>OX439483.1:54959333-55468808 GCA_949320155.1 Melangyna quadrimaculata | reverse complement strand
CGTCATTTTCGCTTGCAAAACGCCTAATAAGTTTTTCAAGAGCTATCCATAGCTGAAAACTAGAACATTCTAGGAGGTCTGGTTGCGGAGATATCTTAATTCAAAGTAAATCCATTAAAATCGATTTTTTTGAGTTTTGAAAGTTTGCATGACTTTGGATGTCTACAGTTCCACAAATAAGGCTCGGAAGGCCTTGTGGTTTGTTAACAGCTTAATCAGTTTTGGGAGAGATATCCACTGCTGAAAACAAGAGCATTTTGTGGGCTCTGGTTGCAGAGAAATTTTGATTCAAATTTAATCTTTCTTGTTTCAACCCAAAAACTAAAAATCTTAATATGGCCATAACTACCAAAATAAGGCTCGTAAGAGGTTGCGGTTAACGTTGTTGAACAGATAACGGTCAGGTCTTTGCATTGCCGTTCAAAATTAAAATTTTTTTTTTTCCAATCGATTTTCGAAAAAAAGCAAGGACTACCCCCTTATCACTAAAAATTAATTTTTTTACGAAAGTCTCTGGAACCCATTGAAACGTACATATATAGAAAGTTTTTGTCAAATGCAACCCAGCACATCCAAAGCAAACCCTTTTATAAGGTCTAGTTTTCGAGATATTTGCATTCAAAGTTATTTTTTTGAGTTATGAAGGCTTGTATGACTTTGGATGCCCACAGTTCCGCAAATAAGGCTATGACGTCATTTTCGCTTGCAAAACGCCTAATAAGTTTTTCAAGAGCTATCCATAGCTGAAAACTAGAACATTCTAGGAGGTCTGGTTGCGGAGATATCTTAATTCAAAGTAAATCCATTAAAATCGATTTTTTTGAGTTTTGAAAGTTTGCATGACTTTGGATGTCTACAGTTCCACAAATAAGGCTCGGAAGGCCTTGTGGTTTGTTAACAGCTTAATCAGTTTTGGGAGAGATATCCACTGCTGAAAACAAGAGCATTTTGTGGGCTCTGGTTGCAGAGAAATTTTGATTCAAATTTAATCTTTCTTGTTTCAACCCAAAAACTAAAAATCTTAATATGGCCATAACTACCAAAATAAGGCTCGTAAGAGGTTGCGGTTAACGTTGTTGAACAGATAACGGTCAGGTCTTTGCATTGCCGTTCAAAATTAAAATTTTTTTTTTTCCAATCGATTTTCGAAAAAAAGCAAGGACTACCCCCTTATCACTAAAAATTAATTTTTTTACGAAAGTCTCTGGAACCCATTGAAACGTACATATATAGAAAGTTTTTGTCAAATGCAACCCAGCACATCCAAAGCAAACCCTTTTATAAGGTCTAGTTTTCGAGATATTTGCATTCAAAGTTATTTTTTTGAGTTATGAAGGCTTGTATGACTTTGGATGCCCACAGTTCCGCAAATAAGGCTATGACGTCATTTTCGCTTGCAAAACGCCTAATAAGTTTTTCAAGAGCTATCCATAGCTGAAAACTAGAACATTCTAGGAGGTCTGGTTGCGGAGATATCTTAATTCAAAGTAAATCCATTAAAATCGATTTTTTTGAGTTTTGAAAGTTTGCATGACTTTGGATGTCTACAGTTCCACAAATAAGGCTCGGAAGGCCTTGTGGTTTGTTAACAGCTTAATCAGTTTTGGGAGAGATATCCACTGCTGAAAACAAGAGCATTTTGTGGGCTCTGGTTGCAGAGAAATTTTGATTCAAATTTAATCTTTCTTGTTTCAACCCAAAAACTAAAAATCTTAATATGGCCATAACTACCAAAATAAGGCTCGTAAGAGGTTGCGGTTAACGTTGTTGAACAGATAACGGTCAGGTCTTTGCATTGCCGTTCAAAACTCAACTTTTTTTTTTCCAATCGATTTTCGAAAAAAAGCATGGACTACCCCCTTATCACTAAAAATTAATTTTTTTACGAAAGTCTCTGGAACCCATTGAAACGTACATATATAGAAAGGTTTTGTCAAATGCAACCAGCACATCCAAAGCAAACCCTTTTATAAGGTCTAGTTTTCGAGATATTTGCATTCACAGTTATTTTTTTGAGTTATGAAGGCTTGTATGACTTTGGATGCCTACAGTTCCACAAATAAGGCTATGACGTCATTTTCGCTTGCAAAACGCTTAATTAGTTTTTCAAGAGCTATCCATAACTGAAAACTAGAACATTCTAGGAGGTCTGGTTGCGGAGATATCTTAATTCAAAAGAAATCCATTAAAATCGATTTTTTTGAGTTATGAAGGCTTGTATGACTTTGGATGCCCACAGTTCCGCAAATAAGGCTATGACGTCATTTTCGCTTGCAAAACGCTTAATAAAACTAGAACATTCTAGGAGGTCTGGTTGCGGAGATATCTTAATTCAAAGTAAATCCATTAAAATCGATTTTTTTGAGTTTTGAAAGTTTGCATGACTTTGGATGTCTACAGTTCCACAAATAAGGCTCGGATGGCCTTGTGGTTTGTTAACAGCTTAATCAGTTTTTAGAGATATCCACTGCTGAAAACAAGAGCATTTTGTGGGCTCTGGTTGCAGAGAAATTTTGATTCAAATTTAATCTTTCTTGTTTCAACCCAAAAACTAAAAATCTTAATATGGCCATAACTACCAAAATAAGGCTCGTAAGAGGTTGCGGTTAACGTTGTTGAACAGATAACGGTCAGGTCTTTGCATTGCCGTTCAAAATTAAAATTTTTTTTTTTCCAATCGATTTTCGAAAAAAAGCAAGGACTACCCCCTTATCACTAAAAATTAATTTTTTTACGAAAGTCTCTGGAACCCATTGAAACGTACATATATAGAAAGTTTTTGTCAAATGCAACCCAGCACATCCAAAGCAAACCCTTTTATAAGGTCTAGTTTTCGAGATATTTGCATTCAAAGTTATTTTTTTGAGTTATGAAGGCTTGTATGACTTTGGATGCCCACAGTTCCGCAAATAAGGCTATGACGTCATTTTCGCTTGCAAAACGCCTAATAAGTTTTTCAAGAGCTATCCATAGCTGAAAACTAGAACATTCTAGGAGGTCTGGTTGCGGAGATATCTTAATTCAAAGTAAATCCATTAAAATCGATTTTTTTGAGTTTTGAAAGTTTGCATGACTTTGGATGTCTACAGTTCCACAAATAAGGCTCGGAAGGCCTTGTGGTTTGTTAACAGCTTAATCAGTTTTGGGAGAGATATCCACTGCTGAAAACAAGAGCATTTTGTGGGCTCTGGTTGCAGAGAAATTTTGATTCAAATTTAATCTTTCTTGTTTCAACCCAAAAACTAAAAATCTTAATATGGCCATAACTACCAAAATAAGGCTCGTAAGAGGTTGCGGTTAACGTTGTTGAACAGATAACGGTCAGGTCTTTGCATTGCCGTTCAAAATTAAAATTTTTTTTTTTTCCAATCGATTTTCGAAAAAAAGCAAGGACTACCCCCTTATCACTAAAAATTAATTTTTTTACGAAAGTCTCTGGAACCCATTGAAACGTACATATATAGAAAGTTTTTGTCAAATGCAACCCAGCACATCCAAAGCAAACCCTTTTATAAGGTCTAGTTTTCGAGATATTTGCATTCAAAGTTATTTTTTTGAGTTATGAAGGCTTGTATGACTTTGGATGCCCACAGTTCCGCAAATAAGGCTATGACGTCATTTTCGCTTGCAAAACGCCTAATAAGTTTTTCAAGAGCTATCCATAGCTGAAAACTAGAACATTCTAGGAGGTCTGGTTGCGGAGATATCTTAATTCAAAGTAAATCCATTAAAATCGATTTTTTTGAGTTTTGAAAGTTTGCATGACTTTGGATGTCTACAGTTCCACAAATAAGGCTCGGAAGGCCTTGTGGTTTGTTAACAGCTTAATCAGTTTTGGGAGAGATATCCACTGCTGAAAACAAGAGCATTTTGTGGGCTCTGGTTGCAGAGAAATTTTGATTCAAATTTAATCTTTCTTGTTTCAACCCAAAAACTAAAAATCTTAATATGGCCATAACTACCAAAATAAGGCTCGTAAGAGGTTGCGGTTAACGTTGTTGAACAGATAACGGTCAGGTCTTTGCATTGCCGTTCAAAATTAAATTTTTTTTTTTTCCAATCGATTTTCGAAAAAAAGCAAGGACTACCCCCTTATCACTAAAAATTAATTTTTTTACGAAAGTCTCTGGAACCCATTGAAACGTACATATATAGAAAGTTTTTGTCAAATGCAACCCAGCACATCCAAAGCAAACCCTTTTATAAGGTCTAGTTTTCGAGATATTTGCATTCAAAGTTATTTTTTTGAGTTATGAAGGCTTGTATGACTTTGGATGCCCACAGTTCCGCAAATAAGGCTATGACGTCATTTTCGCTTGCAAAACGCCTAATAAGTTTTTCAAGAGCTATCCATAGCTGAAAACTAGAACATTCTAGGAGGTCTGGTTGCGGAGATATCTTAATTCAAAGTAAATCCATTAAAATCGATTTTTTTGAGTTTTGAAAGTTTGCATGACTTTGGATGTCTACAGTTCCACAAATAAGGCTCGGAAGGCCTTGTGGTTTGTTAACAGCTTAATCAGTTTTGGGAGAGATATCCACTGCTGAAAACAAGAGCATTTTGTGGGCTCTGGTTGCAGAGAAATTTTGATTCAAATTTAATCTTTCTTGTTTCAACCCAAAAACTAAAAATCTTAATATGGCCATAACTACCAAAATAAGGCTCGTAAGAGGTTGCGGTTAACGTTGTTGAACAGATAACGGTCAGGTCTTTGCATTGCCGTTCAAAACTCAACTTTTTTTTTTCCAATCGATTTTCGAAAAAAAGCATGGACTACCCCCTTATCACTAAAAATTAATTTTTTTACGAAAGTCTCTGGAACCCATTGAAACGTACATATATAGAAAGGTTTTGTCAAATGCAACCAGCACATCCAAAGCAAACCCTTTTATAAGGTCTAGTTTTCGAGATATTTGCATTCACAGTTATTTTTTTGAGTTATGAAGGCTTGTATGAATTTGGATGCCTACAGTTCCACAAATAAGGCTATGACGTCATTTTCGCTTGCAAAACGCTTAATTAGTTTTTCAAGAGCTATCCATAACTGAAAACTAGAACATTCTAGGAGGTCTGGTTGCGGAGATATCTTAATTCAAAAGAAATCCATTAAAATCGATTTTTTTGAGTTATGAAGGCTTGTATGACTTTGGATGCCCACAGTTCCGCAAATAAGGCTATGACGTCATTTTCGCTTGCAAAACGCTTAATAAAACTAGAACATTCTAGGAGGTCTGGTTGCGGAGATATCTTAATTCAAAGTAAATCCATTAAAATCGATTTTTTTGAGTTTTGAAAGTTTGCATGACTTTGGATGTCTACAGTTCCACAAATAAGGCTCGGATGGCCTTGTGGTTTGTTAACAGCTTAATCAGTTTTTAGAGATATCCACTGCTGAAAACAAGAGCATTTTGTGGGCTCTGGTTGCAGAGAAATTTTGATTCAAATTTAATCTTTCTTGTTTCAACCCAAAAACTAAAAATCTTAATATGGCCATAACTACCAAAATAAGGCTCGTAAGAGGTTGCGGTTAACGTTGTTGAACAGATAACGGTCAGGTCTTTGCATTGCCGTTCAAAACTCAACTTTTTTTTTCCAATCGATTTTCGAAAAAAAGCATGGACTACCCCCTTATCACTAAAAATTAATTTTTTTACGAAAGTCTCTGGAACCCATTGAAACGTACATATATAGAAAGGTTTTGTCAAATGCAAGCAGCACATCCAAAGCAAACCCTTTTATAAGGTCTAGTTTTCGAGATATTTGCATTCAAAGTTATTTTTTTGAGTTATGAAGGCTTGTATGACTTTGGATGCCCACAGTTCCACAAATAAGGCTATGAAGTCATTTCTGCTTGCAAAACGCTTAATTAGTTTTTCAAGAGCTATCCATAACTGAAAACTAGAACATTCTAGGAGGTCTGGTTGCGGAGATATCTTAATTCAAAGTAAATCCATTAAAATCGATTTTTTTGAGTTTTGAAAGTTTGCATGACTTTGGATGTCTACAGTTCCACAAATAAGGCTCTGAAGGCCTTGTGGTTTATCAACAGCTTAATCAGTTTTTGGAGAGCTATCCATTGCTGAAAACAAGAGCATTTTGTGGGCTCTGGTTGCAGAGAAATTTTGATTCAAATTTAATCTTTCTTGTTTCAACCCAAAAACTAAAAATCTTAATATGGCCATAACTACCAAAATAAGGCTCGTAAGAGGTTGCGGTTAACGTTGTTGAACAGATAACGGTCAGGTCTTTGCATTGCCGTTCAAAACTCAAATTTTTTTTTTCCAATCGATTTTCGAAAAAAAGCATGGACTACCCCCTTATCACTAAAAATTAATTTTTTTACGAAAGTCTCTGGAACCCATTGAAACGTACATATATAGAAAGGTGTTGTCAAATGCAACCAGCACATCCAAAGCAAATCCTTTTATAAGGTCTAGTTTTCGAGATATTTGCATTCAAAGTTATTTTTTTGAGTTATGAAGGCTTGTATGACTTTGGATGCCCACAGTTCCACAAATAAGGCTATGACGTCATTTTCGCTTGCAAAACGCCTAATAAGTTTTTTAAGAGCTATCCATAGCTGAAAACTAGAACATTCTAGGAGGTCTGGTTGCGGAGATATCTTAATTCAAAGTAAATTCATTAAAATCGATTTTTTTGAGTTTTGAAAGTTTGCATGACTTTGGATGTCTACAGTTCCACAAATAAGGCTCGGAAGGCCTTGTGGTTTATCAACAGCTTAATCAGTTTTTGGAGAGCTATCCATTGCTGAAAACAAGAGCATTTTGTGGGCTCTGGTTGCAGAGAAATTTTGATTCAAATTTAATCTTTCTTGTTTCAACCCAAAAACTAAAAATCTTAATATGGCCATAACTACCAAAATAAGGCTCGTAAGAGGTTGCGGTTAACGTTGTTGAACAGATAACGGTCAGGTCTTTGCATTGCCGTTCAAAACTCAATTTTTTTTTTCCAATCGATTTTCGAAAAAAAGCATGGAATACCCCCTTATCACTAAAAATTAATTTTTTTTACGAAAGTCTCTGGAACCCATTGAAACGTACATATATAGAAAGGTTTTGTCAAATGCCACCAGCACATCCAAAGCAAACCCTTTTATAAGGTCTAGTTTTCGAGATATTTGCATTCAAAGTTATTTTTTTGAGTTATGAAGGCTTGTATGACTTTGGATGCCCACAGTTCCGCAAATAAGGCTATGACGTCATTTTCGCTTGCAAAACGCTTAATAAAACTAGAACATTCTAGGAGGTCTGGTTGCGGAGATATCTTAATTCAAAGTAAATCCATTAAAATCGATTTTTTTGAGTTTTGAAAGTTTGCATGACTTTGGATGTCTACAGTTCCACAAAGAAGGCTCGGAAGGCCTTGCGGTTTATTAACCGCTTAATCAGTTTTTAGAGAGCTATCCATTGCTGAAAACAAGAGCATTTTGTGGGCTCTGGTTGCAGAGAAATTTTGATTCAAATTTAATCTTTCTTGTTTCAACTCAACTTTTTTTTTTCCAATCGATTTTCGAAAAAAAGCATGGACTACCCCCTTATCACTAAAAATTAATTTTTTTACCAAAGTCTCTAGAACCCATTGAAACGTACATATATAGAAAGGTTTTGTCAAATGCAACCAGCACATCCAAAGCAAACCCTTTTATAAGGTCTAGTTTTCGAGATATTTGCATTCAAAGTTATTTTTTTGAGTTATGAAGGCTTGTATGACTTTGGATGCCTACAGTTCCACAAATAAGGCTATGACGTCATTTTCGCTTGCAAAACGCTTAATTAGTTTTTCAAGAGCTATCCATAACTGAAAACTAGAACATTCTAGGAGGTCTGGTTGCGGAGATATCTTAATTCAAAGTAAATCCATTAAAATCGATTTTTTTGAGTTTTGAAAGTTTGCATGACTTTGGTTGTCTACAGTTCCACAAATAAGGCTCGGAAGGCCTTGCGGTTTATTAACCGCTTAATCAGTTTTTGGAGAGCTATCCATTGCTGAAACTTATAGCATTTTGTGGGCTCTGGTTGCAGAGAAATTTTGATTCAAATTTAATCTTTCTTGTTTCAACCCAAAAACTAAAAATCTTAATATGGCCATAACTACCAAAATAAGGCTCGTAAGAGGTTGCGGTTAACGTTGTTGAACAGATAACGGTCAGGTCTTTGCATTGCCGTTCAAAATTAAATTTTTTTTTTTTCCAATCGATTTTCGAAAAAAAGCAAGGACTACCCCCTTATCACTAAAAATTAATTTTTTTACGAAAGTCTCTGGAACCCATTGAAACGTACATATATAGAAAGTTTTTGTCAAATGCAACCCAGCACATCCAAAGCAAACCCTTTTATAAGGTCTAGTTTTCGAGATATTTGCATTCAAAGTTATTTTTTTGAGTTATGAAGGCTTGTATGACTTTGGATGCCCACAGTTCCGCAAATAAGGCTATGACGTCATTTTCGCTTGCAAAACGCCTAATAAGTTTTTCAAGAGCTATCCATAGCTGAAAACTAGAACATTCTAGGAGGTCTGGTTGCGGAGATATCTTAATTCAAAGTAAATCCATTAAAATCGATTTTTTTGAGTTTTGAAAGTTTGCATGACTTTGGATGTCTACAGTTCCACAAATAAGGCTCGGAAGGCCTTGTGGTTTGTTAACAGCTTAATCAGTTTTGGGAGAGATATCCACTGCTGAAAACAAGAGCATTTTGTGGGCTCTGGTTGCAGAGAAATTTTGATTCAAATTTAATCTTTCTTGTTTCAACCCAAAAACTAAAAATCTTAATATGGCCATAACTACCAAAATAAGGCTCGTAAGAGGTTGCGGTTAACGTTGTTGAACAGATAACGGTCAGGTCTTTGCATTGCCGTTCAAAACTCAACTTTTTTTTTTCCAATCGATTTTCGAAAAAAAGCATGGACTACCCCCTTATCACTAAAAATTAATTTTTTTACGAAAGTCTCTGGAACCCATTGAAACGTACATATATAGAAAGGTTTTGTCAAATGCAACCAGCACATCCAAAGCAAACCCTTTTATAAGGTCTAGTTTTCGAGATATTTGCATTCACAGTTATTTTTTTGAGTTATGAAGGCTTGTATGACTTTGGATGCCTACAGTTCCACAAATAAGGCTATGACGTCATTTTCGCTTGCAAAACGCTTAATTAGTTTTTCAAGAGCTATCCATAACTGAAAACTAGAACATTCTAGGAGGTCTGGTTGCGGAGATATCTTAATTCAAAAGAAATCCATTAAAATCGATTTTTTTGAGTTATGAAGGCTTGTATGACTTTGGATGCCCACAGTTCCGCAAATAAGGCTATGACGTCATTTTCGCTTGCAAAACGCTTAATAAAACTAGAACATTCTAGGAGGTCTGGTTGCGGAGATATCTTAATTCAAAGTAAATCCATTAAAATCGATTTTTTTGAGTTTTGAAAGTTTGCATGACTTTGGATGTCTACAGTTCCACAAAGAAGGCTCGGAAGGCCTTGCGGTTTATTAACCGCTTAATCAGTTTTTAGAGAGCTATCCATTGCTGAAAACAAGAGCATTTTGTGGGCTCTGGTTGCAGAGAAATTTTGATTCAAATTTAATCTTTCTTGTTTCAACCCAAAAACTAAAAATCTTAATATGGCCATAACTTCCAAAATAAGGCTCGTAAGAGGTTGCGGTTAACGTTGTTGAACAGATAACGGTCAGGTCTTTGCATTGCCGTTCAAAACTCAACTTTTTTTTTTCCAATCGATTTTCGAAAAAAAGCATGGACTACCCCCTTATCACTAAAAATTAATTTTTTTACCAAAGTCTCTAGAACCCATTGAAACGTACATATATAGAAAGGTTTTGTCAAATGCAACCAGCACATCCAAAGCAAACCCTTTTATAAGGTCTAGTTTTCGAGATATTTGCATTCAAAGTTATTTTTTTGAGTTATGAAGGCTTGTATGACTTTGGATGCCTAAAGTTCCACAAATAAGGCTATGACGTCATTTTCGCTTTCAAAACGCTTAATTAGTTTTTCAAGAGCTATCCATAGCTGAAAACTAGAACATTCTAGGAGGTCTGGTTGCGGAGATATCTTAATTCAAAGTAAATTCATTAAAATCGATTTTTTTGAGTTTTGAAAGTTTGCATGACTTTGGATGTCTACAGTTCGACAAATAAGGCTCGGAAGGCCTTGTGGTTTATTAACAGCTTAATCAGTTTTTGGAGAGCTATCCATTGCTGAAAACAAGAGCATTTTGTGGGCTCTGGTTGCAGAGAAATTTTGATTCAAATTTAATCTTTCTTGTTTCAACCCAAAAACTAAAAATCTTAATATGGCCATAACTACCAAAATAAGGCTCGTAAGAGGTTGCGGTTAACGTTGTTGAACAGATAACGGTCAGGTCTTTGCATTGCCGTTCAAAACTCAACTTTTTTTTTTCCAATCGATTTTCGAAAAAAAGCATGGACTACCCCCTTATCACT
Organism: Melangyna quadrimaculata; assembly: GCA_949320155.1. Lineage (NCBI taxonomy): Eukaryota > Metazoa > Arthropoda > Insecta > Diptera > Syrphidae > Melangyna > Melangyna quadrimaculata. The sequence continues at coordinate 55,458,325 of OX439483.1, read as the reverse complement.
AAAAATTAATTTTTTTACCAAAGTCTCTAGAACCCATTGAAACGTACATATATAGAAAGGTTTTGTCAAATGCAACCAGCACATCCAAAGCAAACCCTTTTATAAGGTCTAGTTTTCGAGATATTTAAATTCACAGTTATTTTTTTGAATTATGAAGGCTTGTATGACTTTGGATGCCTACAGTTCCACAAATAAGGCTATGACGTCATTTTCGCTTGCAAAACGCTGAATTAGTTTTTCAAGAGCTATCCATAACTGAAAACTAGAACATTCTAGGAGGTCTGGTTGCGGAGATATCTTAATTCAAAAGAAATCCATTAAAATCGATTTTTTTGAGTTATGAAGGCTTGTATGACTTTGGATGCCCACAGTTCCGCCAATAAGGCTATGACGTCATTTTCGCTTGTAAAACGCTTAATAAGTTTTTCAAGAGCTATCCATAGCTGAAAACTAGAACATTCTAGGAGGTCTGGTTGCGGAGATATCTTAATTCAAAGTAAATCCATTAAAATCGATTTTTTTGAGTTTTGAAAGTTTGCATGATTTTGGATGTCTACAGTTCCACAAAGAAGGCTCGGAAGGCCTTGCGGTTTATTAACCGCTTAATCAGTTTTTAGAGAGCTATCCATTGCTGAAAACTAGAGCATTTTGTGGGCTCTGGTTGCAGAGAAATTTTGATTCAAATTTAATCTTTCTTGTTTCAACCCAAAAACTAAAAATCTTAATATGGCCATAACTTCCAAAATAAGGCTCGTAAGAGGTTGCGGTTAACGTTGTTGAACAGATAACGGTCAGGTCTTTGCATTGCCGTTCAAAACTCAACTTTTTTTTTTCCAATCGATTTTCGAAAAAAAGCATGGACTACCCCCTTATCACTAAAAATTAATTTTTTTACCAAAGTCTCTAGAACCCATTGAAACGTACATATATAGAAAGGTTTTGTCAAATGCAACCAGCACATCCAAAGCAAACCCTTTTATAAGGTCTAGTTTTCGAGATATTTGCATTCAAAGTTATTTTTTTGAGTTATGAAGGCTTGTATGACTTTGGATGCCTACAGTTCCACAAATAAGGCTATGACGTCATTTTCGCTTGCAAAACGCTTAATTAGTTTTTCAAGAGCTATCCATAACTGAAAACTAGAACATTCTAGGAGGTCTGGTTGCGGAGATATCTTAATTCAAAGTAAATCCATTAAAATCGATTTTTTTGAGTTTTGAAAGTTTGCATGACTTTGGTTGTCTACAGTTCCACAAATAAGGCTCGGAAGGCCTTGCGGTTTATTAACCGCTTAATCAGTTTTTGGAGAGCTATCCATTGCTGAAACTTATAGCATTTTGTGGGCTCTGGTTGCAGAGAAATTTTGATTCAAATTTAATCTTTCTTGTTTCAACCCAAAAACTAAAAATCTTAATATGGCCATAACTACCAAAATAAGGCTCGTAAGAGGTTGCGGTTAACGTTGTTGAACAGATAACGGTCAGGTCTTTGCATTGCCGTTCAAAACTCAACTTTTTTTTTCCAATCGATTTTCGAAAAAAAGCATGGACTACCCCCTTATCACTAAAAATTAACTTTTTTACGAAAGTCTCTGGAACCCATTGAAACGTACATATATAGAAAGGTTTTGTCAAATGCAACCAGCACATCCAAAGCAAACCCTTTTATAAGGTCTAGTTTTCGAGATATTTGCATTCAAAGTTATTTTTTTGAGTTATGAAGGCTTGTATGACTTTGGATGCCCACAGTTCCGCAAATAAGGCTATAACGTCATTTTCGCTTGCAAAACGCTTAATAAGTTTTTCAAGAGCTATCCATAACTGAAAACTAGAACATTCTAGGAGGTCTGGTTGCGGAGATATCTTAATTCAAAAGAAATCCATTAAAATCGATTTTTTTGAGTTATGAAGGCTTGTATGACTTTGGATGCCCACAGTTCCGCAAATAAGGCTATGACGTCATTTTCGCTTGCAAAACGCTTAATAAAACTAGAACATTCTAGGAGGTCTGGTTGCGGAGATATCTTAATTCAAAGTAAATCCATTAAAATCGATTTTTTTGAGTTTTGAAAGTTTGCATGACTTTGGATGTCTACAGTTCCACAAAGAAGGCTCGGAAGGCCTTGCGGTTTATTAACCGCTTAATCAGTTTTTAGAGAGCTATCCATTGCTGAAAACAAGAGCATTTTGTGGGCTCTGGTTGCAGAGAAATTTTGATTCAAATTTAATCTTTCTTGTTTCAACCCAAAAACTAAAAATTTTAATATGGCCATAACTTCCAAAATAAGGCTCGTAAGAGGTTGCGGTTAACGTTGTTGAACAGATAACGGTCAGGTCTTTGCATTGCCGTTCAAAACTCAACTTTTTTTTTTCCAATCGATTTTCGAAAAAAGCATGGACTACCCCCTTATCACTAAAAATTAATTTTTTTACCAAAGTCTCTAGAACCCATTGAAACGTACATATATAGAAAGGTTTTGTCAAATGCAACCAGCACATCCAAAGCAAACCCTTTTATAAGGTCTAGTTTTCGAGATATTTGCATTCAAAGTTATTTTTTTGAGTTATGAAGGCTTGTATGACTTTGGATGCCTACAGTTCCACAAATAAGGCTATGACGTCATTTTCGCTTGCAAAACGCTTAATTAGTTTTTCAAGAGCTATCCATAACTGAAAACTAGAACATTCTAGGAGGTCTGGTTGCGGAGATATCTTAATTCAAAGTAAATCCATTAAAATCGATTTTTTTGAGTTTTGAAAGTTTGCATGACTTTGGTTGTCTACAGTTCCACAAATAAGGCTCGGAAGGCCTTGCGGTTTATTAACCGCTTAATCAGTTTTTGGAGAGCTATCCATTGCTGAAACTTATAGCATTTTGTGGGCTCTGGTTGCAGAGAAATTTTGATTCAAATTTAATCTTTCTTGTTTCAACCCAAAAACTAAAAATCTTAATATGGCCATAACTTCCAAAATAAGGCTCGTAAGAGGTTGCGGTTAACGTTGTTGAACAGATAACGGTCAGGTCTTTGCATTGCCGTTCAAAACTCAAATTTTTTTTTCCAATCGATTTTCGAAAAAAAGCATGGACTACCCCCTTATCACTAAAAATTAATTTTTTTACGAAAGTCTCTGGAACCCATTGAAACGTACATATATAGAAAGGTTTTGTCAATTGCAACCAGCACATCCAAAGCAAACCCTTTTATAAGGTCTAGTTTTCGAGATATTTGCATTCAAAGTTATTTTTTTGAGTTATGAAGGCTTGTATGACTTTGGATGCCCACAGTTCCGCAAATAAGGCTATAACGTCATTTTCGCTTGCAAAACGCTTAATAAGTTTTTCAAGAGCTATCCATAACTGAAAACTAGAACATTCTAGGAGGTCTGGTTGCGGAGATATCTTAATTCAAAAGAAATCCATTAAAATCGATTTTTTTGAGTTATGAAGGCTTGTATGACTTTGGATGCCCACAGTTCCGCAAATAAGGCTATGACGTCATTTTCGCTTGCAAACGCTTAATAAGTTTTTCAAGAGCTATCCATAGCTGAAAACTAGAACATTCTAGGAGGTCTGGTTGCGGAGATATCTTAATTCAAAGTAAATCCATTAAAATTGATTTTTTTGAGTTTTGAAAGTTTGCATGACTTTGGATGTCTACAGTTCCACAAAGAAGGCTCGGAAGGCCTTGCGGTTTATTAACCGCTTAATCAGTTTTTAGAGAGCTATCCATTGCTGAAAACAAGAGCATTTTGTGGGCTCTGGTTGCAGAGAAATTTTGATTCAAATTTAATCTTTCTTGTTTCAACCCAAAAACTAAAATTCTTAATATGGCCATAACTTCCAAAATAAGGCTCGTAAGAGGTTGCGGTTAACGTTGTTGAACAGATAACGGTCAGGTCTTTGCATTGCCGTTCAAAACTCAACTTTTTTTTTCCAATCGATTTTCGAAAAAAAGCATGGACTACCCCCTTATCACTAAAAATTAATTTTTTTACCAAAGTCTCTAGAACCCATTGAAACGTACATATATAGAAAGGTTTTGTCAAATGCAACCAGCACATCCAAAGCAAACCCTTTTATAAGGTCTAGTTTTCGAGATATTTGCATTCAAAGTTATTTTTTTGAGTTATGAAGGCTTGTATGACTTTGGATGCCTACAGTTCCACAAATAAGGCTATGACGTCATTTTCGCTTGCAAAACGCTTAATTAGTTTTTCAAGAGCTATCCATAACTGAAAACTAGAACATTCTAGGAGGTCTGGTTGCGGAGATATCTTAATTCAAAGTAAATCCATTAAAATCGATTTTTTTGAGTTTTGAAAGTTTGCATGACTTTGGTTGTCTACAGTTCCACAAATAAGGCTCGGAAGGCCTTGCGGTTTATTAACCGCTTAATCAGTTTTTGGAGAGCTATCCATTGCTGAAACTTATAGCATTTTGTGGGCTCTGGTTGCAGAGAAATTTTGATTCAAATTTAATCTTTCTTGTTTCAACCCAAAAACTAAAAATCTTAATATGGCCATAACTACCAAAATAAGGCTCGTAAGAGGTTGCGGTTAACGTTGTTGAACAGATAACGGTCAGGTCTTTGCATTGCCGTTCAAAACTCAACTTTTTTTTTCCAATCGATTTTCGAAAAAAAGCATGGACTACCCCCTTATCACTAAAAATTAACTTTTTTACGAAAGTCTCTGGAACCCATTGAAACGTACATATATAGAAAGGTTTTGTCAAATGCAACCAGCACATCCAAAGCAAACCCTTTTATAAGGTCTAGTTTTCGAGATATTTGCATTCAAAGTTATTTTTTTGAGTTATGAAGGCTTGTATGACTTTGGATGCCCACAGTTCCGCAAATAAGGCTATAACGTCATTTTCGCTTGCAAAACGCTTAATAAGTTTTTCAAGAGCTATCCATAACTGAAAACTAGAACATTCTAGGAGGTCTGGTTGCGGAGATATCTTAATTCAAAAGAAATCCATTAAAATCGATTTTTTTGAGTTATGAAGGCTTGTATGACTTTGGATGCCCACAGTTCCGCAAATAAGGCTATGACGTCATTTTCGCTTGCAAAACGCTTAATAAAACTAGAACATTCTAGGAGGTCTGGTTGCGGAGATATCTTAATTCAAAGTAAATCCATTAAAATCGATTTTTTTGAGTTTTGAAAGTTTGCATGACTTTGGATGTCTACAGTTCCACAAAGAAGGCTCGGAAGGCCTTGCGGTTTATTAACCGCTTAATCAGTTTTTAGAGAGCTATCCATTGCTGAAAACAAGAGCATTTTGTGGGCTCTGGTTGCAGAGAAATTTTGATTCAAATTTAATCTTTCTTGTTTCAACCCAAAAACTAAAAATCTTAATATGGCCATAGCTTCCAAAATAAGGCTCGTAAGAGGTTGCGGTTAACGTTGTTGAACAGATAACGGTCAGGTCTTTGCATTGCCGTTCAAAACTCAACTTTTTTTTTTCCAATCGATTTTCGAAAAAAAGCATGGACTACCCCCTTATCACTAAAAATTAATTTTTTTACCAAAGTCTCTAGAACCCATTGAAACGTACATATATAGAAAGGTTTTGTCAAATGCAACCAGCACATCCATAGCAAACCCTTTTATAAGGTCTAGTTTTCGAGATATTTGCATTCAAAGTTATTTTTTTGAGTTATGAAGGCTTGTATGACTTTGGATGCCTACAGTTCCACAAATAAGGCTATGACGTCATTTTCGCTTGCAAAACCCTTAATTAGTTTTTCAAGAGCTATCCATAACTGAAAACTAGAACATTCTAGGAGGTCTGGTTGCGGAGATATCTTAATTCAAAGTAAATCCATTAAAATCGATTTTTTTGAGTTTTGAAAGTTTGCATGACTTTGGTTGTCTACAGTTCCACAAATAAGGCTCGGAAGGCCTTGCGGTTTATTAACCGCTTAATCAGTTTTTGGAGAGCTATCCATTGCTGAAACTTATAGCATTTTGTGGGCTCTGGTTGCAGAGAAATTTTGATTCAAATTTAATCTTTCTTGTTTCAACCCAAAAACTAAAAATCTTAATATGGCCATAACTTCCAAAATAAGGCTCGTAAGAGGTTGCGGTTAACGTTGTTGAACAGTTAACGGTCAGGTCTTTGCATTGCCGTTCAAAACTCAAATTTTTTTTTCCAATCGATTTTCGAAAAAAAGCATGGACTACCCCCTTATCACTAAAAATTAATTTTTTTACGAAAGTCTCTGGAACCCATTGAAACGTACATATATAGAAAGGTTTTGTCAATTGCAACCAGCACATCCAAAGCAAACCCTTTTATAAGGTCTAGTTTTCGAGATATTTGCATTCAAAGTTATTTTTTTGAGTTATGAAGGCTTGTATGACTTTGGATGCCCACAGTTCCGCAAATAAGGCTATAACGTCATTTTCGCTTGCAAAACGCTTAATAAGTTTTTCAAGAGCTATCCATAACTGAAAACTAGAACATTCTAGGAGGTCTGGTTGCGGAGATATCTTAATTCAAAAGAAATCCATTAAAATCGATTTTTTTGAGTTATGAAGGCTTGTATGACTTTGGATGCCCACAGTTCCGCAAATAAGGCTATGACGTCATTTTCGCTTGCAAACGCTTAATAAGTTTTTCAAGAGCTATCCATAGCTGAAAACTAGAACATTCTAGGAGGTCTGGTTGCGGAGATATCTTAATTCAAAGTAAATCCATTAAAATCGATTTTTTTGAGTTTTGAAAGTTTGCATGACTTTGGATGTCTACAGTTCCACAAAGAAGGCTCGGAAGGCCTTGCGGTTTATTAACCGCTTAATCAGTTTTTAGAGAGCTATCCATTGCTGAAAACAAGAGCATTTTGTGGGCTCTGGTTGCAGAGAAATTTTGATTCAAATTTAATCTTTCTTGTTTCAACCCAAAAACTAAAAATTTTAATATGGCCATAACTTCCAAAATAAGGCTCGTAAGAGGTTGCGGTTAACGTTGTTGAACAGATAACGGTCAGGTCTTTGCATTGCCGTTCAAAACTCAACTTTTTTTTTTCCAATCGATTTTCGAAAAAAGCATGGACTACCCCCTTATCACTAAAAATTAATTTTTTTACCAAAGTCTCTAGAACCCATTGAAACGTACATATATAGAAAGGTTTTGTCAAATGCAACCAGCACATCCAAAGCAAACCCTTTTATAAGGTCTAGTTTTCGAGATATTTGCATTCAAAGTTATTTTTTTGAGTTATGAAGGCTTGTATGACTTTGGATGCCTACAGTTCCACAAATAAGGCTATGACGTCATTTTCGCTTGCAAAACGCTTAATTAGTTTTTCAAGAGCTATCCATAACTGAAAACTAGAACATTCTAGGAGGTCTGGTTGCGGAGATATCTTAATTCAAAGTAAATCCATTAAAATCGATTTTTTTGAGTTTTGAAAGTTTGCATGACTTTGGTTGTCTACAGTTCCACAAATAAGGCTCGGAAGGCCTTGCGGTTTATTAACCGCTTAATCAGTTTTTGGAGAGCTATCCATTGCTGAAACTTATAGCATTTTGTGGGCTCTGGTTGCAGAGAAATTTTGATTCAAATTTAATCTTTCTTGTTTCAACCCAAAAACTAAAAATCTTAATATGGCCATAACTTCCAAAATAAGGCTCGTAAGAGGTTGCGGTTAACGTTGTTGAACAGATAACGGTCAGGTCTTTGCATTGCCGTTCAAAACTCAAATTTTTTTTTCCAATCGATTTTCGAAAAAAAGCATGGACTACCCCCTTATCACTAAAAATTAATTTTTTTACGAAAGTCTCTGGAACCCATTGAAACGTACATATATAGAAAGGTTTTGTCAATTGCAACCAGCACATCCAAAGCAAACCCTTTTATAAGGTCTAGTTTTCGAGATATTTGCATTCAAAGTTATTTTTTTGAGTTATGAAGGCTTGTATGACTTTGGATGCCCACAGTTCCGCAAATAAGGCTATAACGTCATTTTCGCTTGCAAAACGCTTAATAAGTTTTTCAAGAGCTATCCATAACTGAAAACTAGAACATTCTAGGAGGTCTGGTTGCGGAGATATCTTAATTCAAAAGAAATCCATTAAAATCGATTTTTTTGAGTTATGAAGGCTTGTATGACTTTGGATGCCCACAGTTCCGCAAATAAGGCTATGACGTCATTTTCGCTTGCAAACGCTTAATAAGTTTTTCAAGAGCTATCCATAGCTGAAAACTAGAACATTCTAGGAGGTCTGGTTGCGGAGATATCTTAATTCAAAGTAAATCCATTAAAATTGATTTTTTTGAGTTTTGAAAGTTTGCATGACTTTGGATGTCTACAGTTCCACAAAGAAGGCTCGGAAGGCCTTGCGGTTTATTAACCGCTTAATCAGTTTTTAGAGAGCTATCCATTGCTGAAAACAAGAGCATTTTGTGGGCTCTGGTTGCAGAGAAATTTTGATTCAAATTTAATCTTTCTTGTTTCAACCCAAAAACTAAAATTCTTAATATGGCCATAACTTCCAAAATAAGGCTCGTAAGAGGTTGCGGTTAACGTTGTTGAACAGATAACGGTCAGGTCTTTGCATTGCCGTTCAAAACTCAACTTTTTTTTTCCAATCGATTTTCGAAAAAAAGCATGGACTACCCCCTTATCACTAAAAATTAATTTTTTTACCAAAGTCTCTAGAACCCATTGAAACGTACATATATAGAAAGGTTTTGTCAAATGCAACCAGCACATCCAAAGCAAACCCTTTTATAAGGTCTAGTTTTCGAGATATTTGCATTCAAAGTTATTTTTTTGAGTTATGAAGGCTTGTATGACTTTGGATGCCTACAGTTCCACAAATAAGGCTATGACGTCATTTTCGCTTGCAAAACGCTTAATTAGTTTTTCAAGAGCTATCCATAACTGAAAACTAGAACATTCTAGGAGGTCTGGTTGCGGAGATATCTTAATTCAAAGTAAATCCATTAAAATCGATTTTTTTGAGTTTTGAAAGTTTGCATGACTTTGGTTGTCTACAGTTCCACAAATAAGGCTCGGAAGGCCTTGCGGTTTATTAACCGCTTAATCAGTTTTTGGAGAGCTATCCATTGCTGAAACTTATAGCATTTTGTGGGCTCTGGTTGCAGAGAAATTTTGATTCAAATTTAATCTTTCTTGTTTCAACCCAAAAACTAAAAATCTTAATATGGCCATAACTACCAAAATAAGGCTCGTAAGAGGTTGCGGTTAACGTTGTTGAACAGATAACGGTCAGGTCTTTGCATTGCCGTTCAAAACTCAACTTTTTTTTTCCAATCGATTTTCGAAAAAAAGCATGGACTACCCCCTTATCACTAAAAATTAACTTTTTTACGAAAGTCTCTGGAACCCATTGAAACGTACATATATAGAAAGGTTTTGTCAAATGCAACCAGCACATCCAAAGCAAACCCTTTTATAAGGTCTAGTTTTCGAGATATTTGCATTCAAAGTTATTTTTTTGAGTTATGAAGGCTTGTATGACTTTGGATGCCCACAGTTCCGCAAATAAGGCTATAACGTCATTTTCGCTTGCAAAACGCTTAATAAGTTTTTCAAGAGCTATCCATAACTGAAAACTAGAACATTCTAGGAGGTCTGGTTGCGGAGATATCTTAATTCAAAAGAAATCCATTAAAATCGATTTTTTTGAGTTATGAAGGCTTGTATGACTTTGGATGCCCACAGTTCCGCAAATAAGGCTATGACGTCATTTTCGCTTGCAAAACGCTTAATAAAACTAGAACATTCTAGGAGGTCTGGTTGCGGAGATATCTTAATTCAAAGTAAATCCATTAAAATCGATTTTTTTGAGTTTTGAAAGTTTGCATGACTTTGGATGTCTACAGTTCCACAAAGAAGGCTCGGAAGGCCTTGCGGTTTATTAACCGCTTAATCAGTTTTTAGAGAGCTATCCATTGCTGAAAACAAGAGCATTTTGTGGGCTCTGGTTGCAGAGAAATTTTGATTCAAATTTAATCTTTCTTGTTTCAACCCAAAAACTAAAAATCTTAATATGGCCATAGCTTCCAAAATAAGGCTCGTAAGAGGTTGCGGTTAACGTTGTTGAACAGATAACGGTCAGGTCTTTGCATTGCCGTTCAAAACTCAACTTTTTTTTTTCCAATCGATTTTCGAAAAAAAGCATGGACTACCCCCTTATCACTAAAAATTAATTTTTTTACCAAAGTCTCTAGAACCCATTGAAACGTACATATATAGAAAGGTTTTGTCAAATGCAACCAGCACATCCATAGCAAACCCTTTTATAAGGTCTAGTTTTCGAGATATTTGCATTCAAAGTTATTTTTTTGAGTTATGAAGGCTTGTATGACTTTGGATGCCTACAGTTCCACAAATAAGGCTATGACGTCATTTTCGCTTGCAAAACCCTTAATTAGTTTTTCAAGAGCTATCCATAACTGAAAACTAGAACATTCTAGGAGGTCTGGTTGCGGAGATATCTTAATTCAAAGTAAATCCATTAAAATCGATTTTTTTGAGTTTTGAAAGTTTGCATGACTTTGGTTGTCTACAGTTCCACAAATAAGGCTCGGAAGGCCTTGCGGTTTATTAACCGCTTAATCAGTTTTTGGAGAGCTATCCATTGCTGAAACTTATAGCATTTTGTGGGCTCTGGTTGCAGAGAAATTTTGATTCAAATTTAATCTTTCTTGTTTCAACCCAAAAACTAAAAATCTTAATATGGCCATAACTTCCAAAATAAGGCTCGTAAGAGGTTGCGGTTAACGTTGTTGAACAGTTAACGGTCAGGTCTTTGCATTGCCGTTCAAAACTCAAATTTTTTTTTCCAATCGATTTTCGAAAAAAAGCATGGACTACCCCCTTATCACTAAAAATTAATTTTTTTACGAAAGTCTCTGGAACCCATTGAAACGTACATATATAGAAAGGTTTTGTCAATTGCAACCAGCACATCCAAAGCAAACCCTTTTATAAGGTCTAGTTTTCGAGATATTTGCATTCAAAGTTATTTTTTTGAGTTATGAAGGCTTGTATGACTTTGGATGCCCACAGTTCCGCAAATAAGGCTATAACGTCATTTTCGCTTGCAAAACGCTTAATAAGTTTTTCAAGAGCTATCCATAACTGAAAACTAGAACATTCTAGGAGGTCTGGTTGCGGAGATATCTTAATTCAAAAGAAATCCATTAAAATCGATTTTTTTGAGTTATGAAGGCTTGTATGACTTTGGATGCCCACAGTTCCGCAAATAAGGCTATGACGTCATTTTCGCTTGCAAACGCTTAATAAGTTTTTCAAGAGCTATCCATAGCTGAAAACTAGAACATTCTAGGAGGTCTGGTTGCGGAGATATCTTAATTCAAAGTAAATCCATTAAAATCGATTTTTTTGAGTTTTGAAAGTTTGCATGACTTTGGATGTCTACAGTTCCACAAAGAAGGCTCGGAAGGCCTTGCGGTTTATTAACCGCTTAATCAGTTTTTAGAGAGCTATCCATTGCTGAAAACAAGAGCATTTTGTGGGCTCTGGTTGCAGAGAAATTTTGATTCAAATTTAATCTTTCTTGTTTCAACCCAAAAACTAAAATTCTTAATATGGCCATAACTTCCAAAATAAGGCTCGTAAGAGGTTGCGGTTAACGTTGTTGAACAGATAACGGTCAGGTCTTTGCATTGCCGTTCAAAACTCAACTATTTTTTTCCAATCGATTTTCGAAAAAAAGCATGGACTACCCCCTTATCACTAAAAATTAATTTTTTTACCAAAGTCTCTAGAACCCATTGAAACGTACATATATAGAAAGGTTTTGTCAAATGCAACCAGCACATCCAAAGCAAACCCTTTTATAAGGTCTAGTTTTCGAGATATTTGCATTCAAAGTTATTTTTTTGAGTTATGAAGGCTTGTATGAATTTGGATGCCTACAGTTCCACAAATAAGGCTATGACGTCATTTTCCCTTTCAAAACGCTTAATTAGTTTTTCAAGAGCTATCCATAACTGAAAACTAGAACATTCTAGGAGGTCTGGTTGCGGAGATATCTTAATTCAAAGTAAATCCATTAAAATCGATTTTTTTGAGTTTTGAAAGTTTGCATGATTTTGGATGTCTACAGTTCCACAAAGAAGGCTCGGAAGGCCTTGCGGTTTATTAACCGCTTAATCAGTTTTTAGAGAGCTATCCATTGCTGAAAACTAGAGCATTTTGTGGGCTCTGGTTGCAGAGAAATTTTGATTCAAATTTAATCTTTCTTGTTTCAACCCAAAAACTAAAAATCTTAATATGGCCATAACTTCCAAAATAAGGCTCGTAAGAGGTTGCGGTTAACGTTGTTGAACAGATAACGGTCAGGTCTTTGCATTGCCGTTCAAAACTCAACTTTTTTTTTTCCAATCGATTTTCGAAAAAAAGCATGGACTACCCCCTTATCACTAAAAATTAATTTTTTTACCAAAGTCTCTAGAACCCATTGAAACGTACATATATAGAAAGGTTTTGTCAAATGCAACCAGCACATCCAAAGCAAACCCTTTTATAAGGTCTAGTTTTCGAGATATTTGCATTCAAAGTTATTTTTTTGAGTTATGAAGGCTTGTATGACTTTGGATGCCTACAGTTCCACAAATAAGGCTATGACGTCATTTTCGCTTGCAAAACGCCTAATTAGTTTTTCAAGAGCTATCCATAACTGAAAACTAGAACATTCTAGGAGGTCTGGTTGCGGAGATATCTTAATTCAAAGTAAATCCATTAAAATCGATTTTTTTGAGTTTTGAAAGTTTGCATGACTTTGGTTGTCTACAGTTCCACAAATAAGGCTCGGAAGGCCTTGCGGTTTATTAACCGCTTAATCAGTTTTTGGAGAGCTATCCATTGCTGAAACTTATAGCATTTTGTGGGCTCTGGTTGCAGAGAAATTTTGATTCAAATTTAATCTTTCTTGTTTCAACCCAAAAACTAAAAATCTTAATATGGCCATAACTTCCAAAATAAGGCTCGTAAGAGGTTGCGGTTAACGTTGTTGAACAGATAACGGTCAGGTCTTTGCATTGCCGTTCAAAACTCAAATTTTTTTTTCCAATCGATTTTCGAAAAAAAGCATGGACTACCCCCTTATCACTAAAAATTAATTTTTTTACGAAAGTCTCTGGAACCCATTGAAACGTACATATATAGAAAGGTTTTGTCAATTGCAACCAGCACATCCAAAGCAAACCCTTTTATAAGGTCTAGTTTTCGAGATATTTGCATTCAAAGTTATTTTTTTGAGTTATGAAGGCTTGTATGAATTTGGATGCCTACAGTTCCACAAATAAGGCTATGACGTCATTTTCCCTTTCAAAACGCTTAATTAGTTTTTCAAGAGCTATCCATAACTGAAAACTAGAACATTCTAGGAGGTCTGGTTGCGGAGATATCTTAATTCAAAGTAAATCCATTAAAATCGATTTTTTTGAGTTTTGAAAGTTTGCATGACTTTGGTTGTCTACAGTTCCACAAATAAGGCTCGGAAGGCCTTGCGGTTTATTAACCGCTTAATCAGTTTTTGGAGAGCTATCCATTGCTGAAACTTATAGCATTTTGTGGGCTCTGGTTGCAGAGAAATTTTGATTCAAATTTAATCTTTCTTGTTTCAACCCAAAAACTAAAAATCTTAATATGGCCATAACTACCAAAATAAGGCTCGTAAGAGGTTGCGGTTAACGTTGTTGAACAGATAACGGTCAGGTCTTTGCATTGCCGTTCAAAACTCAACTTTTTTTTCCAATCGATTTTCGAAAAAAAGCATGGACTACCCCCTTATCACTAAAAATTAACTTTTTTACGAAAGTCTCTGGAACCCATTGAAACGTACATATATAGAAAGGTTTTGTCAAATGCAACCAGCACATCCAAAGCAAACCCTTTTATAAGGTCTAGTTTTCGAGATATTTGCATTCAAAGTTATTTTTTTGAGTTATGAAGGCTTGTATGACTTTGGATGCCCACAGTTCCGCAAATAAGGCTATAACGTCATTTTCGCTTGCAAAACGCTTAATAAGTTTTTCAAGAGCTATCCGTAGCTGAAAACTAGAACATTCTAGGAGGTCTGGTTGCGGAGATATCTATAGCTGAAAACTAGAACATTCTAGGAGGTCTGGTTGCGGAGATATCTTAATTCAAAGTAAATCCATTAAAATCGATTTTTTTGAGTTTTGAAAGTTTGCATGACTTTGGTTGTCTACAGTTCCACAAATAAGGCTCGGAAGGCCTTGCGGTTTATTAACCGCTTAATCAGTTTTTGGAGAGCTATCCATTGCTGAAACTTATAGCATTTTGTGGGCTCTGGTTGCAGAGAAATTTTGATTCAAATTTAATCTTTCTTGTTTCAACCCAAAAACTAAAAATCTTAATATGGCCATAACTACCAAAATAAGGCTCGTAAGAGGTTGCGGTTAACGTTGTTGAACAGATAACGGTCAGGTCTTTGCATTGCCGTTCAAAACTCAAATTTTTTTTTCCAATCGATTTTCGAAAAAAAGCATGGACTACCCCCTTATCACTAACAATTAATTTTTTTACGAAAGTCTCTGGAACCCATTGAAACGTACATATATAGAAAGGTTTTGTCAATTGCAACCAGCACATCCAAAGCAAACCCTTTTATAAGGTCTAGTTTTCGAGATATTTGCATTCAAAGTTATTTTTTTGAGTTATGAAGGCTTGTATGACTTTGGATGCCCACAGTTCCGCAAATAAGGCTATAACGTCATTTTCGCTTGCAAAACGCTTAATAAGTTTTTCAAGAGCTATCCATAACTGAAAACTAGAACATTCTAGGAGGTCTGGTTGCGGAGATATCTTAATTCAAAAGAAATCCATTAAAATCGATTTTTTTGAGTTATGAAGGCTTGTATGACTTTGGATGCCCACAGTTCCGCAAATAAGGCTATGACGTCATTTTCGCTTGCAAACGCTTAATTAGTTTTTCAAGAGCTATCCATAGCTGAAAACTAGAACATTCTAGGAGGTCTGGTTGCGGAGATATCTTAATTCAAAGTAAATCCATTAAAATCGATTTTTTTGAGTTTTGAAAGTTTGCATGACTTTGGTTGTCTACAGTTCCACAAAGAAGGCTCGGAAGGCCTTGCGGTTTATTAACCGCTTAATCAGTTTTTAGAGAGCTATCCATTGCTGAAAACAAGAGCATTTTGTGGGCTCTGGTTGCAGAGAAATTTTGATTCAAATTTAATCTTTCTTGTTTCAACCCAAAAACTAAAATTCTTAATATGGCCATAACTTCCAAAATAAGGCTCGGTCAGGTCTTTGCATTGCCGTTCAAAACTCAACTTTTTTTTTCCAATCGATTTTCGAAAAAAAGCATGGACTACCCCCTTATCACTAAAAATTAATTTTTTTACCAAAGTCTCTAGAACCCATTGAAACGTACATATATAGAAAGGTTTTGTCAAATGCAACCAGCACATCCAAAGCAAACCCTTTTATAAGGTCTAGTTTTCGAGATATTTGCATTCAAAGTTATTTTTTTGAGTTATGAAGGCTTGTATGAATTTGGATGCCTACAGGCTCGGAAGGCCTTGCGGTTTATTAACCGCTTAATCAGTTTTTGGAGAGCTATCCATTGCTGAAACTTATAGCATTTTGTGGGCTCTGGTTGCAGAGAAATTTTGATTCAAATTTAATCTTTCTTGTTTCAACCCAAAAACTAAAAATCTTAATATGGCCATAACTACCAAAATAAGGCTCGTAAGAGGTTGCGGTTAACGTTGTTGAACAGATAACGGTCAGGTCTTTGCATTGCCGTTCAAAACTCAACTTTTTTTTTCCAATCGATTTTCGAAAAAAAGCATGGACTACCCCCTTATCACTAAAAATTAATTTTTTTACGAAAGTCTCTGGAACCCATTGAAACGTACATATATAGAAAGGTTTTGTCAAATGCAACCAGCACATCCAAAGCAAACCCTTTTATAAGGTCTAGTTTTCGAGATATTTGCATTCAAAGTTATTTTTTTGAGTTATGAAGGCTTGTATGACTTTGGATGCCCACAGTTCCGCAAATAAGGCTATAACGTCATTTTCGCTTGCAAAACGCTTAATAAGTTTTTTAAGAGCTATCCATAGCTGAAAACTAGAACATTCTAGGAGGTCTGGTTGCGGAGATATCTATAGCTGAAAACTAGAACATTCTAGGAGGTCTGGTTGCGGAGATATCTTAATTCAAAGTAAATCCATTAAAATCGATTTTTTTGAGTTTTGAAAGTTTGCATGACTTTGGTTGTCTACAGTTCCACAAATAAGGCTCGGAAGGCCTTGCGGTTTATTAACCGCTTAATCAGTTTTTGGAGAGCTATCCATTGCTGAAACTTATAGCATTTTGTGGGCTCTGGTTGCAGAGAAATTTTGATTCAAATTTAATCTTTCTTGTTTCAACCCAAAAACTAAAAATCTTAATATGGCCATAACTTCCAAAATAAGGCTCGTAAGAAGTTGCGGTTAACGTTGTTGAACAGATAACGGTCAGGTCTTTGCATTGCCGTTCAAAACTCAAATTTTTTTTTCCAATCGATTTTCGAAAAAAAGCATGGACTACCCCCTTATCACTAAAAATTAATTTTTTTACGAAAGTCTCTGGAACCCATTGAAACGTACATATATAGAAAGGTTTTGTCAATTGCAACCAGCACATCCAAAGCAAACCCTTTTATAAGGTCTAGTTTTCGAGATATTTGCATTCAAAGTTATTTTTTTGAGTTATGAAGGCTTGTATGACTTTGGATGCCCACAGTTCCGCAAATAAGGCTATAACGTCATTTTCGCTTGCAAAACGCTTTATAAGTTTTTCAAGAGCTATCCGTAGCTGAAAACTAGAACATTCTAGGAGGTCTGGTTGCGGAGATATCTTAATTCAAAAGAAATCCATTAAAATCGATTTTCTTGAGTTATGAAGGCTTGTATGACTTTGGATGCCCACAGTTCCGCAAATAAGGCTATGACGTCATTTTCGCTTGCAAACGCTTAATAAGTTTTTCAAGAGCTATCCATAGCTGAAAACTAGAACATTCTAGGAGGTCTGGTTGCGGAGATATCTTAATTCAAAGTAAATCCATTAAAATCGATTTTTTTGAGTTTTATAAGTTTGCATGACTTTGGATGTCTACAGTTCCACAAAGAAGGCTCGGAAGGCCTTGCGGTTTATTAACCGCTTAATCAGTTTTTAGAGAGCTATCCATTGCTGAAAACAAGAGCATTTTGTGGGCTCTGGTTGCAGAGAAATTTTGATTCAAATTTAATCTTTCTTGTTTCAACCCAAAAACTAAAATTCTTAATATGGCCATAACTTCCAAAATAAGGCTCGTAAGAGGTTGCGGTTAACGTTGTTGAACAGATAACGGTCAGGTCTTTGCATTGCCGTTCAAAACTCAACTTTTTTTTTCCAATCGATTTTCGAAAAAAAGCATGGACTACCCCCTTATCACTAAAAATTAATTTTTTTACCAAAGTCTCTAGAACCCATTGAAACGTACATATATAGAAAGGTTTTGTCAAATGCAACCAGCACATCCAAAGCAAACCCTTTTATAAGGTCTAGTTTTCGAGATATTTGCATTCAAAGTTATTTTTTTGAGTTATGAAGGCTTGTATGAATTTGGATGCCTACAGTTCCACAAATAAGGCTATGACGTCATTTTCCCTTTCAAAACGCTTAATTAGTTTTTCAAGAGCTATCCATAACTGAAAACTAGAACATTCTAGGAGGTCTGGTTGCGGAGATATCTTAATTCAAAGTAAATCCATTAAAATCGATTTTTTTGAGTTTTGAAAGTTTGCATGACTTTGGTTGTCTACAGTTCCACAAATAAGGCTCGGAAGGCCTTGCGGTTTATTAACCGCTTAATCAGTTTTTGGAGAGCTATCCATTGCTGAAACTTATAGCATTTTGTGGGCTCTGGTTGCAGAGAAATTTTGATTCAAATTTAATCTTTCTTGTTTCAACCCAAAAACTAAAAATCTTAATATGGCCATAACTACCAAAATAAGGCTCGTAAGAGGTTGCGGTTAACGTTGTTGAACAGATAACGGTCAGGTCTTTGCATTGACGTTCAAAACTCAACTTTTTTTTTCCAATCGATTTTCGAAAAAAAGCATGGACTACCCCCTTATCACTAAAAATTAATTTTTTTACGAAAGTCTCTGGAACCCATTGAAATGTACATATATAGAAAGGTTTTGTCAAATGCAACCAGCACATCCAAAGCAAACCCTTTTATAAGGTCTAGTTTTCGAGATATTTGCATTCAAAGTTATTTTTTTGAGTTATGAAGGCTTGTATGACTTTGGATGCCCACAGTTCCGCAAATAAGGCTATAACGTCATTTTCGCTTGCAAAACGCTTAATAAGTTTTTCAAGAGCTATCCATAGCTGAAAACTAGAACATTCTAGGAGGTCTGGTTGCGGAGATATCTATAGCTGAAAACTAGAACATTCTAGGAGGTCTGGTTGCGGAGATATCTTAATTCAAAGTAATACATTAAAATCGATTTTTTTGAGTTTTGAAAGTTTGCATGACTTTGGTTGTCTACAGTTCCACAAATAAGGCTCGGAAGGCCTTGCGGTTTATTAACCGCTTAATCAGTTTTTGGAGAGCTATCCATTGCTGAAAACAAGAGCATTTTGTGGGCTCTGGTTGCAGAGAAATTTTGATTCAAATTTAATCTTTCTTGTTTCAACCCAAAAACTAAAAATCTTAATATGGCCATAACTACCAAAATAAGGCTCGTAAGAGGTTGCGGTTAACGTTGTTGAACAGATAACGGTCAGGTCTTTGCATTGCCGTTCAAAACTCAACTTTTTTTTTCCAATCGATTTTCGAAAAAAAGCATGGACTACCCCCTTATCACTAAAAATTAATTTTTTTACGAAAGTCTCTGGAACCCATTGAAACGTACATATATAGAAAGGTTTTGTCAAATGCAACCAGCACATCCAAAGCAAACCCTTTTATAAGGTCTAGTTTTCGAGATATTTGCATTCAAAGTTATTTTTTTGAGTTATGAAGGCTTGTATGACTTTGGATGCCCACAGTTCCGCAAATAAGGCTATAACGTCATTTTCGCTTGCAAAACGCTTAATAAGTTTTTTAAGAGCTATCCATAGCTGAAAACTAGAACATTCTAGGAGGTCTGGTTGCGGAGATATCTATAGCTGAAAACTAGAACATTCTAGGAGGTCTGGTTGCGGAGATATCTTAATTCAAAAGAAATCCATTAAAATCGATTTTTTTGAGTTATGAAGGCTTGTATGACTTTGGATGCCCACAGTTCCGCAAATAAGGCTATGACGTCATTTTCGCTTGCAAACGCTTAATAAGTTTTTCAAGAGCTATCCATAGCTGAAAACTAGAACATTCTAGGAGGTCTGGTTGCGGAGATATCTTAATTCAAAGTAAATCCATTAAAATCGATTTTTTTGAGTTTTGAAAGTTTGCATGACTTTGGATGTCTACAGTTCCACAAAGAAGGCTCGGAAGGCCTTGCGGTTTATTAACCGCTTAATCAGTTTTTAGAGAGCTATCCATTGCTGAAAACAAGAGCATTTTGTGGGCTCTGGTTGCAGAGAAATTTTGATTCAAATTTAATCTTTCTTGTTTCAACCCAAAAACTAAAAATCTTAATATGGCCATAACTACCAAAATAAGGCTCGTAAGAGGTTGCGGTTAACGTTGTTGAACAGATAACGGTCAGGTCTTTGCATTGCCGTTCAAAACTCAACTTTTTTTTCCAATCGATTTTCGAAAAAAAGCATGGACTACCCCCATATCACTAAAAATTAATTTTTTTACGAAAGTCTCTGGAACCCATTGAAACGTACATATATAGAAAGGTTTTGTCAAATGCAACCAGCACATCCAAAGCAAACCCTTTTATAAGGTCTAGTTTTCGAGATATTTGCATTCAAAGTTATTTTTTTGAGTTATGAAGGCTTGTATGACTTTGGATGCCCACAGTTCCGCAAATAAGGCTATAACGTCATTTTCGCTTGCAAAACGCTTAATAAGTTTTTTAAGAGCTATCCATAGCTGAAAACTAGAACATTCTAGGAGGTCTGGTTGCGGAGATATCTATAGCTGAAAACTAGAACATTCTAGGAGGTCTGGTTGCGGAGATATCTTAATTCAAAGTAAATCCATTAAAATCGATTTTTTTGAGTTTTGAAAGTTTGCATGACTTTGGATGTCTACAGTTCCACAAAGAAGGCTCAGAAGGCCTTGCGGTTTATTAACCGCTTAATCAGTTTTTAGAGAGCTATCCATTGCTGAAAACTAGAGCATTTTGTGGGCTCTGGTTGCAGAGAAATTTTGATTCAAATTTAATCTTTCTTGTTTCAACCCAAAAACTAAAAATCTTAATATGGCCATAACTTCCAAAATAAGGCTCGTAAGAGGTTGCGGTTAACGTTGTTGAACAGATAACGGTCAGGTCTTTGCATTGCCGTTCAAAACTCAACTTTTTTTTTCCAATCGATTTTCGAAAAAAAGCATGGACTACCCCCTTATCACTAAAAATTAATTTTCTTACCAAAGTCTCTAGAACCCATTGAAACGTACATATATAGAAAGGTTTTGTTAAATGCAACCAGCACATCCAAAGCAAACCCTTTTATAAGGTCTAGTTTTCGAGATATTTGCATTCAAAGTTATTTTTTTGAGTTATGAAGGCTTGTATGACTTTGGATGCCTACAGTTCCACAAATAAGGCTATGACGTCATTTTCGCTTGCAAAACGCTTAATAAGTTTTTCAAGAGCTATCCATAGCTGAAAACTAGAACATTCTAGGAGGTCTAACTTTCGATGTCTACAGTTCCACAAATAAGGCTCGGAAGGCCTTGTGGTTTATCAACAGCTTAATCAGTTTTTGGAGAGCTATCCATTGCTGAAAACAAGAGCATTTTGTGGGCTCTGGTTGCAGAGAAATTTTGATTCAAATTTAATCTTTCTTGTTTCAACCCAAAAACTAAAAATCTTAATATGGCCATAACTTCCAAAATAAGGCTCGTAAGAGGTTGCGGTTAACGTTGTTGAACAGATAACGGTCAGGTCTTTGCATTGCCGTTCAAAACTCAACTTTTTTTTTCCAATCGATTTTCGAAAAAAAGCATGGACTACCCCCTTATCACTAAAAATTAATTTTCTTACCAAAGTCTCTAGAACCCATTGAAACGTACATATATAGAAAGGTTTTGTTAAATGCAACCAGCACATCCAAAGCAAACCCTTTTATAAGGTCTAGTTTTCGAGATATTTGCATTCAAAGTTATTTTTTTGAGTTATGAAGGCTTGTATGACTTTGGATGCCTACAGTTCCACAAATAAGGCTATGACGTCATTTTCGCTTTCAAAACGCTTAACTAGTTTTTAAGAGCTATCCATAGCTGAAAACAAGAACATTCTAGGAGGTCTGGTTGCGGAGATATCTTAATTCAAAGTAAATCCATTAAAATCGATTTTTTTGAGTTTTGAAAGTTTGCATGACTTTGGTTGTCTACAGTTCCACAAATAAGGCTCGGAAGGCCTTGCGGTTTATTAACCGCTTAATCAGTTTTTGGAGAGCTATCCATTGCTGAAACTTATAGCATTTTGTGGGCTCTGGTTGCAGAGAAATTTTGATTCAAATTTAATCTTTCTTGTTTCAACCCAAAAACTAAAAATCTTAATATGGCCATAACTTCCAAAATAAGGCTCGTAAGAGGTTGCGGTTAACGTTGTTGAACAGATAACGGTCAGGTCTTTGCATTGCCGTTCAAAACTCAACTTTTTTTTTCCAATCGATTTTCGAAAAAAAGCATGGACTACCCCCTTATCACTAAAAATTAATTTTCTTACCAAAGTCTCTAGAACCCATTGAAACGTACATATATAGAAAGGTTTTGTTAAATGCAACCAGCACATCCAAAGCAAACCCTTTTATAAGGTCTAGTTTTCGAGATATTTGCATTCAAAGTTATTTTTTTGAGTTATGAAGGCTTGTATGACTTTGGATGCCTACAGTTCCACAAATAAGGCTATGACGTCATTTTCGCTTGCAAAACGCTTAATAAGTTTTTCAAGAGCTATCCATAGCTGAAAACTAGAACATTCTAGGAGGTCTAACTTTCGATGTCTACAGTTCCACAAATAAGGCTCGGAAGGCCTTGTGGTTTATCAACAGCTTAATCAGTTTTTGGAGAGCTATCCATTGCTGAAAACAAGAGCATTTTGTGGGCTCTGGTTGCAGAGAAATTTTGATTCAAATTTAATCTTTCTTGTTTCAACCCAAAAACTAAAAATCTTAATATGGCCATAACTTCCAAAATAAGGCTCGTAAGAGGTTGCGGTTAACGTTGTTGAACAGATAACGGTCAGGTCTTTGCATTGCCGTTCAAAACTCAACTTTTTTTTTCCAATCGATTTTCGAAAAAAAGCATGGACTACCCCCTTATCACTAAAAATTAATTTTCTTACCAAAGTCTCTAGAACCCATTGAAACGTACATATATAGAAAGGTTTTGTTAAATGCAACCAGCACATCCAAAGCAAACCCTTTTATAAGGTCTAGTTTTCGAGATATTTGCATTCAAAGTTATTTTTTTGAGTTATGAAGGCTTGTATGACTTTGGATGCCTACAGTTCCACAAATAAGGCTATGACGTCATTTTCGCTTTCAAAACGCTTAACTAGTTTTTAAGAGCTATCCATAGCTGAAAACAAGAACATTCTAGGAGGTCTGGTTGCGGAGATATCTTAATTCAAAGTAAATCCATTAAAATCGATTTTTTTGAGTTTTGAAAGTTTGCATGACTTTGGTTGTCTACAGTTCCACAAATAAGGCTCGGAAGGCCTTGCGGTTTATTAACCGCTTAATCAGTTTTTGGAGAGCTATCCATTGCTGAAACTTATAGCATTTTGTGGGCTCTGGTTGCAGAGAAATTTTGATTCAAATTTAATCTTTCTTGTTTCAACCCAAAAACTAAAAATCTTAATATGGCCATAACTACCAAAATAAGGCTCGTAAGAGGTTGCGGTTAACGTTGTTGAACAGATAACGGTCAGGTCTTTGCATTGCCGTTCAAAACTCAACTTTTTTTTTTCCAATCGATTTTCGAAAAAAAGCATGGACTACCCCCTTATCACTAAAAATTAATTTTTTTACGAAAGTCTCTGGAACCCATTGAAACGTACATATATAGAAAGGTTTTGTCAAATGCAACTCAGCACATCCAAAGCAAACCCTTTTATAAGGTCTAGTTTTCGAGATATTTGCATTCAAAGTTATATTTTTGAGTTATGAAGGCTTGTATGACTTTGGATGCCCACAGTTCCGCAAATAAGGCTATGACGTCATTTTCGCTTGCAAAACGCTTAATAAGTTTTTCAAGAGCTATCCATAGCTGAAAACTAGAACATTCTAGGAGGTCTGGTTGCGGAGATATCTTAATTCAAAGTAAATTCATTAAAATCGATTTTTTTTGAGTTTTGAAAGTTTGCATGACTTTGGATGTCTACAGTTCCACAAATAAGGCTCGGAAGGCCTTGTGGTTTGTTAACAGCTTAATCAGTTTTTGGAGAGATATCCACTGCTGAAAACAAGAGCATTTTGTGGGCTCTGGTTGCAGAGAAATTTTGATTCAAATTTAATCTTTCTTGTTTCAACCCAAAAACTAAAAATCTTAATATGGCCATAACTTCCAAAATAAGGCTCGTAAGAGGTTGTGGTTAACGTTGTTGAACAGATAACGGTCAGGTCTTTGCATTGCCGTTCAAAACTCAACTTTTTTTTCCAATCGATTTTCGAAAAAAAGCATGGACTACCCCCATATCACTAAAAATTAATTTTTTTACGAAAGTCTCTGGAACCCATTGAAACGTACATATATAGAAAGGTTTTGTCAAATGCAACCAGCACATCCAAAGCAAACCCTTTTATAAGGTCTAGTTTTCGAGATATTTGCATTCACAGTTATTTTTTTGAGTTATGAAGGCTTGTATGACTTTGGATGCCTACAGTTCCACAAATAAGGCTATGACGTCATTTTCGCTTGCAAAACGCTTAATTAGTTTTTCAAGAGCTATCCATAACTGAAAACTAGAACATTCTAGGAGGTCTGGTTGCGGAGATATCTTAATTCAAAAGAAATCCATTAAAATCGATTTTTTTGAGTTATGAAGGCTTGTATGACTTTGGATGCCCACAGTTCCGCAAATAAGGCTATGACGTCATTTTCGCTTGCAAAACGCTTAATAAGTTTTTCAAGAGCTATCCATAGCTGAAAACTAGAACATTCTAGGAGGTCTGGTTGCGGAGATATCTTAATTCAAAGTAAATCCATTAAAATCGATTTTTTTGAGTTTTGAAAGTTTGCATGACTTTGGATGTCTACAGTTCCACAAAGAAGGCTCAGAAGGCCTTGCGGTTTATTAACCGCTTAATCAGTTTTTAGAGAGCTATCCATTGCTGAAAACTAGAGCATTTTGTGGGCTCTGGTTGCAGAGAAATTTTGATTCAAATTTAATCTTTCTTGTTTCAACCCAAAAACTAAAAATCTTAATATGGCCATAACTTCCAAAATAAGGCTCGTAAGAGGTTGCGGTTAACGTTGTTGAACAGATAACGGTCAGGTCTTTGCATTGCCGTTCAAAACTCAACTTTTTTTTTCCAATCGATTTTGGAAAAAAAGCATGGACTACCCCCTTATCACTAAAAATTAATTTTCTTACCAAAGTCTCTAGAACCCATTGAAACGTACATATATAGAAAGGTTTTGTTAAATGCAACCAGCACATCCAAAGCAAACCCTTTTATAAGGTCTAGTTTTCGAGATATTTGCATTCAAAGTTATTTTTTTGAGTTATGAAGGCTTGTATGACTTTGGATGCCTACAGTTCCACAAATAAGGCTATGACGTCATTTTCGCTTTCAAAACGCTTAACTAGTTTTTAAGAGCTATCCATATAGCTGAAAACAAGAACATTCTAGGAGGTCTGGTTGCGGAGATATCTTAATTCAAAGTAAATCCATTAAAATCGATTTTTTTGAGTTTTGAAAGTTTGCATGACTTTGGTTGTCTACAGTTCCACAAATAAGGCTCGGAAGGCCTTGCGGTTTATTAACCGCTTAATCAGTTTTTGGAGAGCTATCCATTGCTGAAACTTATAGCATTTTGTGGGCTCTGGTTGCAGAGAAATTTTGATTCAAATTTAATCTTTCTTGTTTCAACCCAAAAACTAAAAATCTTAATATGGCCATAACTACCAAAATAAGGCTCGTAAGAGGTTGCGGTTAACGTTGTTGAACAGATAACGGTCAGGTCTTTGCATTGCCGTTCAAAACTCAACTTTTTTTTTTCCAATCGATTTTCGAAAAAAAGCATGGACTACCCCCTTATCACTAAAAATTAATTTTTTTACGAAAGTCTCTGGAACCCATTGAAACGTACATATATAGAAAGGTTTTGTCAAATGCAACTCAGCACATCCAAAGCAAACCCTTTTATAAGGTCTAGTTTTCGAGATATTTGCATTCAAAGTTATATTTTTGAGTTATGAAGGCTTGTATGACTTTGGATGCCCACAGTTCCGCAAATAAGGCTATGACGTCATTTTCGCTTGCAAAACGCTTAATAAGTTTTTCAAGAGCTATCCATAGCTGAAAACTAGAACATTCTAGGAGGTCTGGTTGCGGAGATATCTTAATTCAAAGTAAATTCATTAAAATCGATTTTTTTGAGTTTTGAAAGTTTGCATGACTTTGGATGTCTACAGTTCCACAAATAAGGCTCGGAAGGCCTTGTGGTTTGTTAACAGCTTAATCAGTTTTTGGAGAGATATCCACTGCTGAAAACAAGAGCATTTTGTGGGCTCTGGTTGCAGAGAAATTTTGATTCAAATTTAATCTTTCTTGTTTCAACCCAAAAACTAAAAATCTTAATATGGCCATAACTTCCAAAATAAGGCTCGTAAGAGGTTGCGGTTAACGTTGTTGAACAGATAACGGTCAGGTCTTTGCATTGCCGTTCAAAACTCAACTTTTTTTTCCAATCGATTTTCGAAAAAAAGCATGGACTACCCCCATATCACTAAAAATTAATTTTTTTACGAAAGTCTCTGGAACCCATTGAAACGTACATATATAGAAAGGTTTTGTCAAATGCAACCAGCACATCCAAAGCAAACCCTTTTATAAGGTCTAGTTTTCGAGATATTTGCATTCACAGTTATTTTTTTGAGTTATGAAGGCTTGTATGACTTTGGATGCCTACAGTTCCACAAATAAGGCTATGACGTCATTTTCGCTTGCAAAACGCTTAATTAGTTTTTCAAGAGCTATCCATAACTGAAAACTAGAACATTCTAGGAGGTCTGGTTGCGGAGATATCTTAATTCAAAAGAAATCCATTAAAATCGATTTTTTTGAGTTATGAAGGCTTGTATGACTTTGGATGCCCACAGTTCCGCAAATAAGGCTATGACGTCATTTTCGCTTGCAAAACGCTTAATAAGTTTTTCAAGAGCTATCCATAGCTGAAAACTAGAACATTCTAGGAGGTCTGGTTGCGGAGATATCTTAATTCAAAGTAAATCCATTAAAATCGATTTTTTTGAGTTTTGAAAGTTTGCATGACTTTGGATGTCTACAGTTCCACAAATAAGGCTCGGAAGGCCTTGTGGTTTGTTAACAGCTTAATCAGTTTTTGGAGAGATATCCATTGCTGAAAACTAGAGCATTTTGTGGGCTCTGGTTGCAGAGAAATTTTGATTCAAATTTAATCTTTCTTGTTTCAACCCAAAAACTAAAAATCTTAATATGGCCATAACTTCCAAAATAAGGCTCGTAAGAGGTTGCGGTTAACGTTGTTGAACAGATAACGGTCAGGTCTTTGCATTGCCGTTCAAAACTCAACTTTTTTTTCCAATCGATTTTCGAAAAAAAGCATGGACTACCCCCTTATCACTAAAAATTAATTTTTTTACCAAAGTCTCTAGAACCCATTGAAACGTACATATATAGAAAGGTTTTGTTAAATGCAACCAGCACATCCAAAGCAAACCCTTTTATAAGGTCTAGTTTTCGAGATATTTGCATTCAAAGTTATTTTTTTGAGTTATGAAGGCTTGTATGACTTTGGATGCCTACAGTTCCACAAATAAGGCTATGACGTCATTTTCGCTTTCAAAACGCTTAACTAGTTTTTAAGAGCTATCCATAGCTGAAAACAAGAACATTCTAGGAGGTCTGGTTGCGGAGATATCTTAATTCAAAGTAAATCCATTAAAATCGATTTTTTTGAGTTTTGAAAGTTTGCATGACTTTGGTTGTCTACAGTTCCACAAATAAGGCTCGGAAGGCCTTGCGGTTTATTAACCGCTTAATCAGTTTTTGGAGAGCTATCCATTGCTGAAACTTATAGCATTTTGTGGGCTCTGGTTGCAGAGAAATTTTGATTCAAATTTAATCTTTCTTGTTTCAACCCAAAAACTAAAAATCTTAATATGGCCATAACTACCAAAATAAGGCTCGTAAGAGGTTGCGGTTAACGTTGTTGAACAGATAACGGTCAGGTCTTTGCATTGCCGTTCAAAACTCAACTTTTTTTTTTCCAATCGATTTTCGAAAAAAAGCATGGACTACCCCCTTATCACTAAAAATTAATTTTTTTACGAAAGTCTCTGGAACCCATTGAAACGTACATATATAGAAAGGTTTTGTCAAATGCAACTCAGCACATCCAAAGCAAACCCTTTTATAAGGTCTAGTTTTCGAGATATTTGCATTCAAAGTTATATTTTTGAGTTATGAAGGCTTGTATGACTTTGGATGCCCACAGTTCCGCAAATAAGGCTATGCCGTCATTTTCGCTTGCAAAACGCTTAATAAGTTTTTCAAGAGCTATCCATAGCTGAAAACTAGAACATTCTAGGAGGTCTGGTTGCGGAGATATCTTAATTCAAAGTAAATTCATTAAAATCGATTTTTTTGAGTTTTGAAAGTTTGCATGACTTTGGATGTCTACAGTTCCACAAATAAGGCTCGGAAGGCCTTGTGGTTTGTTAACAGCTTAATCAGTTTTTGGAGAGATATCCACTGCTGAAAACAAGAGCATTTTGTGGGCTCTGGTTGCAGAGAAATTTTGATTCAAATTTAATCTTTCTTGTTTCAACCCAAAAACTAAAAATCTTAATATGGCCATAACTACCAAAATAAGGCTCGTAAGAGGTTGCGGTTAACGTTGTTGAACAGATAACGGTCAGGTCTTTGCATTGCCGTTCAAAACTCAACTTTTTTTTTTCCAATCGATTTTCGAAAAAAAGCATGGACTACCCCCTTATCACTAAAAATTAATTTTTTTACGAAAGTCTCTGGAACCCATTGAAACGTACATATATAGAAAGGTTTTGTCAAATGCAACCAGCACATCCAAAGCAAACCCTTTTATAAGGTCTAGTTTTCGAGATATTTGCATTCAAAGTTATTTTTTTGAGTTATGAAGGCTTGTATGACTTTGGATGCCCACAGTTCCGCAAATAAGGCTATAACGTCATTTTCGCTTGCAAAACGCTTAATAAGTTTTTTAAGAGCTATCCAAAGCTGAAAACTAGAACATTCTAGGAGGTCTGGTTGCGGAGATATCTTAATTCAAAGTAAATCCATTAAAATCGATTTTTTTGAGTTTTGAAAGTTTGCATGACTTTGGATGTCTACAGTTCCACAAATAAGGCTCGGAAGGCCTTGTGGTTTATTAACAGCTTAATCAGTTTTTGGAGAGCTATCCATTGCTGAAAACAAGAGCATTTTGTGGGCTCTGGTTGCAGAGAAATTTTGATTCAAATTTAATCTTTCTTGTTTCAACCCAAAAACTAAAAATCTTAATATGGCCATAACTACCAAAATAAGGCTCGTAAGAGGTTGCGGTTAACGTTGTTGAACAGATAACGGTCAGGTCTTTGCATTGCCGTTCAAAACTCAACTTTTTTTTTCCAATCGATTTTCGAAAAAAAGCATGGACTACCCCCTTATCACTAAAAATTAATTTTTTTACGAAAGTCTCTGGAACCCATTGAAACGTACATATATAGAAAGGTTTTGTCAAATGCAAGCAGCACATCCAAAGCAAACCCTTTTATAAGGTCTAGTTTTCGAGATATTTGCATTCAAAGTTATTTTTTTGAGTTATGAAGGCTTGTATGACTTTGGATGCCCACAGTTCCGCAAATAAGGCTATGACGTCATTTTCGCTTGCAAAACGCTTAATAAGTTTATCAAGAGCTATCCATAGCTGAAAACTAGAACATTCTAGGAGGTCTGGTTGCGGAGATATCTTAATTCAAAGTAAATTCATTAAAATCGATTTTTTTGAGTTTTGAAAGTTTGCATGACTTTGGATGTCTACAGTTCCACAAATAAGGCTCGGAAGGCCTTGTGGTTTGTTAACAGCTTAATCAGTTTTTGGAGAGATATCCACTGCTGAAAACAAGAGCATTTTGTGGGCTCTGGTTGCAGAGAAATTTTGATTCAAATTTAATCTTTCTTGTTTCAACCCAAAAACTAAAAATCTTAATATGGCCATAACTACCAAAATAAGGCTCGTAAGAGGTTGCGGTTAACGTTGTTGAACAGATAACGGTCAGGTCTTTGCATTGCCGTTCAAAACTCAACTTTTTTTTCCAATCGATTTTCGAAAAAAAGCATGGACTACCCCCTTATCACTAAAAATTAATTTTTTTACGAAAGTCTCTGGAACCCATTGAAACGTACATATATAGAAAGGTTTTGTCAAATGCAACCAGCACATCCAAAGCAAATCCTTTTATAAGGTCTAGTTTTCGAGATATTTGCATTCAAAGTTATTTTTTTGAGTTATGAAGGCTTGTATGACTTTGGATGCCCACAGTTCCGCAAATAAGCCTATAACGTCATTTTCGCTTGCAAAACGCCTAATAAGTTTTTTAAGAGCTATCCATAGCTGAAAACTAGAACATTCTAGGAGGTCTGGTTGCGGAGATATCTTAATTCAAAGTAAATCCATTAAAATCGATTTTTTTGAGTTTTGAAAGTTTGCATGACTTTGGTTGTCTACAGTTCCACAAATAAGGCTCGGAAGGCCTTGCGGTTTATTAACCGCTTAATCAGTTTTTGGAGAGCTATCCATTGCTGAAACTTATAGCATTTTGTGGGCTCTGGTTGCAGAGAAATTTTGATTCAAATTTAATCTTTCTTGTTTCAACCCAAAAACTAAAAATCTTAATATGGCCATAACTACCAAAATAAGGCTCGTAAGAGGTTGCGGTTAACGTTGTTGAACAGATAACGGTCAGGTCTTTGCATTGCCGTTCAAAACTCAACTTTTTTTTTTCCAATCGATTTTCGAAAAAAAGCATGGACTACCCCCTTATCACTAAAAATTAATTTTTTTACGAAAGTCTCTGGAACCCATTGAAACGTACATATATAGAAAGGTTTTGTCAAATGCAACTCAGCACATCCAAAGCAAACCCTTTTATAAGGTCTAGTTTTCGAGATATTTGCATTCAAAGTTATTTTTTTGAGTTATGAAGGCTTGTATGACTTTGGATGCCCACAGTTCCGCAAATAAGGCTATGACGTCATTTTCGCTTGCAAAACGCTTAATAAGTTTTTCAAGAGCTATCCATAGCTGAAAACTAGAACATTCTAGGAGGTCTGGTTGCGGAGATATCTTAATTCAAAGTAAATTCATTAAAATCGATTTTTTTGAGTTTTGAAAGTTTGCATGACTTTGGATGTCTACAGTTCCACAAATAAGGCTCGGAAGGCCTTGTGGTTTGTTAACAGCTTAATCAGTTTTTGGAGAGATATCCACTGCTGAAAACAAGAGCATTTTGTGGGCTCTGGTTGCAGAGAAATTTTGATTCAAATTTAATCTTTCTTGTTTCAACCCAAAAACTAAAAATCTTAATATGGCCATAACTACCAAAATAAGGCTCGTAAGAGGTTGCGGTTAACGTTGTTGAACAGATAACGGTCAGGTCTTTGCATTGCCGTTCAAAACTCAACTTTTTTTTTTCCAATCGATTTTCGAAAAAAAGCATGGACTACCCCCTTATCACTAAAAATTAATTTTTTTACGAAAGTCTCTGGAACCCATTGAAACGTACATATATAGAAAGGTTTTGTCAAATGCAACCAGCACATCCAAAGCAAACCCTTTTATAAGGTCTAGTTTTCGAGATATTTGCATTCAAAGTTATTTTTTTGAGTTATGAAGGCTTGTATGACTTTGGATGCCCACAGTTCCGCAAATAAGGCTATAACGTCATTTTTGCTTGCAAAACGCTTAATAAGTTTCTTAAGAGCTATCCAAAGCTGAAAACTAGAACATTCTAGGAGGTCTGGTTGCGGAGATATCTTAATTCAAAGTAAATCCATTAAAATCGATTTTTTTGAGTTTTGAAAGTTTGCATGACTTTGGATGTCTACAGTTCCACAAATAAGGCTCGGAAGGCCTTGTGGTTTATTAACAGCTTAATCAGTTTTTGGAGAGCTATCCATTGCTGAAAACAAGAGCATTTTGTGGGCTCTGGTTGCAGATAAATTTTGATTCAAATTTAATCTTTCTTGTTTCAACCCAAAAACTAAAAATCTTAATATGGCCATAACTACCAAAATAAGGCTCGTAAGAGGTTGCGGTTAACGTCGTTGAACAGATAACGGTCAGGTCTTTGCATTGCCGTTCAAAACTCAACTTTTTTTTTTCCAATCGATTTTCGAAAAAAAGCATGGACTACCCCCTTATCACTAAAAATTAATTTTTTTACGAAAGTCTCTGGAACCCATTGAAACGTACATATATAGAAAGGTTTTGTCAAATGCAACCCAGCACATCCAAAGCAAATCCTTTTATAAGGTCTAGTTTTCGAGATATTTGCATTCAAAGTTATTTTTTTGAGTTATGAAGGCTTGTATGACTTTGGATGCCCACAGTTCCGCAAATAAGCCTATAACGTCATTTTCGCTTGCAAAACGCCTAATAAGTTTTTTAAGAGCTATCCATAGCTGAAAACTAGAACATTCTAGGAGGTCTGGTTGCGGAGATATCTTAATTCAAAGTAAATCCATTAAAATCGATTTTTTTGAGTTTTGAAAGTTTGCATGACTTTGGTTGTCTACAGTTCCACAAATAAGGCTCGGAAGGCCTTGCGGTTTATTAACCGCTTAATCAGTTTTTGGAGAGCTATCCATTGCTGAAACTTATAGCATTTTGTGGGCTCTGGTTGCAGAGAAATTTTGATTCAAATTTAATCTTTCTTGTTTCAACCCAAAAACTAAAAATCTTAATATGGCCATAACTACCAAAATAAGGCTCGTAAGAGGTTGCGGTTAACGTTGTTGAACAGATAACGGTCAGGTCTTTGCATTGCCGTTCAAAACTCAACTTTTTTTTTTCCAATCGATTTTCGAAAAAAAGCATGGACTACCCCCTTATCACTAAAAATTAATTTTTTTACGAAAGTCTCTGGAACCCATTGAAACGTACATATATAGAAAGGTTTTGTCAAATGCAACCAGCACATCCAAAGCAAACCCTTTTATAAGGTCTAGTTTTCGAGATATTTGCATTCAAAGTTATTTTTTTGAGTTATGAAGGCTTGTATGACTTTGGATGCCCACAGTTCCGCAAATAAGGCTATAACGTCATTTTCGCTTGCAAAACGCTTAATAAGTTTCTTAAGAGCTATCCAAAGCTGAAAACTAGAACATTCTAGGAGGTCTGGTTGCGGAGATATCTTAATTCAAAGTAAATCCATTAAAATCGATTTTTTTGAGTTTTGAAAGTTTGCATGACTTTGGATGTCTACAGTTCCACAAATAAGGCTCGGAAGGCCTTGTGGTTTGTTAACAGCTTAATCAGTTTTTGGAGAGATATCCACTGCTGAAAACAAGAGCATTTTGTGGGCTCTGGTTGCAGAGAAATTTTGATTCAAATTTAATCTTTCTTGTTTCAACCCAAAAACTAAAAATCTTAATATGGCCATAACTACCAAAATAAGGCTCGTAAGAGGTTGCGGTTAACGTTGTTGAACAGATAACGGTCAGGTCTTTGCATTGCCGTTCAAAACTCAACTTTTTTTTCCAATCGATTTTCGAAAAAAAGCATGGACTACCCCCTTATCACTAAAAATTAATTTTTTTACGAAAGTCTCTGGAACCCATTGAAACGTACATATATAGAAAGGTTTTGTCAAATGCAACCAGCACATCCAAAGCAAATCCTTTTATAAGGTCTAGTTTTCGAGATATTTGCATTCAAAGTTATTTTTTTGAGTTATGAAGGCTTGTATGACTTTTAATGCCCACAGGTCCGCAAATAAGGCTATAACGTCATTTTCGCTTGCAAAACGCCTAATAAGTTTTTTAAGAGCTATCCATAGCTGAAAACTAGAACATTCTAGGAGGTCTGGTTGCGGAGATATCTTAATTCAAAGTAAATTCATTAAAATCGATTTTTTTGAGTTTTGAAAGTTTGCATGACTTTGGATGTCTACAGTTCCACAAATAAGGCTCGGAAGGCCTTGTGGTTTATTAACAGCTTAATCAGTTTTTGGAGAGCTATCCATTGCTGAAAACAAGAGCATTTTGTGGGCTCTGGTTGCAGAGAAATTTTGATTCAAATTTAATCTTTCTTGTTTCAACCCAAAAACTAAAAATCTTAATATGGCCATAACTACCAAAATAAGGCTCGTAAGAGGTTGCGGTTAACGTTGTTGAACAGATAACGGTCAGGTCTTTGCATTGCCGTTCAAAACTCAACTTTTTTTTTCCAATCGATTTTCGAAAAAAAGCATGGACTACCCCCTTATAACTAAAAATTAATTTTTTTACGAAAGTCCCTGGAACCCATTGAAACGTACATATATAGAAAGGTTTTGTCAAATGCAACCAGCACATCCAAAGCAAATCCTTTTATAAGGTCTAGTTTTCGAGATATTTGCATTCAAAGTTATTTTTTTGAGTTATGAAGGCTTGTATGACTTTGGATGCCCACAGTTCCGCAAATAAGGCTATAACGTCATTTTCGCTTGCAAAACGCCTAATAAGTTTTTTAAGAGCTATCCATAGCTGAAAACTAGAACATTCTAGGAGGTCTGGTTGCGGAGATATCTTAATTCAAAGTAAATTCATTAAAATCGATTTTTTTGAGTTTTGAAAGTTTGCATGACTTTGGTTGTCTACAGTTCCACAAATAAGGCTCGGAAGGCCTTGCGGTTTATTAACCGCTTAATCAGTTTTTGGAGAGCTATCCATTGCTGAAACTTATAGCATTTTGTGGGCTCTGGTTGCAGAGAAATTTTGATTCAAATTTAATCTTTCTTGTTTCAACCCAAAAACTAAGAATCTTAATATGGCCATAACTACCAAAATAAGGCTCGTAAGAGGTTGCGGTTAACGTTGTTGAACAGATAACGGTCAGGTCTTTGCATTGCCGTTCAAAACTCAACTTTTTTTTTCCAATCGATTTTCGAAAAAAAGCATGGACTACCCCCTTATCACTAAAAATTAATTTTTTTACGAAAGTCTCTGGAACCCATTGAAACGTACATATATAGAAAGGTTTTGTCAAATGCAACCAGCACATCCAAAGCAAATCCTTTTATAAGGTCTAGTTTTCGAGATATTTGCATTCAAAGTTATTTTTTTGAGTTATGAAGGCTTGTATGACTTTTAATGCCCACAGTTCCGCAAATAAGGCTATAACGTCATTTTCGCTTGCAAAACGCCTAATAAGTTTTTTAAGAGCTATCCATAGCTGAAAACTAGAACATTCTAGGAGGTCTGGTTGCGGAGATATCTTAATTCAAAGTAAATCCATTAAAATCGATTTTTTTGAGTTTTGAAAGTTTGCATGACTTTGGATGTCTAAAGTTCCACAAAGAAGGTTCGGAAGGCCTTGCGGTTTATTAACCGCTTAATCAGTTTTTAGAGAGCTATCCATTGCTGAAAACTAGAGCATTTTGTGGGCTCTGGTTGCAGAGAAATTTTGATTCAAATTTAATCTTTCTTGTTTCAACCCAAAAACTAAGAATCTTAATATGGCCATAACTACCAAAATAAGGCTCGTAAGAGGTTGCGGTTAACGTTGTTGAACAGATAACGGTCAGGTCTTTGCATTGCCGTTCAAAACTCAACTTTTTTTTTCCAATCGATTTTCGAAAAAAAGCATGGACTACCCCCTTATCACTAAAAATTAATTTTTTTACGAAAGTCTCTGGAACCCATTGAAACGTACATATATAGAAAGGTTTTGTCAAATGCAACCAGCACATCCAAAGCAAACCCTTTTATAAGGTCTAGTTTTCGAGATATTTGCATTCACAGTTATTTTTTTGAGTTATGAAGGCTTGTATGACTTTGGATGCCTACAGTTCCACAAATAAGGCTATGACGTCATTTTCGCTTGCAAAACGCTTAATAAGTTTTTCAAGAGCTATCCATAACTGAAAACTAGAACATTCTAGGAGGTCTGGTTGCGGAGATATCTTAATTCAAAGTAAATCCATTAAAATCGATTTTTTTGAGTTATGAAGGCTTGTAGGACTTTGGATGCCCACAGTTCCGCAAATAAGGCTATGACGTCATTTTCGCTTGCAAAACGCTTAATAAGTTTTTCAAGAGCTATCCATAGCTGAAAACTAGAACATTCTAGGAGGTCTGGTTGCGGAGATATCTTAATTCAAAGTAAATCCATTAAAATCGATTTTTTTGAGTTTTGAAAGTTTGCATGACTTTGGATGTCTAAAGTTCCACAAAGAAGGTTCGGAAGGCCTTGCGGTTTATTAACCGCTTAATCAGTTTTTAGAGAGCTATCCATTGCTGAAAACTAGAGCATTTTGTGGGCTCTGGTTGCAGAGAAATTTTGATTCAAATTTAATCTTTCTTGTTTCAACCCAAAAACTAAAAATCTTAATATGGCCATAACTTCCAAAATAAGGCTCGTAAGAGGTTGCGGTTAACGTTGTTGAACAGATAACGGTCAGGTCTTTGCATTGCCGTTCAAAACTCAACTTTTTTTTTTCCAATCGATTTTCGAAAAAAAGCATGGACTACCCCCTTATCACTAAAAATTAATTTTTTTTACCAAAGTCTCTAGAACCCATTGAAACGTACATATATAGAAAGGTTTTGTCAAATGCAACCAGCACATCCAAGCTAAAGTTATTTTTTTGAGTTATGAAGGCTTGTATGACTTTGGATGCCCACAGTTCCGCAAATAAGGCTATAACGTCATTTTCGCTTGCAAAACGCTTAATAAGTTTTTTAAGAGCTATCCATAGCTGAAAACTAGAACATTCTAGGAGGTCTGGTTGCGGAGATATCTTAATTCAAAGTAAATCCATTAAAATCGATTTTTTTGAGTTTTGAAAGTTTGCATGACTTTGGATGTCTACAGTTCCACAAATAAGGCTCGGAAGGCCTTGTGGTTTATTAACAGCTTAATCAGTTTTTGGAGAGCTATCCATTGCTGAAAACAAGAGCATTTTGTGGGCTCTGGTTGCAGAGAAATTTTGATTCAAATTTAATCTTTCTTGTTTCAACCCAAAAACTAAAAATCTTAATATGGCCATAACTACCAAAATAAGGCTCGTAAGAGGTTGCGGTTAACGTTGTTGAACAGATAACGGTCAGGTCTTTGCATTGTCGTTCAAAACTCAACTTTTTTTTTTTCCAATCGATTTTCGAAAAAAAGCATGGACTACCCCCTTATCACTAAAAATTAATTTTTTTTACCAAAGTCTCTAGAACCCATTGAAACGTACATATATAGAAAGGTTTTGTCAAATGCAACCAGCACATCCAAAGCAAACCCTTTTATAAGGTCTAGTTTTCGAGATATTTGCATTCGAAGTTATTTTTTTGAGTTATGAAGGCTTGTATGACATTAGATTCCCACAGTTCCGCAAATAAGGCTATGAAGTCATTTTTGCTTGCAAAACGCTTAATTAGTTTTTCAAGAGCTATCCATAGCTGAAAACTAGAACATTCTAGGAGTTCTGGTTGCGGAGATATCTTAATTTAAAGTAAATCCATTAAAATCGAGTTTTTTGAGTTTTGAAAGTTTGCATGACTTTGGATGTCTACAGTTCGACAAATAAGGCTCGGAAGGCCTTGTGGTTTATTAACAGCTTAATCAGTTTTTGGAGAGCTATCCATTGCTGAAAACAAGAGCATTTTGTGGGCTCTGGTTGCAGAGAAATTTTGATTCAAATTTAATCTTTCTTGTTTCAACCCAAAAACTAAAAATCTTAATATGGCCATAACTTCCAAAATAAGGCTCGTAAGAGGTTGCGGTTAACGTTGTTGAACAGATAACGGTCAGGTCTTTGCATTGCCGTTCAAAACTCAACTTTTTTTTTTCCAATCGATTTTCGAAAAAAAGCATGGACTACCCCCTTATCACTAAAAATTAATTTTTTTTACCAAAGTCTCTAGAACCCATTGAAACGTACATATATAGAAAGGTTTTGTCAAATGCAACCAGCACATCCAAGCAAAAGTTATTTTTTTGAGTTATGAAGGCTTGTATGACTTTGGATGCCCACAGTTCCGCAAATAAGGCTATAACGTCATTTTCGCTTGCAAAACGCTTAATAAGTTTTTTAAGAGCTATCCATAGCTGAAAACTAGAACATTCTAGGAGGTCTGGTTGCGGAGATATCTTAATTCAAAGTAAATCCATTAAAATCGATTTTTTTGAGTTTTGAAAGTTTGCATGACTTTGGATGTCTACAGTTCCACAAATAAGGCTCGGAAGGCCTTGTGGTTTATTAACAGCTTAATCAGTTTTTGGAGAGCTATCCATTGCTGAAAACAAGAGCATTTTGTGGGCTCTGGTTGCAGAGAAATTTTGATTCAAATTTAATCTTTCTTGTTTCAACCCAAAAACTAAAAATCTTAATATGGCCATAACTTCCAAAATAAGGCTCGTAAGAGGTTGCGGTTAACGTTGTTGAACAGATAACGGTCAGGTCTTTGCATTGCCGTTCAAAACTCAACTTTTTTTTCCAATCGATTTTCGAAAAAAAGCATGGACTACCCCCTTATCACTAAAAATTAATTTTTTTACGAAAGTCTCTGGAACCCATTGAAACGTACATATATAGAAAGGTTTTGTCAAATGCAACCAGCACATCCAAAGCAAACCCTTTTATAAGGTCTAGTTTTCGAGATATTTGCATTCGAAGTTATTTTTTTGAGTTATGAAGGCTTGTATGACATTAGATGCCCACAGCTCCGCAAATAAGGCTATGACGTCATTTTTGCTTGCAAAACGCTTAATTAGTTTTTCAAGAGCTATCCATAGCTGAAAACTAGAACATTCTAGGAGGTCTGGTTGCGGAGATATCTTAATTCAAAGTAAATCCATTAAAATCGATTTTTTTGAGTTTTGAAAGTTTGCATGACTTTGGTTGTCTACAGTTCCACAAATAAGGCTCGGAAGGCCTTGCGGTTTATTAACCGCTTAATCAATTTTTGGAGAGCTATCCATTGCTGAAAACAAGAGCCTTTTGTGGGCTCTGGTTGCAGAGAAATTTTGATTCAAATTTAATCTTTCTTGTTTCAACCCAAAAACTAAAAATCTTAATATGGCCATAACTTCCAAAATAAGGCTCGTAAGAGGTTGCGGTTAACGTTGTTGAACAGATAACGGTCAGGTCTTTGCATTGCCGTTCAAAACTCAACTTTTTTTTCCAATCGATTTTCGAAAAAAAGCATGGACAAAATAATTTTTTTTACGAAAGTCTCTGGAACCCATTGAAACGTACATATATAAAAAGG
The DNA here is from genome assembly GCA_949320155.1 of Melangyna quadrimaculata. Taxonomy (NCBI): domain Eukaryota; kingdom Metazoa; phylum Arthropoda; class Insecta; order Diptera; family Syrphidae; genus Melangyna; species Melangyna quadrimaculata. The sequence continues at coordinate 55,419,479 of OX439483.1, read as the reverse complement.
TTTTGTCAAATGCAACCAGCACATCCAAAGCAAACCCTTTTATAAGGTCTAGTTTTCGAGATATTTGCATTCAAAGTTATTTTTTTGAGTTATGAAGGCTTGTATGACTTTGGATGCCCACAGTTCCGCAAATAAGGCTATAACGTCATTTTCGCTTGCAAAACGCTTAATAAGTTTTTCAAGAGCTATCCATAGCTGAAAACTAGAACATTCTAGGAGGTCTGGTTGCGGAGATATCTTAATTCAAAGTAAATCCATTAAAATCGATTTTTTTGAGTTTTGAAAGTTTGCATGACTTTGGATGTCTACAGTTCCACAAAGAAGGCTCGGAAGGCCTTGCGGTTTATTATATCCATTGCTGAAAACTAGAGCATTTTGTGGGCTCTGGTTGCAGAGAAATTTTGATTCAAATTTAATCTTTCTTGTTTCAACCCAAAAACTAAAAATCTTAATATGGCCATAACTTCCAAAATAAGGCTCGTAAGAGGTTGCGGTTAACGTTGTTGAACAGATAACGGTCGGGTCTTTGCATTGCCGTTCAAAACTCAACTTTTTTGTTTCCAATCGATTTTCGAAAAAAAGCATGGACTACCCCCTTATCACTAAAAATTAATTTTTTTACGAAAGCCTCTAGAACCCATTGAAACGTACATATATAGAAAGGTTTTGTCAAATGCAACCAGCACATCCAAAGCAAACCCTTTTATAAGGTCTAGTTTTCGAGATATTTGCATTCACAATTATTTTTTTGAGTTATGAAGGCTTGTATGACTTTGGATGCCTACAGTTCCACAAATAAGGCTATGACGTCATTTTCGCTTGCAAAACGCTTAATTAGTTTTTCAAGAGCTATCCATAACTGAAAACTAGAACATTCTAGGAGGTCTGGTTGCGGAGATATCTTAATTCAAAGTAAATCCATTAAAATCGATTTTTTTGAGTTTTGAAAGTTTGCATGACTTTGGATGTCTACAGTTCCACAAAGAAGGCTCGGAAGGCCTTGCGGTTTATTAACCGCTTAATCAGTTTTTAGAGAGCTATCCATTGCTGAAAACTAGAGCATTTTTTGGGCTCTGGTTGCAGAGAAATTTTGATTCAAATTTAATCTTTCTTGTTTCAACCCAAAAACTAAAAATCTTAATATGGCCATAACTTCCAAAATAAGGCTCGTAAGAGGTTGCGGTTAACGTTGTTGAACAGATAACGGTCAGGTCTTTGCATTGCCGTTCAAAACTCAACTTTTTTTTTCCAATCGATTTTCGAAAAAAAGCACGGACTACTACCCCCTTATCACTAAAAATTAATTTTTTTACGAAAGTCTCTGGAACCCATTGAAACGTACATATATAGAAAGGTTTTCTCAAATGCAACCCAGCACATCCAAAGCAAACCCTTTTATAAGGTCTAGTTTTCGAGATATTTGCATTCAAAGTTATTTTTTTGAGTTATGAAGGCTTGTATGACTTTGGATGCCCACAGTTCCGCAAATAAGGCTATGACGTCATTTTTGCTTGCAAAACTCTTAATTAGTTTTTCAAGAGCTATCCATAGCTGAAAACTAGAACATTCTAGGAGTTCTGGTTGCGGAGATATCTTAATTCAAAGTAAATCCATTAAAATCGATTTTTTTGAGTTTTGAAAGTTTGCATGACTTTGGTTGTCTACAGTTCCACAAATAAGGCTCGGAAGGCCTTGCGGTTTATTAACCGCTTAATCAATTTTTGGAGAGCTATCCATTGCTGAAAACAAGAGCCTTTTGTGGGCTCTGGTTGCAGAGAAATTTTGATTCAAATTTAATCTTTCTTGTTTCAACCCAAAAACTAAAAATCTTAATATGGCCATAACTTCCAAAATAAGGCTCGTAAGAGGTTGCGGTTAACGTTGTTGAACAGATAACGGTCAGGTCTTTGCATTGCCGTTCAAAACTCAACTTTTTTTTTCCAATCGATTTTCGAAAAAAAGCATGGACTACCCCCTTATCACTAAAAATTAATTTTTTTACGAAAGTCTCTGGAACCCATTGAAACGTACATATATAGAAAGGTTTTGTCAAATGCAACCAGCACATCCAAAGCAAACCCTTTTATAAGGTCTAGTTTTCGAGATATTTGCATTCAAAGTTATTTTTTTGAGTTATGAAGGCTTGTATGACTTTGGATGCCCACAGTTCCGCAAATAAGGCTATAACGTCATTTTCGCTTGCAAAACGCTTAATAAGTTTTTTAAGAGCTATCCATAGCTGAAAACTAGAACATTCTAGGAGGTCTGGTTGCGGAGATATCTATAGCTGAAAACTAGAACATTCTAGGAGGTCTGGTTGCGGAGATATCTTAATTCAAAGTAAATCCATTAAAATCGATTTTTTTGAGTTTTGAAAGTTTGCATGACTTTGGTTGTCTACAGTTCCACAAATAAGGCTCGGAAGGCCTTGCGGTTTATTAACCGCTTAATCAGTTTTTGGAGAGCTATCCATTGCTGAAACTTATAGCATTTTGTGGGCTCTGGTTGCAGAGAAATTTTGATTCAAATTTAATCTTTCTTGTTTCAACCCAAAAACTAAAAATCTTAATATGGCCATAACTTCCAAAATAAGGCTCGTAAGAGGTTGCGGTTAACGTTGTTGAACAGATAACGGTCAGGTCTTTGCATTGCCGTTCAAAACTCAAATTTTTTTTTCCAATCGATTTTCGAAAAAAAGCATGGACTACCCCCTTATCACTAAAAATTAATTTTTTTACGAAAGTCTCTGGAACCCATTGAAACGTACATATATAGAAAGGTTTTGTCAAATGCAACCAGCACATCCAAAGCAAACCCTTTTATAAGGTCTAGTTTTCGAGATATTTGCATTCAAAGTTATTTTTTTGAGTTATGAAGGCTTGTATGACTTTGGATGCCCACAGTTCCGCAAATAAGGCTATAACGTCATTTTCGCTTGCAAAACGCTTAATAAGTTTTTTAAGAGCTATCCATAACTGAAAACTAGAACATTCTAGGAGGTCTGGTTGCGGAGATATCTTAATTCAAAAGAAATCCATTAAAATCGATTTTTTTGAGTTTTGAAAGTTTGCATGACTTTGGTTGTCTACAGTTCCACAAATAAGGCTCGGAAGGCCTTGCGGTTTATTAACCGCTTAATCAATTTTTGGAGAGCTATCCATTGCTGAAAACAAGAGCCTTTTGTGGGCTCTGGTTGCAGAGAAATTTTGATTCAAATTTAATCTTTCTTGTTTCAACCCAAAAACTAAAAATCTTAATATGGCCATAACTTCCAAAATAAGGCTCGTAAGAGGTTGCGGTTAACGTTGTTGAAGAGAGAACGGTCAGGCCTTTGCATTGCCCTTCAAAACTCAACTTTTTTTTCCAATCGATTTTCGAAAAAAAGCATGGACTACCCCCTTATCTCTAAAAATGCATTTTTTTACGAAAGTCTCTGCAACCCATTGGAACGTACATATATAGAAAGGTTTTGTCAAATGCAATCAGCACATCCAAAGCAAACCCTTTTATAAAGACTAGTTTTCGAGATATTTGCATTCAAAGTTATTTTTTTGAGTTTGGAAGCCTTGTATGATTTTGGATGCCTACAGTTCCGCAAATAAGGCTCTGACGTCATTTCCGTTTGCAAAACGCTTAATTAGTTTTTCAAGAGCTATCCATAGCTAAAAACTAGAAGCAAACCCTTTTATAAGGTCTAGTTTTCGAGATATGTGCATTCAAAGTTATTTAAGTTTTGAAAGCTTGTATGACCATTGAGTTTATACGCGTGGAGACAAAGTTTAATGATTTGTTTTTTTCGTAAAATAAATTTATATAACAATATGTTTACTTTATAATAGAGATTTATTGCTCAAGGTTATTAACTTTGTGTTCATTTTGGTGTGAAACCAACAGTAGAAGAATAGTTATTTTTTTTCGCTTGTAAAACAAGCGGGGGAAAAGTCATGGGACTCAGAAGTAGGCACTTTGAAGAATTTTTAGAGTTCTTAAAATATATCTGATCTTGATAATTTTATTTGCCAATGCGGGAATCGACTATTGTAAAAAAAAATCAGATTCATTGTTTAAGCCGTTTTCAAAATATCAGCGTGGCCATAAGAAATTGCATCATTTGTAGAATCACCCATATCTTTTTTTCCTGATACTTGCCTAAGGAAAACCCCGTATATTGTATTTTTAACATTAAATGCATCTAGGTACTTCTTTGCATTCGACTAAAAATTGATAAGAGCATTGAATAATGAAAACCAAATTACTACTTAATTATGTACTTACGTACAATTTTGAAAAAATAGTAGGTACCTAGATAGTTATAACTAAGTACATATCATTTTTTAATTTAATTTTTCAGAGAACAACAAAGATTACATTTTTTTGAACCACCCTGATTTGAAAACAATCTTTTTTTTTTAAATCGTTAGAGCCGTTTGCAAGATACCATTAAAACTAACTTAATCAAAAGTCATAAGAGGCACTTCCAAAAAACAAACAAATACGAAAAGTTGGTAGGTATGTCAGTGGGCGAATCGAAATATAAATAATTTTAGATTGTTTTCCTTGTTCTTAAAAACGATCAAAACGGGAAATTCTTCCAAGTCGATTCCGTGAAAAAGAGTCTGTGAATTCCATAAAAAAAAAAAATAAGAAAAGAATTATTTTCCTTGTTTAAAATGACGAATTCTGAAAATTGTATCCAAATCGTAGAACCCGTTTCCGATAAATCAAAAATAGAGTAAAGTGGGCGTACCTATTTGTTTTTTTGCTTATTAAAATGAACTCTGAAAATGTTTTAGAAGTCGTTGCAGCCATTTCCGAACTTAATTTTTAAAACAATTCCTGAATTTAATTGAAATTTGCTCATAAAAACAAACCTACTTGAAAATTTAATCCTAAACGCGTGATCCCTAGAAACTAGTCTGTTCCATTAAACAAAGATATAAGAAAATAGGGCGTGGTTGTTGGATGATTCTATTATAACTAATTTTTAATTTTTTTATTATTTATAAAAACAAACTCTGAAAATTTCATCCAAATCGTAGAAGCCATATCCGAGATATGATATAGATATAATAAAAATAAATATAAATATACCTACCTATACATATATACCAAAACCTACTCGTATATTTAAACACACACGTGTAAAGCTATGATTAGACAGTCAATGAAAATGGTCCACGCATTGACTCTCTGACGTCAGAATGACTGACATCAGCGTTGACACTTGCAATGACATGGTTTGAAAAGTAAACGCGTTGACTGTTTTCATTTACCGTGTAATCACCCCATCAGAATTTTTCGGACACATTGACAGATATTTCCCGACTGCCCATCAAAGCATTGTCCAGGTACCAACTTTGACACGCTATTATTTTCTGCTGTGTCAAAGTAGCTCGCGTTGACATTCTTTTCATTTAAAGAAACAGCAACAAAAAAAAAAAAACAGCAACATAAAAGAAAACAAAACATTTCCAAACTAAATTATTTAAAGTTAAATTAGTTTGAGTTAAAAAAAAAATGAGCCTCAGCACCAGTGAGTCGGATAAGTAAATGCGCGTCCTGCTGATGAATCGAAGGAAAAGTTGTCAAAAAGTTTCAACAATACAATACGAGGTCTACGCTTTGATTGCGGCAGTAGAGAAATGACCAGGGCTTTGGGATGGAGGATGCAGCGACTAGAAACTAGTTAGTACAGGCAAGGGGGAGTCAAATAAGGGCTATCTGAAAAAAATTTTGGCGTCTGAAAAGTTTGAACGCAGTTTTGAAGAGAGGTTGCTTCTTAGCATAAATCTCGATTTGCTGGATTTTTGGTCTTGTCCGCGATCTTGGTAAGAAGAAAGAGTTTTGAGTTTGAAAATTATTTTTTCAAAAACTGTTTGCTCAAACAACTTGGTTTAAAAAGTTAATTTAAGAATAGGTTTTTGGCTTTCAAAAACGCTATAACCTGATATTTTGAGTGTTGCCGTTGATTTTTAGTAATTTTGTTTATATTTTAAGTCATTTTTTTAGAAAATCGTCCCTTCTGCCTAAACCTAAATTGCCATTTCCATTTCGTTTGCTTTTAACAGTTTCCCTTGCTTTAAAAAAATTTAAACCGAAATACATAAATTTATTTGACTGTGTCACAGCGCGCCACCACTATGTGTGAGCCTCAACTCGAAAAATTACAGATTTGTCCTTTTGTCAACGGTCAAAGCGCGTGGACATGGTCAAGCCGTGTGATCGTCAACGATTACTTGTCAGCGCATTGACACCGATTTGGATAAATCTCGTTGACACATATTACCTGTCAACGCATTTTGGGACCATTGACGGACTTGTGTCATTTGTGTGATCGCCAATATTTCAGGTGTTGACACGGTGAGCGTTGACGTTGCCATGTCAGTGCTTTGACCGTTTTTTGGTGACGTCAGAGAGTCAACGCATTGACCATTTGCGCTGACCGTCTAATAGTAGCTTAACTCCTTCAAAATACCTACATAAAAACATAAAAAAAAATCATCAAAATCGAAGCTGCACTTTGAAAGTTAGAACAATTGACGTTTTTCGGCTTTATTGACATTTTCTTATTAATTGACTTGAATACCTACCTACCAACTACATAAACTATAAACATCGTCTTGATATAGCGATATAGCCACACACCTGTTCATAGATCGACAAAAAAAAAAAAAAAAAAAAAAACAAAAACATACATTTCCCACAAGCCACAATTATGTCACTCTTCCCTATACGCTTTGATATACATAATATTATAAAATATACATACCTACAGATGATGTATCTATACGCACAACCGCATCTATAAAAAAAAATCTAAGAAAGATTGTATAAGTATCCGTACACAAAAAAAACCACAAAATAAAACAGATACCTCTCGTACACTTTTCTTCTTGCTCTGTTTTGTTGAGTTTTTTTTGCGACAGTCAATGCGTTCCACAAAAATTTAAAATATCGATTTGGTGTATGTAGCGACACCTAGTGAGGTTATCTTTTTTTGCGTGGTTCCTCTATGTGTATAAACTCAATGGTATGACTTTGGATGCCTACAGTTCCGCAAATAAGGCTCTGGGGTCATTCCGGTTTGCGAAACGCTTGATTAGTTTTCAAAGAGCTATCCATAGCTGAAAACAAGAACATTCTATGGCGTCTGGTTGCGAAGATATCTTAATTCAAAGTAAATCCATTATTTTCGATTTTTTTGAGTTTGCAAAGTTTGGATGACTTTGGACGCCTACAGTTCCACAAATATGGCTCGAAAGGCCTTGCGGTTTTCAAAACGCTTAATCAGTTTTCCAAGAGCTATCGATAGCTGAAAACTAGAGCATTGTGTGGGGTCTGGTTGCATAGATATTTTGATTCAAAGTGAATCTTTTTATTTTCAACCCAAAAAAATAAAGTCTTTATATGGCCATAACTTTCTAAATAAGGCTCGTAAGAGGTTGCAGTTGACGTTGTTGAATAGAGAATAGACAGGCCTTTGCATTGTTGTTCAAAACTCAACTTTCCCCTTAACACTAAAAATGTATTTTTTCACGAAAGTCTCAAGAAAAATGGCTATTTTATAATAAGCTGACACGGTCAAAAAGAAGTAGGTACAACACTCATCTCTTTCAATAAGTATTCTTTAACATTTATATACATTAAGTTCGAACCTTTTTCGATAATATATCAATGTAGCAACCTCTTTCAACAAAAAAAAAATTTCACTTCCAATTTAGTAATTAAACACACTAGACAAAACTAAGCCGATTATTTCAAAATGAAGCACATGTAGCAGCTAGAGGTATACTCAAATAAATTCTAACTTCCCACAAAGTTTCATGTCGATTCGACTGTTCAAAAGAGATTTCCTTGCGTCCTTAACGTTATCAAAGTTAATGACATTTGACATTTTAAGAACTACCTAACCCAAACATGTAACAACAAATTAAGAGTCTTCCCAAAAGTTATCGTTTAAGATGTTCTTTTTTTTCAAGCATTATATTAAAATCATAAGACCACAAATACATGTAGCTACATAATACATCTATTATAAGCAATAAAAATCTAACACTCCACAAAAATGTGACCTTTTCCAAAATAACGATAAATTCTCTTCGTGTAGAATATTTAATATGAGTATATTTTTTATTAGGGGAATCAAATTCAGAAAATACCCTTGAAGGAATTTTCTTTTCAACTCTGCCGGACAAGAGAGGACCATATAAAATGATATAGGATCTCATCATGTCAACTGCAACTGGTGTAAAATAAAATCCATGCCACACAAAATGAACGTTATAGTAATTGAATCCTTGCCAGAAATTTAATCGAATTTCTATTGCAAAGCGCATGTCCTTTAAGCAACAAAAAAAAAAAAAACATAGACAAATTCAAGTTCTCTTAAATGTACACATGGCTAAGAGCAAAACTTTAACATTTCCAAAAAGGACATTTGAGCGCAACAGTTTTTGTACATGATATAAAAGGCTCTGCAAACTCTATCAACGCATCCAGTTCGTGAACATTGGCCAAGGATTTAACATCGCTTTCTTGCTAAACATCAGTGACATATAAAAGAGTGTTGGTTTAAAAAAAGTGAATTTCGCGCCGGGAAATAAGGTTTCTATTTTTAACTTCCAAAGTGTTGTAAAGTGGTTTTCTGTTTTTTTTTTTTTAATATATAAAGAAAACAAATTGCAAAAGTTTTGTGACATAAGTGATTTGAAGCAGTGAAATAAAAAAAAAATAAAAAAAAAAACACCAGTTCTTTGCAAGGATTCTTCAAGGATGCAGTACAACAGCTTTGGTTTTGTGTGCAATAGGAGGACTTTACTTAAGTTATGGGTCTTCCTTTGCATGCTTTTCAGTGCAGTAAGTTTTTTGTTGTTGTTAGTCAATTTGAATACTAGCTGCCTTTGTCCTTTTTCTTTTTCGCGTGCATAAAAGTATCCTGACTTTTACTCAGTTATCATAGGAAAACCTCAAGAACAACTTCTAATTTCAAATGAATACAAAAGTATCGCCTTAGCACAGCGGGGGAAGTTCGTTGATATTCTTCTATATTTTTTAATTAGAAGGAAACACATTTCCTTTGAAAAAAAAGGATATTCAACAGTGTCGAATGGCGGCATGACATGATAAGAAACACAGAGTGAAACCACAAAAGGATATAAAGTTCGAATAATGAAACTTGTGTGTGCATTATTTCATTTTGCTGGCTGATGGCTGGGGATTGTCGTGATAAATGCATGCGGGATGAACATACAAGCTAGAGGGAGGGGGGAGGCCTTCAATTTCATTCTGTGGAAAACTGCTTTTAGCATCATATTTCGAATTCAAATGACGCAGATATCCTTTCTGGTTATGAGATATACCTATGTATATGTACCTATGTTTGTATTTCAAAGCATAGCGTTTTTTTTGCTGTTCTTCTGATATTATTGAGATTCTGTTAATTAAATTTGTTTTATGCATGGACACATGTTGTCTTTGTCGGCTTTTTCTGTATTACGATCGACTTTCATTAAATAGAAATCTATCGATAAATATTGGTAAATGTGTCTGATGGATATTCTGAAAATATACAAACAGGATCTTCTGCAAGCATTAGTATATTCAAATAACTGATATCGATTTAAATATGATTGATGATACGAATGGTTTTTCTTTAATGAAGAAATAGTTTTTTTTTATCATGATATGCAGGATATTTAACTGCAATTATCCGTGCCCGATGAGGAAATTGTCTTGTCTTGGGTATTGTGCGTTTTTTTTTTTAATTTCCTGGGCTACTCTTTATTGTAAGGGTATAGGACTGCAAGTGGGAAGGATAATTTATTTACTGTCCGTGGGTGCAAGCGATTAATTTCGAATAAATGTTAATTAACTATTCCATTCTGCAGACTGTCCTTGCTTTTAAGGGATAATATTTTAGCGAGTTTGCTTTAATTTATATTTGTATGGCCAAATCTCTTTTTAATTTGTTTCAATTATTTTCTCCATCACCTGGAGTTATTTTATTTATTTTTTTTATTTTTTGTTTCAGAAGTGAAAATACGAGAGTTCATTCCTAGAGGAATTAAAAAAGGGTAGGTTAATGGGAGCTAACAGAAAACCGTTGAGTAGATTTCAATGAGAAAAAATAAAAATAATTAAAAAAATGTTAACGATAAAAAAAATACATGCGGTATTTTTACCTAAAAACAAGTAAATAGTAAAATATTAATTTATTGAATTGAATTACGTAATTCTGAGAAGGGTGGATATTTTAATCATAAGTTAACTGTTATTTTAGTTATGTTTTCTGTTAAATTCCGACATTAAAGAAGTAGGAAGGTACATAAGAATGATAATCATGTCGATTGCAGAATCCGCAAAACTCAATCCGCAGTGATTCTTTATATTTCACGATATTTGAGTTTTCATCGAGTTTTGCGGATTCTATAATAAATGATAAATTTTAATTTTTTTTTTTAAATTGTTTGTTTTCAAGAAAGTGATTCGTCAGATTTTAATTGCAATATTTTCAAAAAGCACCTGAAAGCATAATTTTTTAACAAAATCGGCCAATAAATCAAAAAGTTATAGGTACGTGAATAATAAAAGATAAAACAATGAACGAATTCGTAATCGTCTGACTAACTTAAACCTGCAAAGTTTGTGTTCGTAAACAAAAATTAAAATCTTACTTCAGTAGGCCTGCAAAATAAATTACGTTCGCAAACATCAAAAGTACGCAGAAATCAAGTCGGGTGGCGTCGGGCAGTTTGTGTAGAAAAAAAACATTCTGCTGAAAAAAAAATTTAAATTAAAACAGGAAAACATGTGAATTATAAGAATTGACACTGACAGCTGTTTCCCAATCGATTGTAGATTGTAGAGTCGTGGCATCATTGAACCATTTTTCTTCGAAAATGAGCCTGGAAACAACGTTTCGGTCAACAATGGTCGTTAAAGAGCCATGTTAACTGACATTCTTCATTTTTTTTTCAGAATGGTGCAGGTGCGCCATGCCACATAGCGTATACCACAATCGATCTTTTGTGCACCAAATTCCAAAATCGCCTCGGAGCTGCGATTTGACCCCTTTGAACATTTTTTTGTTGGGAACCGTAAAAGCCAACAACAATTTCAATTGCACCCTGTAAGTAAAAAAAACCAAAAGCCCTAAAATCACCTTTTATCCCGCGAAAATTTAATCCCAAACATTTTTTTTTAATAATCGAGATTTTTTACAAATAATTTTCTGTGCTGCGATGTTTACGAATACAAATTTATTCAAAAACTGCCGCCTGCTTTCTTTCTTCTGGCAGAAGAAAAATAAAATCGATACGCAGAAGCAGAAGGCAGAACTGTCGCAGATTTCTGCGATTACGAACTCTCCCAATATTGATCAAAAAAGCCTTCCTATTTCTGTTATTTTTTTGGAGAAAAACTGAAACGCAGTATTATTTCAACTGTTTTAAAAGTTATATGCACGATGTTTGATCAAAATTGTTAGGACCATTTAGAGACAATTTGAAATAAAATGCATGACTGTAAGGACCTTGACAAAATTGGACAGAAATGATTCCTTTTTTTATTTTCATAAGACTTTACAGTTTTGTGGTTTTTTCCATAGTTGTTTTTATTTTTAAGAAACTACCACAGAGTTCACTTCCTATTTTTTTATTTTTTACACGTGATTATTGGACCATCGGACCATTTCTGGTTAAAATAAACAAAGAAAATATATGGATTTTTGGTATGTTATGATTTATGAATAAGTGGTCATGTTGTTTTGATTCAGCATTGGTAAACTGGAACAAAAAACCTAAGCTCTTAACCCTTTTAAATTCTAAAACAGGTTGTTTATTTTCAAGTGATGCGCAGTGTATTTATTAAAATCAGTTAAAAGTTATTTGTAGAAGAAAATTTGTTCGACATTCAGGAAGCGTATGCTTACAAATTTTTCAAAATCGGTCTAACCGTTCTTGAGAAAACTAAATACCAACATCGGTTGTTTATAATTCTATTGTTTTTAAGAATGACTATTATAATAAACTAAATTTTTGTAAGTCAAAATTGTCAGAGTCTTTTTCGATAAAATAAAAAATATTTCTTAACTGTCCGAAAAAAAATATTTCTTAGTTGTTCAAATTTTGTATGTGGCAAGAAGATGCCTTTATTAATGATCCTAAAATATATATATAAAAGTGCTGTTTTTTTTCCACAGAACGTTCAATACGAATTCTGAAGAAAATTGATTAATTTGAAGCTTTAGCTGACCAGACAGACATAATTGGCTACTTGTTTCGTTTGATTTGTGTTTGAATGCATTACCTTCTCCAGTCGCCAAACGACCATTTCTTAAGCTCTTTGATTTGTTTTCATACAATTTGGATCAGACAATCATCGGTTATTACGTCCTCGAATCGTCGTCTACAACGAAATTTTGCATAATAACGACGAAATAAAGAAAATTACTGACCAAAAAATTAGTAATTGCAAATTTAAATTTGTGTTTGAATACCTTGACACTTATCTATAATATCACTTAAATTATAGTATGTCAGCTACCCCATTAAGATTGGCTGGAATAAAATTTGAAGTTCTCCTCTAGGGTATAACTATAAGTGAGATGATATAAGTTCCTACTTATCTGTTTCAAATCTTAACCAAATTGGTTGGATGCACCAACCATTTGGACTAGACAGAGACAAACAGGCCTACTGGAAGCAATTAGACGTTAACCTAAAAATAACAAAAACATTGTTCCACATATTAGGAAAAGAACTAAAAAAAGCACAGTAACATAAACAAAAAAACAATCATCAGAACTGACCTAATAAAAAAAAAAAAAACAAATAAAATTTTTACAAATTCACCTTCTACTTATATCTATTTTTCGTCTTTTCCAATTTTCTAAAAAAAACCTTCTCAATTTTTCCTTTTCTGTCTCGTCACAATGTCATCTTATTGGTCGGGGTCAAACGCACCCCAAACTAAAGTTTGTGCTAGGCATTCTTCTAGTTACTAAACAAAAATCGCGAGTTATTCGAAGAGCAATAAGGTAATCATTCCAAACCAATTATTAAGAGATAAAATAGGAAGGCCTTTAGAGCCCTTAATTCCGATATCCCGTTATATTAACAATTTAACAAAGATATAATTTTATGAATTCAAAATTGTTAACTACACATTTTGCGAACAGTAAAATGATATGTTAAGTTACAATTTAGGATATTCGTTTAGATTAAAGTGCGAGTTCACCTGACTCCCGTACTTCTTCATATTATCCACTGGCACATCAACATGAGACCGTAAGCCTTCATAGTAAGCAAACTTTTGGATTTTGGAACCGAATGTCCCACTCGATTTCTGAATCGTTCAAATACCTGTTTTGTTTCTTTTCTAAAATAGTTTAAGAGCGGCCCCTAGTTGTTGGAAACCATAGATATTTTCTGAACTCTACGAGCATATTGGACCCGCAACGAGAAAGGAAGGGTTAAAATGGGGAAAATATAATAAATAGGCTAGTGAAATTTGTTGTGGTCAAATTTATTGCAACAAACCTTGTTGTCGTTTGGGAAATTCTGAGCCATATACGAATATAATTTTGTTAGGAAAATTTTGAGTCAGATGTTTTAAGATAAACTCAACAGTTTTGAAGTTACAGCTAGTTATCTTTCAATATTACCTATAAAATTGTATCTTTTTGTAGATTTGATAGTCTTTGAAAAAACTAAGGTTTGCATTTTTGGTATATCGAACAATGCGTAACATTATATTTCTTTTTTGATTATTAAAAAAATAAAGCTTTTGAAACGAATTGTTCAGTGCGGAAATGAATTTTCAAACTTTACCCATTTTTATTAAAATTCGTATTACGTGAAATAGTCCAGCCAAATCGTCTCCTGGATTGCCAGTTTCAGGAAAAAAATATAGAAGTTTTTCTCTCACTCGTGATTTATGTTTTAGGGGTCGCTGAATTCGAATTTCAACTTTGCTACTTCCTACGGATATGGCTTCAGAGCGAAAACCTTTTTCAGTTTTTTTTGCCCAAGAGTCGACAAAATATACACTTTTTGGATAAAATTATCATCTATACTTTATAGAACATAAAATTACCTACAAAAACGGTCATATAGAAGGGTCAAGGGTTTTTATTGTAAAAATCAATCAATGGCTCATTGAAGATGAGAAAACCACGGAGCGTTTTTAAACGAGAGGGTGCAATTTTAAAGTGGGGAGTAACTGCAACCCCTTATGTTTTTTGTAGAGAATAAAATTTACTATAGTGTTGCACTTTTTCGTCACGTCGCGAGAGGGCGGGTATTTATTATTAATTTAGTTATTAAGTTACTCGAATTACCGCGAATCAAATTTAAATTATTAAATAAGTATACAAAAAGTAAGCACACGATGTGCAACGAATAAATGTTTGTCTTTAATTTGACAGCTCGAACTCAAGAACAACGAAAGGAGAGAATGAAAGAGACGCGAAAGAAAAAAATGCAAACTTTAGCACGATAAAAAGCTACCACCGAAGAAGAATTTGAATTGAATTTGAATTTTGGAAGAATTTCGTTATAGAAAAAAAATTGATTCGTTTTAATCAAATTGATAAAACGATCGAAGTATATTTTTACAAGTACCTACAGTGGGATACTTGTAATAAAAAGTGGGTGCCAGGAATTTTAATTAGGCTAATTAGTAAAATTCCAAATCTAATATTTTAAGAAAATTAATATGAAATAAAACAAAAAGTTCTGGTCTATGCCCAGAAGGGGTCTTTAAATTTTCTTTTATTTGGGAAACCTTGGACGAACCAAGATAAAAGCCCTAAATTTTGTTCAAATATAAAAGAAGTTACAATTAAAGAAATTTGAAATGGCTTACGGTTAGCCGTTAAAATATAATAAGCAAACAAAGGATTAAAGTAATTAAAAATGGGCCGTAAACGCGCGGTTAAGAAAATTTCCGTGTCCCGCAATTAACTGGGATTAAAAGAATTTTAACGAAAAAGGAACTATCAGAATTTCTAATACTACACACAAAAAAAAAGATTTTAAACACTTGGACAAAATGTCCGCTCTACTTATCTTTTTTTTCGCAGCTTCCTCCTCTATTTCCTCGAAACTTTTTTTCACCTAGTTCCTCGTACCTCGAATCACCTTTCTATTTTTCCTCTTTAAAATGTTTCCCGATCTTTTTCCTTTTTCTCAAAACACTTTTCCTCGATTTTTCTTTTCTTTTTCCAATTTTCCTCGTTTTCTAAAATCTCAACTGCTCGCTGGGTTAGCTCTCTCAAGAACGGCTTTCCCAGCTAAAAACAAAACCTATTCTTTCCTCGACCATTCCAGTCACCCACACATTCACGCATTCAGCCATTCGTTTTCGTGATCATTTTTTTTTAGCTCCGCAGGATGCCACCGTAGTTGAATCTCAACGAAACTTTACTCTCACGCTCACAGACAAGGGTTCAGCAAGTTGGTGGATGTTTTTCCCAAACTTGCCGAATCTTAATGGCAGAGTTTAGACCTATCACAAAACTAAATTTTTCGAGAAAACCCAAAAAGAAATAAAATCGAGAAAAAGCCTATCTGAGCATTTTCTCAGTTACAACAAAAACTGTTTGCGCGTGATTCGAAGCGCAATTGAAACTATTATACATTTTGTTCGAAATAAAATAGAGGAAGGCATGTTCTCAAAATTAGAACCCTACTCTATAAGTCAATTCCGATCGTTCTTCTACAACCAATTTTATGGAGTTGATCCAGATAAAAGAAAGATTATAAAAGTTTTCTTTAAAGTGACTTAAAAGGATTTTCAACAACAAAACAACCAAGACACGGTCGCTCAATGTAAGCCATTTTTTTTTTTCATTTTTACGTTTACCTCGACATTATTTTAATTCTTATCTTGTACAATAAATCTATGAAATGAGAATAATAAGTTAATTTATTAATTATAAGTGATTATTTTTACAGCTTTAAATAACTCTTTTGGTTTTTAAGTAAAGTGAAAATCACACAAGAAAATTAATTGATACAAAAATAAAATAAAATTTTTCGTTTCTAGATTTGATAACATCAATTTAATTATTCATCTTCTTCAAGAATATCATCTTCTCGAATGTTCGTTTCTTGCGAACTGTCGCAGTTTGCACCCATGCAATTCTTACAAAACATAGAATACGTTAGTCCTAATTTTCTACAAACACAGCTCTGTGATAACCGTTTGTTCACCCGTATGCAATCTGTTTAACCATAAATATCTGGTGAAGGAGCTCGATTCATAGTTTTAGGGATCAACTCATATTTAGATATTTTCCGCCCCGCTCGAAAGGATTCAATTTTTTTCACTCCACTTCTTTATTTAGAAATAAGTCCTTTAGAAATTAGTCCATATCCTCTCGGTATCAATATAAATATAGAGAGAATTTAATTTTGTTTAAGCAGAAGCTTAGGCTGCGCGTATAGTAGTGCGACAAAGCGATGCAATGCGAGAAATGTTTCCGTGCGAGAAAAGTATTTACATTTATTCTTATAAATGTGGGCACAGTGAAGCGATATTTGCTGCGAGTGTTGCGATTTTATCACATACTTATCGCAAGCATCACGCTCACAAACTCTTTTTACCACTTTTGCTCGAATTTCGAATACCTTCTCGCATCGCTTCTGGCATCGCATCGCTTTGTCGCACTCCTGTACGCGCAGCCTTAGGTTTTCTACAATAATCTAACGAGAGAGAACTGTGTTTTCCAAAAAGTACGAAATGTTGGTCTTTTTTCACTGTACTCTAGTGATCAATCCGATAATTCTACAAAAAAAAAGTATTGACCATTTTTGTAGGAAATTCTATTTTATATAGATTATATGAGATAATTTTCCACAAAAAGTGTATATTTTGTTGACTTTTTGGCAAAAAACTGAAAAAAGGTCGAAAATGTTGATTTTTTTTTGCAATTTTCGCTGTTAAGCCATTTCCGTAGGAAGTAGCAAAGTTAAAATTCGGATTCAGCGACCCCTAAAACATAAAAGATAAGTGAGACTAAACTTCTTTATTTTTTTCTTGGCCAAAACACCATTTGACAGAATGGTTAAATTGGTCAAATTTAGGTGGACCCGGGATGTTAACTGGTTCAGGATGAGTTAAACAAAATTGAATTCGATTATTACAGACTAGACAGCACAATTTTTGAAATTCGTTAGATAATATCTAGTTTGACTTGATTGAATTTTATAAATCCAAAATTGTTATGAGTTTTTTTTTTTTGAGAAAATTGTCTTATATTTGGTTTATTTCAGTACATCTCGTAAATGAAACAATTTATTTTGTTTTCATTGTGCAAAAACATGTACATTTCTAGTTTTAATAGTTCAAACAATTTGCAATCCTTAATTCTAAAACAAAGTTCTAAAACCTATAATGAAAAAATAAAAAACATATTTTTGTCTGCTCATGATGTTTAAACCTTTAAATTTTGTTGAAAATAACTCTAAATATTGTTCCTTTAAAGAGTTTTTTTTTTTTTAAATAAGCGCCATACTAGTAAATTCCCAGTGATGGAGTCCTTGTTATTTTTTGTTATCTTCAAAAACCCTATTTGTTATTCAAACAATTAAAATAGAAAATTGGGCCATTCTCGAGGCATTTGGGACGACAAAAAGAAAATTCAAACAATTTTTAGTAGTATTTTTTAATTTGTATCAATTCATATTACGTCATTATTATAGAATAAAGTTGCTCCAAAGGGGTTGGAGTCGAAATACTGTATAAGGCAAAATACTGCATTCAAAATACTGTATGCCAAAATACTGTATGTCAAAATTATGTATGTGCAAAATGCTGTATGTGCAAAATACTGTATATCAAAATTCTGCACAGAAAAATTCTGGTTGGTCAAAATACTGTATTTCAAAATTCTGTACATCAAAATTCTGTAAAAATGCTGTAAAAGAAATATCGTTTTGATTTTGCATTTTTACAGAACTTTGGAATACTTTCATTACTTTCATAACTTTCTTATGATGAGATGGTAAAAGATCGAACTTATGTAATAAAGCAAGCTTCAATTTTTGATTAATATAGGTGCTTAACTAGGAGCTAAGCGAAAAGGAGAGATTTCAATTGTCAATTTGTATAACAATTTGTTATAGTAATTTTTTGTTTACTCTTTCTTATTTTGTCTACTCAATTTTGCTTCTTCTCTTTTGTTTGTTTCAAAAAAAACTTCATTCATGTCAGTCGCAATCCTGAGGTTTGGTCTGTTTTTGACACTGTAAAAACGAATACGGCAGTGTATCCTAGGACACAAAACAGTGTTGAGGCCTGGCATCGCCGGTTTTTACAAATTAATAAGTGACTCAAAAAGTGAACCTCTATGTATGTGCAAAAGCTCAAATAGAAAAAGGTAAGAATGGGAAACACATTCTAAAGAAAAAAAAAGCTACTACTAAAAACAAAAAAAAAAAAAAAAAAAAAAAATGCACGGGTTATTAAAAAACATACATACACTCCCTGTCACTTGTTTGAGGCCACTATTTTTGCAACAGTTTTTTCTCGATAAATACCCGTAGGAAATACTTTTCCTTGAAATTTTTGATACCTGTGAGTAGGTAAATATATTTTGCAACAAAAAAGTATAAATTTAAAGGGCTAACTTGGAAATTCCATAGGAATTTCACAAATTATAAGAATGGACTGCAAAAATAATGGACTGCATTAAAAAAAAAAAAAAACAGTTTTAAATAATATCTCGGAACGACTAATTGTACAAAAACTATCTTCGTTTTCTTCATAAAGTTATTTTCAGTCATCATGCTAAAACTGAAAAAGGCGTAACTTTTTGGCGCCTCTGAAAGTATATATTTTTTAAGCTTAATTTATATGAACAAAAGGAAGATAATTTTATTTCCTATATTTATATACATAGGTACATATAGCCCAGTAAATAATTACAAAAAAAATGGGTAAATTCGCAAAGCACGATGTAGTTCTGCATTTTTGATGTGATGTTGGGGCATGCTAGAGTAGTCTATAGATAAGTTTGCAACTTCGAAAAATCTGTGCTCGCTGCAGGAAAAATGCAACAGTTAAAAAATATAAATAGTTGTTTGCAAGAAACATGATGTTAACTAAGCGCAACAAGCAATGTTTGCATCATTACTGTGGTCAAAGTAGGACCCTTAAGTTGGCACTTATTTTTGTACACGTTCTTTGAATCCTTAACTATGATAAAATAGAGTTACAATATTTATATTTTTTTTAGCAACATTGATAGCTATTTTAAAAATTACGAACATTTTGCACTGTTTAAATAAGAAATGAATTCGTGAAGAATTTTTGAAATTTTTCAAACATTTAAAATTGCTTTCAAAGTTGCTTAGAAAAAAGATATAAATATTATAACTATGATTTATGATAGTTAAGGGTTCCAAGTATGTGTACAAAAATCAGGGCCAACTTAAGCGTCCTACTTTGACCACAGCCCAACTAACAATTTTTCCTCTATACAAGGCTGGTGTTCAGTTTGGACATGGAAGTTGCAAATTTTCGAAGCTATATTTTTGAAAACAGCTTCCTACAAACCTATTACAAGCAGAATCTTTAATTTTCTGCAAGCCTGAATATTTACAATTTGGTTTAAAGTTTTCGTGAGGCTTCCCAGAAATTAGTTTTGAGAGGCATGCGAAATAAAAGCAAAGAAAACAGCTTTCAGTAGGAAGCATTCCCAAGAGGTCTAGAAGGACCTGCTTACAAAGGCCTGATACAAGCTATTATGTGTACAAAAGTCTAATGAAAGCATAATTGTTAGTGGAATTATGTTAATTTATTTTGTTTCTGTAAGCCCCCTGAGGAAAAGCCCAATACAAGCATTATCTTGTGTACTGTTCGGCGCATGTATGTTTCTCCTGCCGAGAGAGGGTTACCACAGGTCAAATTATTTATGAAAATAAAAATAGGTTAATTTGTATCATTTTAAAAATTTAAATTAAACCGATTCATTGTGTATAGGGAAAGCTTTTAAATTTTGCAAAACAAAAACGGAACAAACATTTATTTTCTACATTGAGATAAATATTGAAAAAGAAAACAATTTATTTAAATTCATTTGAAAAAAAAAGAAAACAAATTTATTTATGTTTTTTACGTGGAACTATAATTATGTAATTTATATTCAGAATAGCAGTACAAATACAAATTATTTAATCATTTTTTATTAGAAATGATTTAAAAAAAAAACAGATAAACTTTATTCATATTCGTTGTTTGTCTTCTTTTTTTAATTTCTATAAAAAAATAATACCCCGGATCCCACCAATAAAAATGATTTCATCAGAATTAATTTTGATCGCAGTGGTAACTCTGATTAAGCATGATATCCAATTTTGGTTCTATAACCCATCAAACACGCAAGCATAATAATTGTGTGAACTCTGTCAGACGCATGTGCGAGAAGCATTTTTTTCGATGAATTTACCTCAGCGAAGTGATGTCAGCCTAATTTGTTTCTATAAGACCTGTGAAGAGGTGGTTATGCAAACATAATTTTAATCATCCTCTCAGGCGCATGCGCCGGAAGTAATAATTCCGATTATTTGGTCCTAGCGAAGTGTTGCACACTCAACATGAAAGCATTAAAAGCTGGTACTTCGCATGGAAAGTAGTATTGATGTGAAAATAAGCTACTACTGGCTGAATTATTCACAAACGAGGTGACCATAGTATAGTTTCTGTTTCATCGTTAAAAAATATTGTCACGTTGAGAAAATCGAATGTTTTCAAAAATTATCTAAGTATGAAGCTTTGATTTCTCAGAAGTTTTTTAATTACATTTTAAACGTTTTTCAATATCTATACTACATAGTTGATTGCTTAAAAGCCTTTCGAGCTTCTCAATGTGGGCCAAATGTGTTTCTCTAAGGCCTTATAGAGACAAATTTGCTGATTAGTAAATAGCTTCGATATACCATTACAGAAGTTAAATTGTTAGTTGGGAGTAATGATGCAAACATTGCATGTTGCACTTAGTTAACATCATGTTTCTTGCCAAAACTATTTGACCGATTCGGAGTTTGTCTAACAATACTCTAGGTTATTTGATTGCAAATTTTGAGCACAATTGGACAATTTTTGACTTATTTTTTGAGCGCTTCAAAATTACTTAATTTTTCAGAATTTTTGTTTTTACTTATGGTTAGATAGCAACTCAAATATAACATACATGAATTTTAAACTAATGTGGTCTTGTAGAAAATTTTATAACAAACAAGAATATAAGGGATGGTTCTTTCCTAAGTTGCATACTTCCAAAGTTATAAAGGAAAATGTCGAAAAAATAGGGTGATTTTTAGCGTTTTTTTTCCTGCAGCGAGCACATGTTTTTCGAAGTTGCAAACTTAGCTATAGGCTACTCTAATATGTCCCAACAACATATCAAAAATGCAGAACTACATCGCACTTTGCGAATTTATTGTTGAATTTGACTGGGCTAATATGTTTATACACAAATGTACGACGAATTGTTCTCGAGACATAAGCCAAAACAAATTGGTGACTGAAGCACAGTACTTACAGCCGTGCCGATTTTTTTTTTTTGTGCCCAGAGATAACCCTATCTATCATTAAATTTGAGCGGTATGTTTTTCCATTACGAAAAATCATTTTTCTCTCTGATTTAGTGTAGACATTTGATCCGGAGTCGATAGCATTTATGTTCCCAAGATATTTCAGACGATAATATTTTACAACAATTTTTTTAATGATTGATTTTTTTTGAAAACCCTACCCTGCACGTTATTACCTGCATTACAAATTTCATCCCAAGTAAATACCACAGACATCACTTTATTTCGATATTTCTTCCACAAGACCACCGTTACCGAAGCGGTACTGTAATTTGAGGCAAGGCTCACAAAAGCTTCAGGTTGTCTCATCTTGTGGCCATTCAAAATTATTCAAAAATTATTCACTAACGGAAATGTGAAGTCAATCTAAAAATAACCTTCTACCCAATGGCCTTAAAAATGATTCCACTTTAATGAAGTATAAAAAGCATATTTAGCAAGAATTACATATCATTTCAAAATCTGTTGAAGTATCGAGTTTTTTTTTATCATAAACTTGGCCACATGACCATGCAACAGTAAATTGGATGACAGAACAAAATTAAATATTAAATTTCATGACATACAAAATATGAAGAAGGTATACAGTTATTTTTAATGTTGAACTTTTTGTCCCCATACAAAAGCTCATAACTCTAGCATCAGTCTAATAAACCACTTCAATGTTAATAGCCAACTAAAAGACACAGAAACAAAAAAAAAGCCATCATCCGCAACGATAGGCTCCACATAAATTTAAAAATTAAAACCTCCTTCTGCCTGTCCTTTTTAATAGATTGCTTCCTTAAATCATTTGTGGGGGGAGCATAAGCAAAACCAAGAAGTGAATAACTAAGAAATTGTAATAAAATCAAACTGAAAGGGCGTTCTCTTTATAAATCATATTCTGCACCAAGGTTAGCTGGATTATAAATAAAAGAGAAAATATCATTTTCATAATATGAGTGAAGATTGAATTAAGACTCCTCAAAGAATTCTCAATTTAATTGAATTCACGTATGTACATAAATGGTGAACCTGTCAAAAGATGCCTTTTCCATTGTAAATTGACATAAGGGTTCCCTTTTTTTTTGTGTCGACAAAGAGGAAAAGATTATTTTGAATTTATACTTTTCCAAAGTAACCTATAGAATCTTATAACGATACAAATTTTTTCCTCATAAGGGTTTCCATCAACAGAAGATGTTGTGAGAAATTTACCTTAACAAACATTTAAATTTCCTTTGAGGACTTTATGTAGCTTGGAATTATTCAAATACGTACAAGTCGTTCATCTTCAAAAGGGAATAAACTATGCGCAAAAATATTTTCTCTGGTAGAAAAAAAAAATAAAGATTAAAAGCATTTTTCTTCTTTCATTTTCTTCAATCAGAGAAAAAACATCTATTTTTTCCTTTTTGCTCATTATTTGTTTAGTTTGTTAAATCCTCTTTTGCCTACAAATTCATAGACAATTGCACCTAAGATGGGCTTTAAAGTTTTTAATTTACATCCTATTTTGTGCGGCTTTTAATTCTTTTCTGCTCTTCTTATCCACCTACTTAATCCGAATCCGACACATATTGGCGGCGTTGGCGTAGGCTCTTGGCTGAAGGTGGATTTATTGAGCGCATAATTAAAAATAAAAGTTACGTATACGCCCCATTAACCCAGAACAGTTTTTAAGTTTTATTTTGTTTTGTGTGTTTTATTTTTTAAGCAAAAACTTAGATTAAATGAAATAAAACGTTTATTCGTATGACTGTTTGGCCTTTGAAAATTGATGACACACGTTGTGTCTGCTCTTGGAAAATTCTTAGGATGTTAAATAGAGTCTTTCAAGTGTGAATTAAAAATAATACTTTAGAAGTTAATATCTTTTTCTTCATTATAATATGGGGGATGATCTTCATAAAGTTCAAGGCATTTAACAAAAACGTTTTTGTATTTAATTTAGGATGCTGTCATGGAAAACATTTTAATAAGAAAGGATAAACTTAACTTTTAACATTGATAAAACGGGAAGTTGATTCTAAGGCAGTTGAAAATGTCAATAAGTTTGTTGGAAAATGAATGAATTGTCAACGATTTGAAAGTAAATTTTGATAAAAGATTTTTAAACCACATTTTTGAAAAGGGCTTTAAATTTTGTTTTTGTCTGCAAATTTTTAAAATAAATATACTTATATCAATTTATAATTTCATAAAAAAGTAAAGTCATGAAAATATAACTGAGAGTAAATAAAAAATGTATTTTGAATAGTTTTTAGCATGAAATTTTTTATTTTTTTTCAACATGTCATTAACGTTATGCCTACTATCAAAGACGAGACGAGACGAGACGAGACGAGACGAGACGAGACGAGACGAGACGAGACGAGACGAGACGAGACGAGACGAGACGAGACGAGACGAGACGAGACGAGACGAGACGAGACGAGACGAGACGAGACGAGACGAGACGAGACGAGACGAGACGAGACGAGACGAGACGAGACGAGACTGCATATTTGGACCGAAATTTACAAATAGTCTTATAAATTAAAAAAATC
This sequence comes from Melangyna quadrimaculata, assembly GCA_949320155.1. Classification (NCBI taxonomy): domain Eukaryota; kingdom Metazoa; phylum Arthropoda; class Insecta; order Diptera; family Syrphidae; genus Melangyna; species Melangyna quadrimaculata. The sequence goes on along the minus strand of OX439483.1, from coordinate 55,395,349 downwards.
CAATTTCAGTTAAATATTTATTTTCTTCTGCACGTATTCAAACTATAATCGAAAATATTTCGTTCCAGTAATCAACCGGTTTTCCGGAAATCGTATTTTTCGGAGACGAGACTGAGACGAGACTTAATTATACGAGAACGACACGAGACCGAGACGAGACTAAAAATTTTCGATTTTAACGAGACCGAGACGAGACTTAAAAAAATTCTCGCACAGTCTCGTCTCGTGGCCAGCCATACGTACAATTAATTCCCAATATTATCAAATTATCTTGATACTTACATTAGTGTGGCCTTTTGTGATTTGTTTGTTTAATTAAGCCGTTTTTAGGGGTTTGGCAATGGCTAAAGTAGATGGCTGGCTGATGGGCAATTATTTTTGATTTAAAAACAAATCAAGAAAACGTACAAACATGTGACTTTCAAAACAAGTTAAGCAACTTCTATGAGTTTTCCAATTTGTGCTTATATTTTTTTTTTCTTTTTAATTTCAAGACTTATTTTATGAAATGCGACAAATTAAACTAAGCTGCCATAAAATAAAATAAAGTACATTCCATCACCTTTCATATGACATACATTACATATGTTGCATAACTGTTGGCCAACATTTAACCGTTGACTTAAAATCCCAATGGGCATACGACTATTCATAAATAAAAAACATTTACCTTCTTCCACCAGAAGAAAAATGTTTTAATCTTTATAATAGATACTCTTTCTTCTCTAAAAGATCCCTTGTTGAAGTTAATGCGTTTAAAAGTTAACTGCGTTTATTTTTAAATTACACATTATGTAAAGTGTAGTAAATAAGTAACGTTTATGATTTATTTTTATTTGATGATACAGATTTTTCTGTTTGAATTTTTTTAAGCTTTGGCATTTATTTAAAATAAGATTATAGCTTGGAAATATGTTCACATTATGTTTTTAAAATTATATTTCTTTAAAATGGTGCCCATAATTTGCTTTGAACTGACGTGCTCTTTCCAGAACATTTTTCATTACTTTTCTTAGAATTTCAGGTCCCAGCGGCCCCTCACTTCTCTCGTATCATAGGCGCCCGTAGGTTGGGTCACGGGGCGGCACTTGCCCCCCCTTGGCTCGGGCCGAACTATCGTACTAGTTCTGTTTTTATTATTAAATAGGAAATTTTCACAAAAACTACTGTTTAAATGTACTTTTTTTTGTCAGAGTCTATGGTTTGCCCCCCCCCCACTGACTCTGAGCCAAGCTGTGTATAGCCGCTTTCATTTTACACTTTTTTTTGTTCGGAAATGTGATTATTTTCTTTGCAGCTTTGTTTCCAGGTCCATGGTTTGCTTTGGGATTTTATCATTATCAAGGGTGGAATCAATTGTGTTGACTGTCGATTTGAAGATAGCTGTCCTTATCACATCTATAGGCAAAGATAGAGAGAGCAATCATCAAAACGACAATCAACACATCAACACAAAAACAAAAGCATTCGATTTCTGAGAGAGCATATTGTTGTTGTAATTGAGGCACTGCAAAAGCTTCGGAAGAAGGTAATAGAATAACAAAGCAACGTGCCCTCTTACTTTATTACTCTTGCACAAATTCCACCTTTTTAGTTTGTTTGTTTGTGATGTCACATTACTAATCGATGCTAGAACACGATGCTAATATTTTACAGGGCGTTCTCCAAAATCTGTCAACAGTAAAAGATCAGGTCAATGTTTTGAATAAATTGTTTCAACAAAATCGAGAGGATGCTGACAATTGCTTTAAATCTGTATGGGAGGTAATGGAAAAATGCTTGAGTGAATCAGGCATAGTTTTAAGCTGTCCAAGAATAATTCAAAAACAAATGCATCGATCAATTATTCCCGCTTCTTCCCCCCAAAGTTATTTTAGAAAAGCTATTTATATTCCGTACATTGATTCCCTGATAATGTCGCTTACAAAACGTTTTTCAGAAGAAAATGAAACTGCATTTATGGATTGTCCAGAATTCGATATAATTATTATTCAGAAAATAATGGAGAAATATGGATGCTTTCTGGATAATTTCCTGGCGGAGTCTAAGATGTGGTACAGTTTTAACAAAATGCAGACTAATGGAAATGATTTTTCAAACATTTCTGATTTATTGAACAGTGTAGAGGAGTTTTATCCATCGATTTTTTCAGCTCTTTGTATAGGGCTCTCAATTCCAGCAACTACTTGCACCGCTGAGCGATCGTTCAGCACCTTACGAAAAGTAAAATCTTGGCTTAGATCAACAATGACCGACAAACGACTTGATTTGTTGTGCATGATGTACATTCATCGAAATATTTTCAAAGAACAAACAAACTTTTACAACGAAATAATTAACCGTTTTGGAAAAGAGTCCAGGCAGTTGCAGTTGCTATTCACTAAGTAAAAAATGTTGAAGAAAAATCATATATTTGCTTACTTTAATAATTATTTAATGTCAACACGAATAAAATGTCACATTTTCTAGTCCTAAACTAAAATCACTTACAAATGCCCTATGCCTAGACAAAATAAATAAAATTTTAACAAAAAAAAAAATTGAATTCAAAAATTGCATATTAATTTTTTATCTGACCCCCCCCCCTGGAAAAAATGCTGCGGGTGCCTATGTTGCGCCTTAAGAGAAGAGTTGTTTAAAGCTATAAAAATAATAATTCGTTATTAATAAATTAACTTATTATTCTTATTTCATTGAATATAAATAAGTTTTGTTGTAAGAAATATAAGAATTAAAATAATTTCGAAGTAAACGTAATAAACATCGATAAATTGGCTTACTTGGAGCGCTTGTATCTTGGTTAATTTGGTTTCTGAATACGTCGTTTTAGAGAAAATTTTATAATCTTTTTTATAGCTTTTCCTAACCTCTATCTCTCCTGGCAAATAAGAAAGAGGCAAACAAGTAAAACGTTTTGTTTTATTTCCTACAAAAAATATTTTCGGAATTTTCTCGAAATTTTGCTTGTTTTTCGAGTTATATGCAAAAAAAGTAAGAGGGTTGCATTAACCCCCCCCCCCTCTCCTCAAAGTTGCACCCGTTCATCTTCTCATCTTCAATATGTATCGGGTTTTTCAATAAGAGCGCTACAAAAGTTAAATAAAACAAAAACGGTTTTGGATATAAATGAAACTTTTTATTCCTGTGAAAGTACGTTCGATGCCATTATGTATGGAACTCGGCCACCACGGGCACACTTGCAGAAGTCCAGATGCTGAACCCAATTTTCGACGGTTTTCAAGCATAAATCGGCCGATACTGCTGCAATTTCACGTTCGATATTCGTACGAAGTTCATCAATCGTCGCTGGCTTGTTGGCATAGACCATAGACTTGACGTAGCCCCAATGGAAATAGTCTTCCGGCGTCAAATCGAACGACCGAGGCAGCCAAGTGACTGGACCATTTCGTGAGATACTACGTTCTCCAAACTTGGTTTCCAATAAATTGATTGAACCACATGTCCTCCAAGTCCATTTCTTGCGTCAATTTAATCTTGTAAGGATGTAGGCTAAAATTCGCCACAATGACGTCACCGAGATGCCCAAAGCTTGAGAACGACGTATGAGAGACACATTTGGGCACTCCTTTGTCTCACTGGCACGGGAACATTTTGTACTGTGCCTGTGGATTCAAATTTTTCCACTAGACGCTCAATTGTTGATCTGCTAGGACGATTATGACGACCATAAATTGGACGTAGCGCTCTTAGCGTTGAGGCAACTGACTCCGAATTTCGGTAGTAAATTTTAATAATTTCGACTCAATTTTGGCTCGTATATCTTTTCATCATAAAATGGCAAACCTTATTGAAGAGAAATGTCAAAAGAGCGGCAAGAAATATAACGTCGTTTGCTGTCCCTGTTGCTCTACTTTTGTATCGTCCCTATTGAAAAACCCTTTATATGACATAATAAATAGCCTATTACTAGCATAGAGGGACTACGTCAGAGTTAAGATATCACCAATCTAGGTGTGGTGGCACCCTTATTTGCACCTAGAACAAGTATCATTGATAATCAATACTGGAATCATTTACTCCCTAAGGTAGACCATTTCCTCACTATTTCCACAAATAGTCTACCTTAAGGTGGAAATAGTCTATCTTAAGGAGCAAATGGTTCTTGTATTGATTATCACTGGTTCTTGTTCTAGATAGAAATAAGGGCGCCACCTAGATTGGTGATATTTTAACTCTGACGTGGTTCCTGTATGTGTATAAGCTCAATGCTACCAGTAATAGGCTATTTATTATGTCATAAACATATTTAAGATGAGACGATGAACTGGTGCAACTTTGAGGAGAGGGGGGGGGGTAATGCAACCCTTTTACTTTTTTTGCATATAACTCGAAAAACAAGCAAAATTTCGAGCTGAGCTGTGGCTCCAGCTTATATGGAAAAAGATGTGACAGCAGTAAAATTCTTCGCAAAGACTGCATAGACATCACCAACTCCTGAGATCATCAACTGGTGGAAGTTTCGGGGTTATCCTCAATAATTTTTTGCACTCGAAGATGCAGGGTTGTTGGTGAAACTAATTTTTTGACTTTTGATAGAGTTTAGGATGTAGTACCTAATAGGCCCCTAAACATGTTAAAAATTGAAAATGAAAATGCTTTCGTCAAAGCTGAAATTTTTTAGAAATGCCATATATAAAACAAGAAAACATGGGTCAGCCAATCCCGTTGCCATCTTTGGTAAGCCACTCGAAATAGCGTTTTTCATAGTTGGGTTGGGGTTGGGTCGAAATTCTGCCGAGGTCAAAAATCTGTTTTAAAAAATTCTGCTAGGTAATAAAAAAAAGTTTCAAAAATGTACAAATGATTTTTACATTCTTGAACATTTTTTTTATTATCCGCGGAATTTTGTAAATAGATTTTCAGAGAGAAGCTAGTACCTAGCTCCATATTAAATTAGTTATGAGAATTGCGAATACCCACCACAGTTTTAGGAACAATTAAGAGACATTTCCAAGCATTCAGAACTTTGGTGTTTGTTATTGAGGTGATAGTCGGTAGGAGTCATCCAGCTCTATAAAAAAAAATCATAAATGATCTCAGAAAGGAAATTATCACTCCCAATGCTGAGCTCAAAATGGTCAACAATAGATAAAGAAGATAAAAAAAATTGTAATTAATTATTATAAAGAACAAGCAAAAACAATAAGTTCAGAAATGAGAACAGACTTTAGCCATGTTGAGTTTGTTAAGCCAATAGCAAGCTTTGGCTTTGCTTAGATAAAGTTGTTTTTATTTTATTCATTAGAAGATGCATTACAGTTTATTTTTGTTTTTTTGTTACATCGTTTATAAATGTTTCTTGAAAACAAAAAAAAAAAAAAAAAAAATTAGAACAAGCCGAATTTTATTTTTCTACATACCTATAACTTATCAGTATTTTGAAAAGCAGATTTTTGAAAAACAGAATTTTGTAAAACAGAAACGGGAAAAACCAGAATTTTTAAAATTGAGAATTTCCAAACCAGAATTTCAACCCGCTTCCTGTTTGTAAAACAATAAAAAGAAATTTTGAGAGAAAATAGGGTTTAAACATGAAAAACCGTATTTGGCTTCGAATGCAGTAGAGTGTTAAACATAAAAAATTTAATATTAGTTTGAACATTTTTTTTTATTTCAAGTCGGAGATGAATGTATATTATGTATGCTTAACTCAAAAAATAATTCGAAGAAATTTTTGTTTTTGTTTGATTATGATAAGGTATACGTATGTAAATGCTTAATAAATAAAAAATGACTTATTTGTTTAAAAAACCTTATCTTAATCTTGCAGTCAGTATTTATAAAGCAGACAAAGATTTACAAAAACACCACAGGCTAAGGTTAAATAAAATTATCTTTAAAAAATGTCCTCTTCGTATACTTCTAGGAATGTACATACGTTTACCCACTAACACATTTTCGGACGTACTGTCAAGTATAGAAATTCTTTTTGTAAGCCGCACTACTCGAATATGCAATAATTTACACGGCACTATTTCTCCCTGCCATTTTGAATTTCAGACGTTCAAAACTAATGTGCATCGGTAACTCCTTTTAAATCTTTTTTTTTTCCAAAACTTGCATTGTATTTAATTATTTCAAGGGTAGACAAAATCCCTTCTAGTGCGCGCTTACTATAAAGAAAAAACGATCGAAAAAAAGTCTATCCCAACCACAAGAAAAGATATGTGCATTTTTTTGTTCAGTGTATTATTTTTTGCGTTACTTTACGTTTTTGAATACTTTGACAACAAGTGAATGAACTTTACCGTTTTTTTTTTCGTAACAATATTTAACATTGTTTGTGCCAAAACATTAGAGGACAAAAATTATAATAACTGTTGGAATTCTTAGAGAAAAAAATTATTGAACTTTGATTTTCGATGCAAAATGTGAAAGAAATTAATTTTTAAAAAAGTTAAATCATCTCTGGTATGAAAAAATGCATGAATACCTAAGTGGCCAACTATTTTAAAAATATGCGCGTTAAATGCGGATTTCAAAATGGTATAATTTACTATTGTACCTTGAACCAATAGGAAGTTATTGGTAAAAATCAGCAACAAGAGAGTCAATTTAGCAAAAACAAATGTTTTAAAAATTATCAAATTAAACGTGAAAATAATATCATGCTTCCAACATGGCAGATTTTTAATTGATTGCCTGTTTTTATGATATTATCCTAGTGATAGATCCAATCTTTTAACTTCTAAGGCCGATTGCAACATTACCAAAAATGTCAACAAAGTGCAAAAAACGGCTACATTTTCAAGCTTCTTTTCAATTATACCTGGTCTATTGGGCCCTAACAAAACCATAAAATATTTTCGCAGTTGCTTTACGTTTAATTGTTGATTTCTTCCAACAAATAGTCTTTTTAATTTTAAGCCAACTTTCAATCACTTGGTCACTAGGTTAAAAAACAAAAACAAAAGTAGATATTTTTTTTTAATTTAAAGAAAATGCTCAAACTGTTTTCCACCCATTCTAATATAGGTTCTGCTCCTCCGAATAAATGAAAATCTTATTTCATTTTTTCTTTATTTCTGATGACCTAATGGGCTTGCTGTACACTATTTTCTTAATACATCCCCAATAAAAAAAAAAAGTCAAGTTGATTTAGGTCTGGTGAACGGGGTGGCCATACAATTGGCCCCATACCTCATGTCCATCTGCCTGTATCTCTGGCATATTTGTAATGCAGCGGCTTGCACAAGATTGCATACCTCCTCTGAGAAGCTGATCTGTTATTGATTCAATTCATTTAATGCACCTCTTATAAGAAAATTAATTTAGTAATAACCACTACCAAAATATTTGATGTTTTTTTTTTAAATGGCCAATTGAAGAGGTATAATTCAAAACAAGCTCGAAAATGTAGCCGTTTTTTGCACTTTGTTAACATTTTTGGTAATGTTGCATTCGGTCATTAGGACGACATTATAAAGACAGGACATCAATCAAAAATCTATCATGTTCAACGCATAGTATTATTTTCATGTTTACTGTGCTAATTTTGAAAACTTTTGTTTTTGCTAAATTGGCTCTAGTATTGCAGATTTTTACAAATAACTTGCTATTGGTTCTAGATACAATAATAAATTATACCATTTTGAAATCATGCATTCAACACGCATATTTCAAAACTAGTTGGCCACTTAGGTTTTCATGCATTTGTTCATACCACAGATGATTTAACTTTTTCAAAAATTATTTTTTTTCAAATTTTGCATCGAAAATCAAAGTTCAATAATTTTTTTTTTTCTAAGAATTTTCTCTAAGGATTCCAACAGTTATTGGAATTTTTGTCTTCTTATGTTTTGGCACAAACAATTTTAAATATTGCTACGAAAAAAACGGTAAAATTCATTTACTTGTGGTCGTGTTATTCAAAAACGTAAAGTAACGAAAAAAAATAATACACTGAACAAAAAATGCACTTGCACATACTATGAGGCATTTCAAAGTTATCCATTATTTACTAGACACCCTGTATGTATGAGTGATTCTACAAATGGTGGAATTTTCTATGGCCACGCTGATATTTTGGAAACGCTTCAACCAATTTTTTACAGCAGTCAATCTAGTCGATATCCATACAAACAAAAATTATCAAGATCTGATACATTTTCATTACTCAAAAAAATCTTCAAAGTGCCTAATTCTCAGTCCCCTCATGTTTCCGCCGCTTGTTTTCCAAAACGAAAAATCATAACTGTTCTTTTAATTGTAAGTCCACACTAAAACCAACAATAAATTAATGACCTTCCTTAAGTAATAAATCTTTCTTCATTAAGTAAACAAATCTTTCAAAACTATTTATTTTATATTACAAAAAAAAATCATAAAAACTTTTCTTCCGTGTTTCGTATCAGTCCCCTGGCAGATATGGTATAGTAAAGTTTCAAGTCTCGCTTACACAAAATAGTGATAATTCATGCCGTCCGTTTTATATGACAGCTGTGATGAAGACATTTCTGATAGAAAACGTGTAATGTTCACTCAATTTCTCAGTCCCCTGGGAAGGATTTGCGGATAAGTTTTGTATGAAAGCAGGTACATTTTTTGTTGGTATTGTGTTAGGCCTAGTAAAACCACAACATAATATATACATATGTATATATATATATATATATATATATATATATATATATATATATATATTGTCAAATAAAACGTTACTATGTTTTTGGCGCAAAAACTATGAAAGGCCTCAGACCCCTGGCATTTTTTTTAATAAAATGTTCCGAATTGAGACAATTATTTAAATTCGTTACTGTTTTATTTATCATTTCTAAAAAAAATAAATTATTTACCACAAAAATAATTTATTTACCACATTTTTAATACATTTTTATTGAAAACAACTGAGATAAAACTGAAGTCAAAAATATAATGCATCTACAAAACAATATTACTCTGGAGACTTTTATGTAATTTTTCTTCAGGATTTGCTATGTATTATGTGTATAAGTTATTAACAATTATATTAGCTATCCACATACCTAATTTCCCATTCCCACATTCATATTCCTAAACCACCACATTCCTATACCCAGCACCTTACACTCTATTTCCTGCACACTTCCTTTTATAATAAGTCAGCATAATATTATTAAGCTAGTAATTTGTATAACCTTCCAACAAATCCATTATTTGCTTTCCAAGCAAATATAGCATTAAGTTAAAATTGTAAATATGCAAGCAAATCAATTATTTGCTTTGCAAGCGAAAATAGAATTAAGTTCAAATTATTGAATAAAATTAATCAGTCATAAACTCAACAAGAAAGACAAAACATCTTTTATTCACTTATACATTTTATAAGTCACAATATTTATAAGAAAACAATGATTTATAAGATATTTTGTGTTTTATATTAGTCTCCGTAAAAAAAATAAGTCCTTTAACCACTTAATTTTTAAAAAATCCCTGGCCGTCTTGTGGTATGTGAAAGGACGTTCTAATGTTTATAAAGTTAGTTTTTACCACTTTTTGCTACAAAAAGTGTCGTGCCGAAAATATTATCATTTTATTTCATAGTTTGTAGCATGGTAGAGCCCTTAAAACAAATTAATTTGTATCTCTTGTGAAAAGTCGGCTAATTATAACGATTGTTTGTCTAGCTTAAATTTAGATATAAAAAGAAACGATTAATAAAAATGAATAAAAACATTGTTGTGTTATAACTGTAGATAACTAAAATATCTCTAGAAATACAAATCTTCAAAAAACCTTTTTGTTTCATCTCAATATAAACCCTTTTCACATAAAACACTAAAAACAACTCTGTTCCCTCAATTTTGTTGGAAAGTTTATTTTTTAAAAATTAGTTTTGTTATTTTGTTTTCTCATTCAAATTAAAAAAAAAAAGTTAATTATTGTCTACTTTGTTTTCTTAAATTGCTAAATTGATAACATGCGAAAATATCTGAGATTTCATATTATGGACTTAAAAAAAAGGTCTTTTTACGAGTACATATATGTTTTTATGATATTGAAAAACAAATCTTTTAATACAAAGTGTTGGCTGTGGATTTTCTTTTGACATTTATTATTTTGTTGTTTGCACGTACGTAGCTACTCTCGTAATATCCTTGTACTGTCATATTTTGGTGTCTCTCAATATGGTAAAGGTAGGATATTTGTAAGTGTTCATGAATTTAGAAAGCTATTTAAAGAAATAGAATATAATAAACACACATAGAACAAAAAGTTTGAATATGATGCTAAATGCCAGACGGTGACAGTTCCAAATAACTGTTTGTTCATCCATATAAAATCGAAATAGAACAATAGAACAATAGATTGACACACAAAATTGTTCCCATATATGATGTTCTGTTAAGTAATAATGGTGATGCTTTGAAAAATACGTCCATGAAAACCGAAAGCACATACAATACCAAAATACATTTTTGCTTCTATTAGAATGATAAAACAAAAGCAGAGGCATCCAGCAATATACGAATGGTTATACCATACCTACATTAATATGTATTTCCGTAGAAGCTTTTAAAAATAATTATCTCCTCACTGAAAAATGTTTCAATAATGATGTGTTAGTAAAATGTGTTACATTCAATTATATTCTAAACAGAGGAATTGTGGAGGATGGCTCTAAGATTTCAACAGAATTTTTAATTAATTTTGGTTTTATGCATTTAGTAATAATTAAAAGTTTTCATGTTAAAATAATTTTAATATGACGTAAATTTTAATGGTCTTATGATTTTGGTTTTTTGAAGGAAAATTGTCTCTTAAATTCGGAGAAATATGAAAGAGCAAACGCAAACCATAAACCAATAAAACAGAAATAAAATTATGGTTTTTCTTATAAAATACACAGTCAATTCGCTTTGATAAAGTCAGTTTAAAGGATTCAGTGGGAGCTTAAATGATTATAGTTGAATAATTTATATTGAAATTAACTAATTTGTGTTTAATTTAAGGTGGTACTTATGTTACGTTTCATATGGCTTTAAATATACAGATATTCTTGTGCTGGCTTTTTTTTTTTTAAATAAATCGTAATGCTAGGTTTTCACTTGTCATTGAAAAGACGACGCAAATTGACACACGTTCCAAGACAGAGTGAGTTATAGTCGCTCGCTACTACTACTTTCTTTGCTTTTTGTGTTGGTAAAACCCACCATTTCCCATGGTATAAAAAATACAAGGTATGCTGGATATGAGATGATTGTTCGCCATCTTGTATTCGTGTGACGTCATTGCTAGTAATAATCGGTTTTGATTGGTAGATTTCGTTTGCGAAGGTAAATATGTATACTTTCTTTCCTTTTCTTTCCCTCTGGAAATTGAGAACCAAAGAATACCATGATTGAGAAGATTCACTCGCGATGACGTCGACCAGAACCGTCAAGCATACCTTGTATTCTTTATACCATGACCCTTTCCTGGAAAGTTTGTCAATTTTCGTCTTTTCAATGACAAGTGGAAACCTGGCATAACATTTAATTTTATGAATGACAAATATTTTTGGTAGCAGTAGTGAAGTTTTTTATAGATTGTTTAAATTAAAGTAAAATATAAAAAAGTCTCTTAAACTCCCATTGAACAATAAAACTGAGAAAAAAAATATAATTGTTTTTATATGTCCTTTTTTTCTGATAACTTTTTAGTCCTAGTCTATGTGTGTCGGCACCTAGATTTCAAAATAACAAATTGATTGCCGTTCAAACTTCCAAAATCCAATAGTTTTAAATGTGCTTGTGTTAGTGAAACATTTTTTAAAGTCTAATTTTATATGCACTTTAAGCTTTTTCATCTTGTAGTCGTAAATGGAGGTATAAAAAAAAAATATACCGATAAATACCTTCAAATTTACAAAATCGCTCAAGACTTACAACGTTCAAAATATTTACAATTATTCTAATTATTCCTTCCTTAACGGGAGGAGATGGACCCACTCTTCCATACGATTATATTCGTCTCTCAGTTCAACCTACCCGATCTAGTGTTTGTTGCATCTCACGCATATCACCCTGAATACTTAAAAAAAGTATCATCCATAAAAAAAATAACGGAAAACGCCCGCCATGGACTGTAATACTGTAAATACTATCAATTTTCCGTCCCACATAATAATGAACATTTAATTTCCGCAATTGTATTACACTTTGCCTTTTTAGGAGCGTAAGGAAGGATATTTTATAGATATGTTTAAGCATTTCATGGAATTCTCTATAACCACATATTACTATAACATTGTGTTGTAGATTAATAAGAGAGGACAAGCGCAGAGACATGTTATGCATTCAACATTTTAAATAGCATTTTACATACAAATGGGTGTTTTGTTTATGATGTGGTTTTATTGAATTAATACTGGATACAAACTTTGGTTTAAAATTATTTCCGGTTGAAGAAATGAAATAGGAAAATAAAATTATTTGGCAATGAGATGAAGGAATCCAATTTAGCTTATCAATTTTTTTTTATATAAGTGTGGATATGGTGCAAGTGTGAATAACTTTGTCCTACACAACTTTCACGCGTAACTAGTCTAAGCAAATAAAAATAATGATGCTTTAAAAACGATCAAGTCAATGTGACGAATAAAACCAATTTTTTTGGAAGAAAAAACACATTGATTTGACTAAAGGTCTCGTAGTTCTAATAGACTAAGCTGATTTTCTAAGTTTCCTACTTGCTTCCTTGCCAAACAAAAATAGTTAGCAATTGAAGCTCGATCATGCAGATCAATTTGAATAAATTCTTCTGTATAATAATAAAGGTTGGCTATTGTTAGTCAATAAGTGAATGTTTTTTGAAGATCCTCAGCACCAACTACGTATTTTTAAATTGATTTCGATAGCATTAGACATTTTTGATGTTCAAATGAGGATTAAGAACAACTTAGTTTATGGTAAAGAGTTTAAAGTAGATTAGAACTCGAAAGAAGATTTTTAAAGTATTTAGTTCTTAAAGCCAGTTGTTCGTGTGCGATTAAAGTTAAATCGCTTATTTGAATTTTTGTACGAACTAAAGTTCATACAATGCAGTCACGCTTCGCAGACAACAATTAATATTTAACATTTTGAATGAAACAAAGACAACAAAAGTGTTCTACCACCAAGTTATTTGGCTGAAGTTATAGCTTTTTCACGAGTGCCAACCCGATCATCAGACTTTCATTGTGTGGTGGTGAGTCTAAATATGTTCATTTTTATTTGAAAAGCTTTTCCCGTCATAGGGATTAAAGTTAAGCCATCAACTGTGACTGGAATTCGGAAGCCGACGCAACGGCAAGCTTGTGTGCTCTAATAAAAATGATAGTCGTTTAAAAGCATTTGATAAGCAGCTGAGATGAAGCTTGACATGTGGCTTCGATAGCGCGATGGGTAGGCCGTCCGATTCCGAATTCCAGTCACAGTTGATGTCTTAAGTTCAATCCCTATGACGGGAAAAGCTTTTGAAATAAAAATGAACATATTAAGACCCAGCACCACACAAAGAAGTCTGATGATCGGGTTGGCACTCGTGAAATAGGGTGACGAAATAAGGCCAACGAAATAAAGCCAAATATCAAAAATTTGGACTTATTTCGTTTTTAATATGGAAATAACGCCAAATTTTAGTTTTTGCTTTATTTCGCTTTAGAAAACGAAATAAGGCCAATTTGGTTTTATTTCGTTTTCATGTTGATTTTTTCAAAAAACTGCAAAACAAATCACCGTTGTTATTTTCATTCGGTTTAGTGCATTAACGCCTACGCAACTGCTGGTGTTATTTTTCAAAAAAGAAGCCGCGCGGGTTAATTCATAAAATACTTTTACACAAATCACTGTTTAGTATAAAAACTTTGAAGGCAGACCAACTGACAGCATAGGCGCTTGCCAGGCGACTGAGCGTACCCTAAGCGGAGTGACGGAGTCACGTGAGAGGAAGAGGGGACCCAAAAAGGGAGTTAAAATCCTTGAACCCGCGAAGCGGGCCACCAAAAGTACTGTTTAGTTCAAAAACTTAGGTGCCTGCAAGTTGGGGGATTAATTCCCTTTTTTTGGGAACTAGCCCCCGCGTGTGCTTGTTCCCATAAAAATCGAATTAAATACGATCCGGGAGGCACCTGTGTTATCGTGCTTTGACATTTGTCCATGTGTCATATGGCCATATTTTGAAATATGGCCATGTGACACATTGTGAAACCTTGAAAAATGTCCATATTTCACCATTTGGCTATTTGTCATTTTTACAAAGTGGCATATGGCTATTATGGCCATATGTCACTTTCAAATTATTCTTTTGCCAGAAGTAAGCGCGAATTTAAACAAAAAACTTGTAAACGTTTTCAGAAGGTTGTTTCAAATTTTATATTTTTTGTAAAGTATTTTTTTAAATATTCTGGGATTTATCTTTAAAAACAAAATTAAAACTTTTCAAAAAAAATTTTTGAAAACGCTTACAAGTATTTTTTAAAAATTCGCGCGAATTTTGTTAAAGGTTGTTTCGAAAAAAAAAATACTTTACAAAAAATATAAAATTTTTTGTTTAAATTCGCGCTTACTTCTGGCAAAAGAATAATTTGAAAGTGACATATGGCCATAATAGCCGTATGACACTTTGTAAAAACGACAAATAGCTAAATGTTGGAATATGGACATTTTTGGAGATTTTACAATGTGTCACATGGCCATGCCCATATTTCAAAATACGGCCATTTGACACATGGACAAATGTCAAGGCACATAACATATGTGCCTCCCGGATCGGGTTTAATTCCATTTTTATGGGAACTAGCACACGCGGGGGTTAGTTCCCAAAAAAAAAGGGAATTAATCCCCCAACTGGCAGGCACCTAAGTTTCAAAGTTTTTGAATTAAACAGTACTTTTGGTACTTATGAATTAATTAAAGTTTGTAGTTGAGAAATAAATAAATATTGAAAACTTTATCTTAAAAGCATCATTCTTGGTTACAAAAATTAGACAATATTTTTGAATCATTATAAATTGCAATTAAAAGTACGTAAACGCCACAGTGTCCAATAAATTTATTTCAATTTTTCTGTAAGACGTGTGTGTGGTAAAATACAAAACTCTTGAAAGTAAAATACAATAACAAACACAGTGGCACAGTGTCCAAAATTTAAATTTGATTACAAATCCAAATATAGAGTGCGTAGGTAGTCTTTTATTTAATTATTGTATATATATAATATATTTAATAAACATAATAACTGTGGTGTTCGAAAAGACATTGCCGGATGGTGCAGCTATTGAGCTATAATTTTTTTGAGGAATTAGAAAACTCTTAGGTCACTTTTTAAATATACCAATTTTTCGTTCGCCAGTACAATCGCTTGGTTTTCCTATAGACAAAGCAAAATGAGTGACATCAAGAAGATTTTGTTTAAAGGCTATGTGATGATAATGATAACTAACTGTATAACATTGTATATTTAGTACTTTGTAAAATTTAACTCTGCGAAACGAGAAATCTATTCTCAAATAGCTTTAACAAAAATATTTCTATAAATTGTATAAAAGGAATTATTTGGAATATTATTGATTATTATTGTTTTATAGACTTTATAGAGTTTGGAGCATTTAGAAATAGTACGGAGGTATACTACCGCCTACAATTATAATGGTTTCACACTCTATCTTTTGTTGTTTTAATTATTTTTAAATAAACAATTGTTTGATTGTTTTTTTTTTAAACTTGAGCTGTTATTTCGTACTGACTTCAACTCAACCAAAACAAGCCGCGTTAACACTGTAGCATAATTTTGTTGATTTACTAGATTTTCGCATTTGAACATTTTATTTAAAAAAGTTGCAAACTAAGGTCCTTAGAGGATAAATTTCACTGTACCTGTAGCATTAAATATCAAATTAAATTTTTGCGTTTTGAAAAAAAAAAGAAAAGTTTTTTGTTGCTATTAGGGCTGGCCACGAGACGAGACTCTGCGAGACTTTTGTAAGTCTCGTCTTGGTCTCGTTAAAATCGAAAATTTTCAGTCTCGTCTCGATCTCGTATAATTAAGTCTCGTCCCGGTCTCGTCTCCGAAAAATACGATTTCCAACTTCTTGATTATTGGAACGAAATATTTTTGAATATAGTTTGAATACACGTGCAGAAGAAAGTAAAATTTAACTGAAATTGGATTTTTTAATTTATTAGACTCTCTGCGAATTTCGGGCCAAATATAGAGTCTCGTCTCGGTCTCGTCTCGGTTGCTTAAAAGCCAGCCTCGTCTCGTCTCGGTCTCGAGACCGAGACTTTTCTCGTCTCGTGGCCAGCCCTAGTTGCTATGTCAGTTTGGTAAGGAATGACGGTGTTCTAATGGTTAGTTCTAACTGCTTTTATTAGATTTGTTGTGTAACTCTACAAAATTCTGAAAAGTGGATCTAACACTGTACTATACCCGATTACTTTTTTTGTTGGTAAGAAAATGTATGTAACTCACTTTGAAGACCGATTGCTGACAGTTGACACACACAACAAAATTCAGTGTCAGTTTCAACACTTAATCCTATAAGGGAGAAAGTATCTATTGCAAATGTATAACAAACAACCATTACTTGCAAATCATCATGAATTCTATAAAAAGAAAAACATATCAATGTATTTTGATATCATCCTTAAATCTCAAGGATACTGTTAAAATGTTCATATGTATAAACTGTGTATAAAGATAAATAATGCTTCTTTTATTAACACTTCATCGATTCATGGAAATTTGAAAACCCACAAAATAAATTGAAATTCCTTTAGTTCACCACCACATGTTTAGGGTCACCACATTATTACAAAGCCACCCAAAAACAATTTTTGTGGTAAGGTTATAATATTGTTTGATATCTTGAATTCATCGATAAGTTTGGTCTTTTATAATCAAAAAAAAAAACCCAAATCCAAATAAACAATATTGGCCTTTTGATATAGGATATGAAGATATTGCTGTAGAGATGTCGTTAGAAAAAAAATCAATTTGTCTGATGTTTAACAAAAAAATAAAATGCACGATTTAGTCGCACAAACTGGTCATTACATTACATATGTACTTATTATAGGGTTTTTGTTATATAGGTGGTTATTAGAATTTAATCAAATCATATAATTTTAAAAATCGAATTAAGTGTTATCTTAAAACAGATTTTTGTTTTTGCAGGCATATGAAAATAAAATGTATGGGGGGCTTCAGTGTAAACAATGTTGTCCACGCTAAAAGTTTTATTAAGAGGAAACAAATTGATTTTGTGTGATATTTTTTTTATAAATATTTGCTATTTATTTTTCAAAACCTAAAAGCTATTGCGATCTTAATAGTCGACCGTTGATTTTTTTTTTACTTCCAATTATGTATGTATACTATGTGGCACGATATGATGGATTCGTAAAAACAGTTCTCTTTATTAAAACCATAAAACTAAAGCATAAATTGCGTATCAAATGCCAATAATTTAAAAATACAGTTTAGAAATATTTGTCGGAAATATTAAAAAAATGGCCCCAAACAAAAAATTAATAATTGCCCAAAAAATCTATATGAAAAGCAACAAAATCAGAAAAATAATAATTGCACAAAAAAATCGGAGAATTGTTGTGTACGAATATTTAATCACTGTCTCAGAATTATCCTTTTAAAATTTTTTAAATTTGATTAAAAATTCGTACACAAAATGTTTCGCGTCAATTTGAGAGCGGCTTAAAAGCACCTTGCCTGGCCTGCTTCCCGGGTTCAAGGGTTTTAACTCCCTTTTTGGCGTGTCTGTTCCACTCACGCAACTCCATCGCTCCGCTTAGGGTATGCTCAGTCGCAGGTGCCTTTATGTTGTCAGTCGGTCTGCTATAATAGTTTTTGTATTAAACAGTACGATATTTTAATCGCTGTGCCAGAACTATCCTTATAAAATTTGTTAAATCTGATTAAAATAATCATACAAAAAATCGCACGACTTTTGGGGTAATTTTTAATTTTTGTTTAAAAATATAATTTTGGGGCCATTTTCCAAAGAATTTGCACAAAAAGAAAATTAAAAAGGCCCCAAAACCATACAAAAATGGCCCCAATTTACAAACCTTAAACTTTGTTTTGTTTTTGTTGTTTCCCATAAATATTTTTGGGCCATTTTTCATTCTAAGTTTGGGTAAATTTATGTCCTATAGTTGGACAAATTTCTTTTTCTAACGAGACATGATCTTTTTATTTTTAATCCATAGCTATCTGGACTTAAAAATTTAAAAAAAACTTAAACTCACTTAAAAATTCAAAGTCCGTTGGTATAGATGGTATTTTTGAGTTTGAGCGTTTTTTCAGGAATTTTTCTTGATTATTTAAAATTTGCTATAATAATCTCGTATAAAAAAGGAAACTTTAAAGATACAAGTTATTACAGATCGATCTGCTTAAATTCGTCTATTTCAAAAAATATAAATAAAATAAAAATATAAAAATATATTAAAATAAAATTTTTAGTAAAACTAAACTTGTATTAATTTTATTTTTAAATTTATTTATATGTTAATTTTGCTTACAGATTTAATAGTCCATCATTCAAAACGCGTCAATAAAAATAAAACAAAAAATTTTAATAGTGTGATTTTTTTTTTGTATTGATTTTTTTCCAATTTTCTTATGGGAAAGCTTCTATAAAGTTTAAACATTATTTGAAAAACTGTTTTATACATTTTTTTTTTCTTTTGTTGAGTTTGAAAATTAATTTTTCAAAAAGTGTTAATTAAAAACACTTTCTTTAAAAATAAAATAAAAGAAATTAAAAGAAAAGTATAAGATTGTATAAGAAAGAAACATATTTACTAATTCTTTATTTTAAAATCTTAGAAGAAGAAATAGAGGAAAAAGTGAGGCTTTTTTTTCAAAATAGTGTGAGTTACACAAACACAAATGCATTCACACAGGGTCGGAATGCAGTGAGATAGCGAAATGCTGGGGCCCCCAAAAGAATTTTTAACTGTGTTTTTGAGGATAGTAAAGAAGCTTATTAAACTAAATAAAAAAGTAAAATAAATGTAAATATAGTAAACACATGCAATACTTCATTGAAAAAAAAAAATGTATAACATATGCGGTGCTGCATTAAATCCTGTAGAAACATTATGTGGAATATGAGACACAATCATCCCGTGAGATGCAAAAATTGTAAACTCCATATTATAAGTGTTCTTACGCATATTTTTTTAAATAAAGTATTGTAAATATTCCGTAGTAGCTCGGAGCGTAATGGTTAGTGCGTTCGACTGTCACGCTGGAGGTCTGGGATCGCTTCCCAGCCTCGTCCACCTAAAAAGTTTTTTTTTCAGGGCTACTGCCTCTTGCGAGGAATTGGCAAATCCTCCAAGAGTATCACTTGTCACGAATAAGTGCTTCTCGTCTAGCCGTTCGGATTCGGCATAAAATTGTTGGTCCCTTCCATTCCTGTCCACAGGCGCACACAGGAGTGGTTGCGAGTTGTTAGTCACTAGGCCCTGGTTCTTAATGAGCCGTTGTGCCACCCGATTTATTTTTTTTTTTATTGCAAATATTCACTATGTTTACTTTTATTTCACTTTTTTATTTAGTGTTTTCACTATTTTAACGTTTTGAAATCTCTAAACACTTTCCTCTAGCTCGGCAAAATGACAGTGGTGCGTTCTTTTTCTATAAAATGTTAACTGTTGGTGTTGTGTTAAAAAAAAATTTAAATGTCATTGTTAAAAGTGTTACACTGTGTAACATTTCGTTTAGGAATGATCAATGTTAAAAATATTGTTGGTATGTCAATTGAAAGGGGAATAATCAAAGAGATTTTTTTATTGCATCACATTTTATTAGAAACAATATTATGTTCACTTAAATGCATATCTATAATATTTAAATTAAATTCTTCTAATATGTTCATATCAATAATAAAAAGAATTTATTTATTTTGTTCAAAAATTCTATTTGAAAATTTAAAGCTTTATTGAATGTGCGAAATTTTCGCACGAGTCTTCTGGTTTATAATAATTTGTTTTTGTTTAAAGTCAATTTTCTTAGAAAATTTCCCCTTCAGCCTAAATGTGTTTCTTGTCTCAGCCCAACCTTCACGCTTTTTGTCCTACCTTAGGTGAATCACCCTGTAGTACATATATAGTGATTTTTTAACATCAGAATATCTATTCAAAAAAAAATAACGGTTCTTTCACACAAATGTTGAAAACCCGTTAAGAATAATCTTATTTTTTATGGAAACTGCTATTTATGTACATATTCTTAAATTATTACAATCCACATTTTTAATAACGGTACTTGACATAGGTATCTGGTGCGAACGCAGGGGGGGTTTTGGGGGTTTGTTTAAGTGCATCCAAATCGAATGGCTAAATGTTCAATGAATGTTTTCAAAGCAAACTGACACCAATGTCATATTTGATCCATGGGATATTATAAAACGGAATTAGTTCCATGGATTCCAAAGTACAGACGTTTTCACTTTATAAAATAACTCACAAGTAGAAACGTTTGATCAGTTTTAAAACCTTTAAATTTGGAGATGTTTTGTCTGCGTAAAAATCATTAATAAAAAAATCACCAGAAATTATGTTTGAGGACTTTCGACCCTCAATTAAATTTAATTGAAAATGAATATTTCGGGGAAATATTCTTGTATTTACTGAGTGACATTCATACACGAAAAGAAACAAATGTCTCGCACTCGAGGTACCGTCCAAAAAAAGTGTTTGGTTTCAGTCGGGCAGACGGACAGAACTGGGAGACCTAATTGTTTCGTCATTCCTTTCATCGTTATATAAACCCCTACTCTTCCCATTTTATTGTAAATGACAACGTACCATATATTGCAAATGACATTTCACCAACAGTGGAGACACTTTTGTTGAATATACATTTTTCAATGCAGATTCTGTGCACTGGCAGCGGAGCGCACTGCCCAATGGTTAGTAATGTTATATAACTAATTAATTTTTCTTCAAAGAAAAAATAATAAAAGATCCTTCTACATTTTTATTTTCCTAAAAAAAAAAAATGTCATCTTCCTGCAAAAGGACCTGGTTAAATTAATAAAAGAGCTCAGTCTTTGTTGCCAAGAATTGAACAATTACCAAGATGGATATTTGACATTTTTTTCTTGTTAGAACTTCCTTTAACAATAAGGCAAAAATTTGCAAAATGGTTTCTCTTTCAATTAAGAGATGAACAATATGGTTGCCTTTATTACCCAGAAATAGAAATTCAAAAAGAATGTAACCACCATCATGGCAATCAGAATTTTTGCTATAAAAAATGAAAAAGTTAATGGTTTTAATTAATGTATAAGCGAGGGATATTCAAGTTGAAGAAACTTATTTGGTAATAAAATTTGTCTTTAATGTATGCAAATAAAAGTGTGTTTCCACCTTCTTTTGGTACCTAGTCCTTATGCTATAATTGATCAGAGCAAAATTTTGTAAGACTTGCAAATGTAACTTCGGTTAAAATACTATTTGCAAATTTCGAAGTTTAAATACAATTATATGCAATGTCATAAGATTAATTTTGTACAGTTCTTTTTTTAATCATTATTCATTAAATTTTAATTGAAATTTATAGTAGGTCAATTTGCATACCTACCTTCCTACATTGTACCTTTATATCTTTTCTATGAAATCCTTGAACTAAAAAGGAAATAAATTGGAAGAGACATTGATTGGACATGACATAAGATTGAATTTATATACACACTTCAACATAAAATCAAACTTTTTTCTTCATTCATAAGGTTAAACCTATTCAAAAGTAGGTTGTACAAGTGTTTGTATTTCTGACAAGCAATATAACTGATTTGTATAGGAGAATCAGTTTTGTAGATTGATTTAACGCCTTTATATATTATGTCTATCTAACCGTGGGTAGAACAAGAAAACAGAAAACATTCAATCTAAACTGTGGATACACTTGATTCATCTTATACAAAAATAGCCCTTAAACTGTAAGAAAGTTTGGCCAACAAATATGCTAAGGGAAACTGTGTAGCCTTTACATATGGTGACCATATTGAGAAATCAAAATATCAAAAAAAAAAAAAAAACTAGTGAGTCTAGGAGTTATTGCAATGATTTTGCCCGAGACATTTTGCTTTATACGCTTTTCTCTTGAGACGAAGGGCTATATATCGAATATCGAGTAGGTGTACATTTATTTTTGAAATTGTTAAACTACAATACATCTGGTCACCCCACAACGGATAACACGGTACACACATTTTTACACACTCAACATACAAAACTACAGGTGATTAATTTGGTTTTTATTGAATTAGAAACATATTGTATATGGCAACAACTGTCCTAGAATCTTTATAACTACAAAAGCTTTATAGATTTTGTTTCTGATTGAAATTAAAGATACAACAAGAGAACTTAATTCAATTGGTCCTTTGGTTTTTTTTTCAAATAAAGTAAAGTAGCGATGGAATAATTTGTGAAATTATTTCGTTGGCTACACAATATTCAGAAATTGTTTAATGGCAAACAAAAAAATAGAATGTGTTTTTTGTATGATGGGGTATTTGATGTTATGGAATTAAAAGACATAGAAGACGAAGATTGTTGAAACTTTGTGTAATTTAAAACAATTGCCTTAAGATTCTGCGTTAGATTCATACTCACGAACCAGTACGACAAGGGTCAGCCACAGCAGTTACCACTTAATTCAAGGTCTCACTAGTATAAACAACTAATAAAGCACGGATTTGACAATTTAACTATTCAAACTTTTTGTAGAAAATTAAAATTTCTATCAAACTCAGTGTTTAACAAAAGTTTATAAAATAAAATTCACGAATCGATCGCACGTACTTGCTCTTGAACTTGACAACTAGAATGTAGCAGGACATCTAATATTTTTTGATTCAATACAAATCAGATGCCCCTCTGGGTCACACTTAACTGCTCTTATGTTCAAGTAGCTTATTAGTGGAAGTAAGACAGCATTTTATTTAAGAACCTGCTCCGATTTTGTTGATTTTTTTTTTTAATGTAGGAAACTAAATTTAGAAAAAAGTTTTTCAATTGAAAAATTGACGCTCTCAACTCATTTTTTTTTTTAAATTTCAAAACAAAAAAAAAAAAAAAACATCGAAATTTTTTTAAGAATTTGTAGATAGTTTTTTTTTTTTTGTGTTAATCTTAAGGGCAGTATTTTTAAACCCTAATCTGGAGGATCCGTTTAGAATTTTGTAAGTTACGAATTTATTTTGTATTAATTCGTTTTGCTCTTGTTAAATTAATCAACAACTTTTTGTTTAACATTATCTTATACCTAATCGTAGGAGGTTCAAGTCAATAAGTAAATATGTGCGTGGGTTTTGTTTTACAAATTTGTTAAATTTTGTATCAATTTTACGACTATTAACTCAATCAAATTTTTAGAATGAATTAGTACAACATTTTCCGATTAAGTTTGCATACAAATTCAAGTCATCCCTGCTTTAATTTTTCACCTCATTCATAAAGATATGATATATTCTGTTTTGTCTTCAGAATTGGGTACAAGCTCAGCCACATTTGTTGGCTCTCATCTTCTTGTGACTATAAGCGGCCTTTACTGTATAGTACTTCTATTTTCCTACTGGTAGGAGCTACAAAATAGATTATGACATTGTAATCCAAGAAAAAATAAAGTTAGGAACGATTGTACCTGTCCGTTGCAGTATTACAAAATGCTCATCTTTTTTAATCATTATTCAAAAAGTACTAAATTTTAAATTTTCTATATCTACAACTATTGAATCCTCTACTATATGTAGAGAATATGCTACCAAGAATCTTCAATTACAACTTTTGTACCACATAAATTTTCCGTATAAAGTTTTGAATAATTAATTGAAAAATAATATATATATATATATATATATATAATAATATAATAATATAATAATTAATTGAATTGAATTGGAGGTTCATTAACTTAAATTGATTTTCATTTTTTTTTTCAAAGTTTTCATCAAATTGTAGATTGTTTTTTTTTTTTTCAATTAATCTTTTATGTCTGGATTAATGAAGTATTTTAAAATCTAAATATCGGAGACTAGTTGGTTGCAGGACCCCGAAGGCTGAGCGAAAATATGTATCAAATTTAGTTGACAAACTCACCGTTCACTTTCATAAGAAAGTTAATTCCAGAAAATTGGCAACCGTTAACCTTTTCGTTTATGAGCAGGAGTGTTTTTTTCTGATTTTACCATCATAGCAGCGTTACCCAGTCAGAGAGTCAATTTATGCATATTTTGTATGTATAATTTATAATAAAAATATAAAACATAATTCAATAATTTCTCATGACTTTTGTTTAAGCAAGTAACCAAAGATATTTATTTTTACAAGAAATTAACATAGTTTAACAAGTTAATTTTTTTGTACAAAAGTAATTTTTTTTTGTAGAAAAGCTATATTTTACGTAAAAAATATTTTTTTTTTTTTTTGTAAAAAAGTTTATCTTTTTTATTTAAAACGTTATTTTTTTTTGTAAGAAAGTTAATTCGTTTTTGTAAGAAAGTTAATTTGTTTTTGTAAAAATGTTATTATTTCTTGTAAAAAAGTTATTTGTTTTTGTAAAAAAGTAATTTTTTTTTTTTTTGTAGAAAAGTTTTTTTTGTGAAAAAGTTATTTCAAATTTATAATTATTTACATATAATAAATAGGTTCAAAACTTTAGTAAATTCTACTGTGGTAAATTTTGCATGTATCCCTTTATCCTCCGTTCCTTTTCTACCCCCCAACCTCTGTAAACACGCACGTGACTGTAAGTAACACAACACAACCGAAAATTCGATACTCTGCTGTAGTTGTGCTCTGCAGTCTGCACCTGCCAATTATAAAAGACCTACAAATATGCAGCTCATTATGTCGTCGGTTTATTTTTAATTCTTTCATTCTCTTCTTACTTCTTTGGTAGCACAAGCAAATTATACAAGCACGAAACATCGCCCAACCAACAATTCCATACGCTGCGATGTTCATCGCTTACAAAGATATGTTCATTTTAATTTTGTAGGTAGCTTCTGTGGTAACACCAACCAAATTTTTCGCAAAATGCCCTTACTACGCTTAAGTTCATTTTCATTTGTATTCATTTGTATACTTTATTCATTTTGGTAACACCATAATTTGTGCAAAACGAGCCTATAAACATTTTCAATAGTTTTTGCGTTATGCTCCAATTTTCAAAATCTCAAACCTTAAAACTGATTAAAAAATATTTGATACTAGGTCTGCAGTTCTTAGTTTGTGAGAACAAAAACACTATTCAAAAGTCGTAGGAAAAGAAGTGTAATTATTTCTCACACTAAGTGGGCAGAAACTCCACTGAAATTCATTCTCAGTAAAAAGTGTAATTAATTCTCTCCCTCAGTAGGAATCAACTCCACTATATGAAAAGTGGAGCAGATTCCCACTAAGAGTGTAATAAATGCTCATGAGGAGCAGATTTCCGTGGAATTCTTTCCTTGCACCCTTTTGAACTGCGTTCTCATGGCATCTTCTTTGTACATGACAGTACCATCTAAGTTGGTCATGCTGTATTTTGTCCAAGATGGTATTTTTGACTTGTAGGCTTCCTCGGATTCTCTTGCCCTTTATTCGATCACGCTTTGTCACTCCTGCTTTCATGTGAAGCATCATATTTCAACTGCCGTCAATTTACTCTCATACTTCTTGTACATACTAAAATTAAAAATGTAAACCCTTATGATGGAATAAAATAAGGTAATTTAAAACATTATATCTTAATTTGCAAATGTACCTTATTAAATTGCCACTCGCGCAGACGACATTGATATGCCATGCCTTAATAATTATTCAAGAATTTGTATATAAAAATTAATTGTACTTGCGATCTTTAATTGAATAATAAATCTAATCTTCTTCTTGTACGTTGAACAACACTGTGAATCGCATATAAGGGCTGGACGAACTTCTACCGTGTAGAGCTTTCCTTTCAGTTTAGGGGGCATTTTTATATCACAGCAGATGGCAGTGTTTTCCCGCCACTTCATCCACCCTACGCTTAAGCGATGTTTGATGACGTCATCACAAGATCCTTCGCTATTGATCGTTGATCCAATATATTTAAACTTTTCGCACTTTGGAAGCACTGTTCCATTCAAATAGATGTCCCGAATAGGCCTGTGTGGATCAGAAAATGGTCAGCATAGGTATTCGGTCTTTTTCGCGCTGATGCGGTATCCATTTTCCTCCAGAACATCCACCCATACATCAAGTGCTCATCAAGTTTTTTGAATATAAATATGTTATATACACTACAAAAAGCTATAAAGGTGTTTTTTATTAATTAAATGATTTTTCATATACAGGGTGTCCCATTAACAATGGTCCAAACTCAAATTGGTGATAGGCCAGGTGATGAACTATCAGAATTTGGTAACTTTTCCATACCGAATCATAGCGGTTCTCGAGTAACGGCTATTTTTTGAAATTTGAAAAAAATCTAACTTTGAACCAGTTTTTTGCTCACCCTGTCCATAATTGGTTTTTGTTTTTTACAAATTTTGCATTAAAAAATTCACTTATAGTTTCACTAACTTTACTGAGTAAAATATTTTTGATTGGCATCACCATTTGCCTACAAATCATTAGTTAATATTGAACTTTGCCAAAATTAATTTTTGACTTCAATCTTCTGATGAGCTCCCTGAATAAAATTCGTATGGCTCAATACAGGTTTTATATTTCAAAAATTGCCTATTTTTCTGTAGTTTCAAAAAAGGTATTAAACTTGCCAAAGTTATGTTTAAATAGACAGTTATAACCGTTTGAACGCAATCAAACAGGTTCAAAATCAAAAAAAAATAAAACATTTTTGTTCAAATATTTCGATAAAATTAGAATTTCACTTCAAATACAACTCCGAAAGAGCTGAATTTTGGTGGAGATCTTCGTTTTGATGTTTTAAATAAATACCTTTAATTTGGACAAGGACCTTCTATTTTCTGTGGTGAAAGCGTATAAATCCAGTATTTTTGAAAATTTTTCGAAAACCATCGGCTTTTTTAAGAAGTGTCTTTGGAAAACTTGTAGCTTATAGCATTCTAAAAAATCCATTAGGATACATTTTTCCGTAAGACCAATAAATTTTGAGACAAATGTGCGCAAATGCAACGGTGTGGAAAATACCACATCAAAGTATAAAATCACATTTTGTCCCCGTTTTCTCAAAATCTCTTGCTCCAACGAAAAAAAGAAGTTAATCTTTTTTCTGTAAAATTTTATAAGCTACATGTTTTCCAAAGACACTTCTTAAAAAACCTGATGGTTTTCGTAAAATTTTCAAATATACTGGATTTATACTCTTTCACCACAGAAAATTAAAAGTCCTTGTCAAAATTTAATGTATTTATTTAAGAAATGCGTATGACATTAAAACGAAGATCTCCACCAAAATTCAGCTCTTTCGGAGTTATATTTGAAGTGAAATTCTAATTTTATCGAAATATTTGAACAAAAATGTTTTATTTTTGTTTGATTTTGAACCTGTTTGATTGGGTTCAAACGGTTATAACTGTCTATTTAAAAATAGCTTTGGCAAGTTTAATACCTTTTTTGAAACTACAGAAAAATAGGCAATTTTTGAAATATAAAACCTGTATTGAGCCATACGAATTTTATTCAGGGGGCTCATCAGAAGATTGAGGTCAAAAATTAATTTTGGCAAAGTTCAATATTAACTAATGATTTGTAGGCAAATGGTGATGCCAATCAAAAATATTTTACTCAGTAAAGTTAGTGAAACTATAAGTGAATTTTTTTAATGCAAAATTTGTAAAAAACAAAAATCAATTATGGACAGGGTGAGCAAAAATCTGGTTCAAAGTTAGATTCTTTTCAAATTTCAAAAAATAGCCGTTACTCGAGAACCGCTATGATTCGGTATGGAAAAGTTACCAAATTCTGATAGTTCATCACCTGGCCTATCACCAATTTCAGTTTGGACCATTGTTAATGGGACACCCTGTATATAAAATTTTCATAGCATTTGCTTATGCAAGAATCTCCTTTATGGAGATTTACTATACCTTGTTAAACTTAATTTCTAATTTTCTTAGCTTTATAAACCCAGAACACACAAAATTGCGGGACCCACTTTGCCCTTGTTTCGAGTACTTTTTCACCGAAATGTTTGGTTATGATTTAAATTTCAACTTCTATTACTTTACTTTTAATCCAAATATATACCCTTTAGTATATCCACCAAACAAAATGAAATAAACCGAATGACCAAGAGCATACCCAAGACTAGTAAAAATTTTTGTTGGCTCAATGAGATTGATAAGAATTTAAAATAAAGTCCTTGTGACCTTTCAACCGATTTAAAAAAAAAAAAATAAAAAAAAAACTTTTATCGAAATCTAAACATTGTGCAGGTGATAGGAACATTGTGCAGGTGATAAATGATATTTTAATAATTACGTTAATATTGTTTAATCAATAAATGATGAATTTTGTCAATCAATTTATTTTAAATATTTTGTTCGTTAACAATATCTTGTCCCATTAAAATGTCAATGGATAAAAAGCAGAAATTCAGTAGTCCCTGTATACATAAATACCTTAGCCGGTAAATAATCACACCATTCCCAAAACCGTTCGTTCTCTGTACGTATAACAATTTTCTATAGACTTCCACAAACTTAATTAACTTTCAAGGCTTTTAGTCAGAAAATGTTTTTTATTTCTTTCAATTAAAAACCAATGGTTTCCTACAGAACCATCTATATCCATCCTCCTTAAATCTTTACTTACTATTTTCTCCCCACGTTTTAAAGACCTATTTTTTTTTTAATAAAGGAAACAAGTAAAATTGACTGCTATCCGCGAATATCTGTAGTGCTTAAAATAAGTTGACATTATTTGTCAGTCAATAAAGACAACATGATTAATAGAGAGTTTTTATGCCCACAAATAAACACCATAAACAAAACAACAACAAACAAGGACATTTATAATACCAAACTCTTTAAGAAGAAAAGATTCTTTAAAACGAAAAAAAAACGTCCGCTTTTACTGAAAGTTGAGTGATGTGACATTTTAATTGGGATTTTTGCCCCATAATCGATATTATTACTTATTAGTTTTCTCTACTTTCTAAATGGTGTTTTGTGTTTGAAATTTGATAGGAAAGATGAACGAGCTTACCTTGTTCATTATTTTGTTTTGTTTTCTGAAATTGTGATATCGGATAAAATGTGAAGGATGTTTGGAATGATGAAGGGCAACATTATCTTTTCTCTCAAGAAATTGATCAAACAATGAATAGTTTTACTAGCCCTTGATAAAAAGACTGTCTTGAGAAAAATATGTATATTTATATTAAAATGTATTCAAAACTTTTGAACTAGAGCTGGCCACAAGACGAAACTCTGCGAGACTTTTTTAAGTCTCGTCTCGGTCTCGTTAAAATCGAAAATTTTCAGTCTCGTCTCGGTCTCGCGTTGGTCTCGTATAATTAAGGTAGATTGTAATTATTTAAAATTTAACTACAGTAAAGCAGATTTTCAAGGCAAGTTACTTGTCGCGAATTCTTTGGCATTTAAATTTTCACCAGCATAATTTGTTATCTTCATATAATTTTTTTACCAAGACTTTGAAAGAGGAAATTAACATGTATGTGCCAAAATCCGCCAGCAAGCATAATTTAAAGCCACCGTGGTTTAACAAACGGCTATCTAATTTAAGTAATAAAAAACACAAAATGTTTAAATTGCTTCAAAAATCGCCATGCAATAGAACTTTATTAAAATTTAATTACATTCAATTGGAAAGGGAGTTCAATCTTTTAAACAAGTTGTATCAAAGTTATATTTTGTCGATAGAATCTAATTTACAAAAAAATACCAAAAGCTTATGGAGTTTTATCAAAAGTAAGAAAAAGTCCAATGGAATTCCTAGATCCATGCAATATTTAATGTCGAATTCCTTACAGCCATTTGAAGTCGATTTCATTTAAAAATTTTTCTTGGTAAAAGGAATTTAAAAAAAATTCGACTTTTTTTTGTGAGTATGTGAGTGCAACTTGACAGGAATTTTGTTGTCGCACAAAAACTAAGAAGTAGTGCGCGCTAAGCAAATATTAAAGTGTATTTTATTTTCGCGTTGTTTTGATAATTTAAAAACAAATATACTTCGTCTGATAATTTAAAAACATCAAAAACAATTGTGCGCGTAATCAAGTAAAAAAATTACAATCCAAAATTAATCCACACACAGCAGCGAGGATCTATTCTGAATATTTCACTATGGGACGAAAAAAAATAATTTTGCAACGTGTTTTCCTCGCGAATTGTATGTTATTTTAATGGGATTTTTTGTTTCTTGAAGATATATGCACAATTATCTTTACTTTTTTTGATCATTCACTGAAATATTAAATAATTTCAAACACTTTAACATTTGTTTTCATTTTTAACATCGTCACAAAATTGTAATGAGAACATTTAATTTCATCCTGATGCATGAGAAATGTCAAATCTTGATAGTGTGTGTGCGATTTGATGTGAAATCTAGCTAAAAACGCAAGATTTGTTTGACAGCATTAAAATCGATTTTGTTTAGAAAAAATTCGATTTGTTCAGAAAAATTCGAATTTTTTTGGTTGTAAGGAATTCGACATAGGCTCAACTTATTCGGACATTCCCACAATTTCTAATTCTTTCGCTGATTACTTCAAATCGAAATTCTTTTCAACAACAATCTGAAAGTTTAATTTATTCTGATAGTCAGATTAATGTTGGCCAATTAATTTTAAGCTCTTCTGAAATTGAAAAAAAAACAAAGTTTAAACTGTAATAAACAACCTGGGCCTGATGGAATTCCTCCAATAATTCTAAAAAGGTGTGCTGTGGTGCTCTCAGAACCTCTGTCCTTTATTTTTAATAGCTCTCTCTCCCAAGGTGAATTTCTTTCTGAGTGGAAAAAATCTTTTATCATCCCGATTCATAAATCAGGTTCTAAGCAAGAAGTATCAAACTATCGACCGATTTGCAAATTATCAACTATACCGAAACTTTTTGAAAAGATAGTATATGATAAATTTGAATTTATATTTAAGGAAGTTATCTCGCCTTTCCAACATGGCTTTGTTTCTGGCAGATCAACAACTACTAACCTCGCGCTATTCTCTAACTTTATTCTTAATAAACTCGAGGAAGGAAATCAAATTGATGTAATATATACGGATTTCACGAAAGCTTTCGACAGGGTTAACCACCCAATTTTAATTAGGAAATTAGAAAGATTAGGTTTTCATTCTAATATTTTAAAATGGCTGGTGTCATATCTTAAAGGACGTGTTCAGTTTGTTTCAATTGAATTGACAACATCCTGTCAAGACCAGTCTCTGTATCTTCGGGTGTCCCACAAGGTAGTCACCTCGGACCCCTCCTTTTCCTAATTTTTATCAACGATATGCCCGATGTTTTCTCGAATTCCCTTCGCCTTCTGTATGCAGATGATCTCAAATTTTTTAGATGCATTAAAACTCTTAACGAGTGCTTTCTTCTACAACAGGACCTTAAAAAACTGACTGAATGGTGTAAAATTAATGATTTGTTCTTAAATGTTTCTAAATGTCAATGTTTTTCCTTTTGCCGTAACTCTTCGCCTATTTACTTTGATTATAGAATCGGAAATAATGTTCTAGAAAGAGTTTTTGAAAAAAAGGATATAGGCGTTGTGTTTGATCCTAAATTAAATTTAATTAAGCATGTTGAATACATTGCTTCCAAAGCTAATTCTATGCTTGGTTTCATCAAGAGGAACTCCAATGATTTTATATCGCTGTATTGTCCCTATGTTAGACCTGTGTTAGAATATTGTTGCATAATATGGAATCCATATTATCGCGTTCATTCCATTAGAATAGAAAGTATTCAAAAAAAGTTCACTAGGTTTGTCATTTGGAAACTTGGATGGAACATTGAAATGCCCTCTTATTCTACCAGGTGTCAGCTTATTGGCATCCAATCACTCGAAAACTGTCGTAAAATTTTCTCAATTATGTTTGTAAGTGATATTTTGTCTCATCATATTAATTGTCCATTTTTGTTGTCTTTAATTAATTTGTATGCACCATCTCGACAGATAAGGGAGCGTGTTCTTTTTCGTGAAGACGAACATAGAGTGAACATGCACTCAATGAACCGATAACTCGCTGTGTCAGGGAAACAAATCGTGTTTCAGAAATGTTTGACTTTGATTTTCATCACAGTAGATTCACTTTAAAATATAAATTGTCATTATTTTTTTTAATCAACAGTTAATTGCTCTTATATTCCTTATGTAATGTATGTATATATTAAACCTTAGTTTGTAAGTTAACTGTAGTCTGTAAGATATTTTATATCTGATTGATGAAATAAATAAATAAATTAAGCCTCGTCTCGGTCTCGTCTCCGGAAAAAACGATTTTCGGACAAACTGTTGATTATTGGAACGAAATATTTTTGATTATCGTTTGAATATGTGCACAAGAAAATAAATATTTAACTCAAATTAGATTTTTTAATATATTAGACTCTGTAAATTTCGGTCCAAATATACAGTCTCGTCTCGTTCTCGGTTGCTTAAAAGGCAGTTTCGTTTCGTCTCGTCTCAGTCTCGTCATGCGAGACTGAGACTGAGATCTAGACCGAGACTTTTCTCGTCTCGTGACCAGCCCTATTTTGAACATCTTTTAAGCAAACTTTTACTCGTGTTAAGGATTATCTTTAAGCAAAGCAAAGATTATTTCTCCCGAACAAAAATCTTCAGTAAAATCGGTTTGAAAACAGTCTGTTAATTTCCAAGATAAACCCTTTTTATCATATTAGCATTTTTATTTCAAACATGTTAAGTTATATTTTAGGAAAAAATGAAGCAAACACATCTATGCACATAAATTTTATCATGCTTCTTTTCCTATAGAGGGACATAATATTATGATATGTCCTTGATCTCCATGAACAACATCTACATTGACATGCAGTTTTTGTTACTTGTACAAGCTTATAATCCTGTTTTTGAATTTTCACAAAATTTATTTATTTTTAAGTAAACGACATCAGATACGAGTGGGAACATTTGCCTTTATGCATGCATGTATAAACATTTTGTGAAGCATAGTAAAACATAAAAGCACACGCCCTTGAATATTTCATGTGTAGGTATACTCCTTGTTAAATGTTTTGAGACATTATAATGTATAAAGGGTATTACAATAGGCTCCAAATAATATCTACCTACATCAAGGATAACCTTTGTGTATTAAAAAGCAAACAAGTCTTGTGTATTTTGTTAGATTATTGTATTGTTTCCGCATGAATTGGGATGCTCTTTTCATTGGTAATTTAAACAAGAATTATGACGTTTGTTTTCGGGTGCTAGTATGAGAAAATAGCTAAACAAAAAATGATAGCTTTAAACTTTGCCTTTAGTTAATTAAAAGAATGGAAAACTGTACATACCTTTGAAAATTTCAGGAAAAAATAAACAAATTTTTCCTTACAAAAGATTTGAAACTCCCTTCGAAATATCAAATTATATTCTGCTTATATCCAAAACTTAAATGTTGGGGCAAGTATGATTAAATAAGCTTAATGAATAATTTTTTCGAAGAATTAAATTCGATTTTAAAAATTAGTTTTTAAAAAATGCTTGCATTCTTAAATTATGGATCCTTAGATCCGTTTCTTATTTTTTTTTTTAACTTGCAGCGAAAGCTTAAAGAAACTGAACAAACAATTTTTAGAATTTATCAATTCTAAATTAAAGTTTGTAAGCAAATTAAAGTTTAACATTAAAGCCAACAAAAACTATAAAAAAAATACTACTAAAAATAGATGAGATTTTATTTTTAACCCTCCAACACCTTCTGATCAAAAAGCCCAATATTTGTCTGTTAAAAAAAACCAAGTCACGGAATTATTTCATATTAAGGTTAGCCTTTTTTAATTTTTGATTTGAGCTGTAGAGAGATTATTAGGGTCACAGAAGTAAGTTTCCGTTATTATAAAGCCAACCCTACTGAGGAAAACCGGACAAATTTTCAACAAGCTAGAAAGGCCTGCAACGTTAATATTCGAAGAACCAAGTTTTTACTTGATTCAAAATTACGGCAAAAAATACTAAAATGTCCCAAAGGTAGTAAAAATGTTTGGTCATTTGTAAAAAATATACGAAATACAACCTCGTCCTCGGTTCCAACGCTCGTCTTCAACGAAGTACCTTTAATCAGCTCACTAGATAAAGCCAATTTGCTTGCAGAACAGTTTGCTGTTAATTCGACGCTGCCAGAGGGTGATAGGGCTCCTCCTGTACTTGAGAGCGTAAATGATTTTATGGCCCAAATCTTTCACACTCGTGCAGTTGCTAGAGTTCTGAAAGATCTCGATGTACACAAATCCGCCGGTCCGGATAGTATCCCTCCCATTTTTCTGAAGAGGTGTTCTTCACCACTGGCAAAACCACTGCGTAAGCTTTTTCATCTGTCCTACTCTATTGGTCTCTTTCCGAGCGGATGAAAAACAGCATTTGTCCAGCCTGTCCCTAAAAAAGGTGTATCTTCTTCCCCCTCAAACTATCGACCATCACTTAAACTGTTTCGCCAACGACGATAGTACCCTCAGCTTTTCATATTCGTTTTTAGAATCGCATCATCCTGATTTGGAACATCAACGGCAGCGTATGATAAGCTCATTAAATTCTGATCTCAACCACATTGTCTAATGGGGAATCAAAAACCGCGTAGAATTTAATTCTTCTAAAACTCAATGCTGTCTATTGTCGTTAGAGCGAAAGCCACCCCAAATGTCACTGTCAATGAGCGGCACTTGCATCGAAGAAACCGAACAGCTTTTAGTTGTCGGTATGTGTATCACTGACCATCTTCTGTGGAATGACCACAAACTTTATGTCGCCAAAAATGCTGCTAATTGCTTAGGTTTTCTCCGAAGATGCAAGAAATTTTCCTCCCCTTCTGATCTGGCTGTGATCTACAAAGCCTTTATTCGTCCAAGACTCGGGTACAATTCCCATATATAGGCAGGAACAACATCAACCCACTTGAGTCTATTGGACAGAATACAAAAGAGAGCTTTAAAAATGATAGGTGAAAGATCTATAACTGAAACAATTACATCTCTCAAACACCGCCGTAATGTTTCATGTCTTTCTCTATTTTACCGCTATTTTCATAAACAGTGTTCTAATGAAATAGCCACTTGCATTCCTCCCCTTAAACAATTCAACCGTAATACTCGCGCTTTTGGGAATGCCCATCGAGCCCAACTTCGGACGTACTGTTAAGTAAAGAGATTCTTTCTTCAGTCGTACCACACGAGTGTGGAATGCTTTACCAATTTTCCCCTCTTATTTCGATATGCAGACATTCAAAACCAATGCGCATGGGTATCTACTTCTTAATCCGCTCCTACTTACCTTATCGCTCGTGCTGTGTCAAGAACAATTTAAGAGTAGTCATAACCCCTTTTGTGCGCGCGGATTATAAAAATAAACGCTGTATGACTTCGTTTAGGAAGCGTTATGGACAGTGCAAGACTAAGCACTATTTGCTATGGTTTGAGTTTATTGATGGGATATTGATATAAATCGAGGCGTCTATACTAGAGCTGGCCACGAGACGAGACTCTGCGAGACTTTTGTAAGTCTCGTCTCGGTCTCGTTAAAATCGAAAATGTTCAGTCTCGTCTCGGTCACGTATAATTAAGTCTCGTCGCGGTCTCGTCTCCGAAAAATACGATTTCCGGCCAACTTCTTGATTTTTGGAATGAAATATTTTCGATTATAGTATGAATATGTGCAGAAGAAAATAAATATTTAACTGAAATTGGATCTTTTAAATTATTAGACTCTCTGTAAATTTCGGTCCAAATTTACAGTCTTGTCTCGGCCTCGTCTCGGTTACTTAAAAGCCAGTCTCGTCTCGTGGCCAGCCCTAGTCTATACTTCTGCTAGAACAAAAATACATATTCTGCCATTTCTAGTTGAAAACAAATTAGGAGTCCAAAATAGGTCATAGCTTTGCTAAAACAAATTTGGATATTCGCAATTTAGTTATCTGCCTGAAAAATTCTTGAGGCCATTATATCGATACAGGGCCATATTTAAAAAAAAAAATCTTTTCAAAATATTAAAGGTAAACGGAGACGCCTCCTTGCCGATAATACCAATTTTGTTACAGATAACTTAAGTAGCCTGGGGATGATGCACATATGTATATGCTTTACTTTGCGCTCAATCCTTGAATTGTATGTTATTAAAGTAGTAAATAATTTAACACTGACGAAATAGAAGCCTCAACCCACACATGAATTTGTTTAAAATAGGATCAGTCTTATCCTCTCACAACCATCCTATACAAATAGTTTTGTAAGCCGATTATACGAGCCTTTAACAAGGCCTATGTATCCTCTTTGGATAATCAAAGCAAGTTCATCTGGTGTCTATGTTTTCATTCAATAGAATTACGACTAGATAGGTATTGACCATCTCAATAGATTTATGTAAATCCATCAAAGTAAATTTACATAACCATCAATCAGAACTATGCCTCTTTGTTCTGGGGGCGTAGTGGTAAGGCTAAAAAGAACCTAACCATCCGAATTATTAAATTGAGGATAAATCAACTTTGTCGATTAAATTTTTCTAAAGTGCTTTTATTTATCTCTAAGCATGAGTTTTTTGTTTCTAAATTTCATTTCTAGACAAGATAAGAGCCCTTATAACTCATTTTAATAATTTAGATGAGAAAAACGTATGAGTAGCAGATGTAGCCCGGCTACTTCTGAGTTCGTACTTTTTTTTTTTAGAGCATAACATGCATCTTTGTATGTATTTAAAACTTAACAATGGTAATGACTTATGAGGAAGGAAGATATAGTGCTGCGTGCAATGCTTCAGTTAGAATATTTACAGTTGGTGCCTAAAGTTTGGTGTCCTCATTTGTTTTTAATTTAAGTTCAATTGATATAAGGCCTGGCCTATTATAAATTTATTTTAAGCAACAAGTTGTCCTTATGAACGTGTGCTTCGCCTTGTCTAGAAACTATGGTTGAAATCCAAGGTATTGGTGAGTTCTTTTCCACAGCAGCTTGCGGTCTCCATTGTCGACCTGCAAAAACAGACAGGTTCAGGAGGGATGCCAAAACTTTAAATTAATCCATACAGCCCGTTTGTAAACGCTGACAAGTTCTTTACTAAGTGTACACTCATTTTTCGCACTCACTGTACAGACGGTGCTTATAACAAATCAACACCATCTGCAACGCATTTAATGTAAGTGTACCTGTAGGTACAAATTGCAGACAGCTTGAGGACATTTTATTTGGAATTTATTCATGAAATATCCTCCAGGTAATGTTAAACTCGTATGTTTTTCAAATACACACTGACGACACTGGTCCTTGGGGCAGAATATGCGAGAGCTTTATTTATGCAGATGTGTTTGTGTAATTTTCTTTGTGATATAGAAATCTTCTGTGTGAATTTATTTTCTCAAATACTTTTACCACACACATGCCTCGCCTTTGGCAACTACTACAATGTACCTTACCTACCTCTATTCGGTTTGTTTAGAGTGAGCGATAGAATTCATCATCAAAGGATGGCGACATTCTGTATTAAAGTGCACGACGTATTTTTTCTATTTTTTTTTTTTGTTGATGGATTTAAGAACACAATTTAATTTACAGCTTCGTCATTGACGTTTAGCGTTTTGTGTACATATATAACTTGTACATGCATTTTAGCTGGTGCTTTGAGGCGGGTTTTGAATATGAGAATTAAACATTCACTTTTTTATGGAATATTTAACAATCAGAAAAAAAAACGGAAAAGGACATCATTTCCTTGAATTTGAATATTTATAGCATTTATGATGGGACATGGGAGTCATGGTGAAATTTCTATGTACGGCTTCTGTTATTTGGGAAACGAGTTAAAAAAAAAAGAAACCGCTATTGTCTGGTTGACATGCACGATTTCACGTGGCTAAAATATCAGTCTTTTCTTTGCAGGAACACTGGGAAATATGTTCGCAATTCAATCTGATTTTTGATTGAAAATTGTTAACATAATTAAGGGGAATTTTATCCGTTATTTAACTGACAATATATATAGGTACTGGTATTATATACTTTATTGTATGAATTTCGTTTATTAAAAATTGTTTTATTATATTTAACTTACATTATAATCTGAGATCCTTTCATAAAACGGGCGACATTCCCACATCGTTATTATCAGTGAAATTTAAATTATTTTCAATTATAGGATATACAAACTAGAGTATAGGGTAAGAAAGGAACAAAAATGTCTTCAAGGTTTTTTTTATAACTGAATATATGTTTTTGTGGAACCTTGATGCTTGGGTCTCAAAAAGCTACAAAATTCACTTTGAATTCACTGAGGCAATAGTCACACTGGTACTTTTTTTTTTTTAAATACTTTGTTATAACTCGAAACCTAAGCCGAATTTGACATTTCAACTTTTAAAACTTTCTATAGGAAATTAAATATTCTATCGAAGAAAAAGCTTTAAAAAATTTCATAAAAAAAATTAAGATCGACAAAATTTTCAAAAACCGATCAAAACAAATAAAAAAATTAAAGACTTTAAAATTAATTTAAATTCCTCATAATTTTTTCTGAGCTGACAGCAAATGTTTGGTTTGGAGGTATAACCAAAATTTGCGCACATGTATGTTGAGGTACAAGGGCCACGATTTCAAATTCAACCTTCTGGCAGGATTATGTTGTCGCCGGGACTGGAGTCGGGAGGTTGAAAACCGTGATTTTTTAGATTTTGCTTTAGAGTATATAACCACTTAAATATATATGTAAACTAAAGAGAACTACGCTCTCATCAAGAATTTCGGGATCCCAGATGATTTGAGTGTCACCCGACCCAGACAGAGACGCCCCCCAAAAGAGGCAAAAAACCAGATTTTGGTTTGGAGTATATAACCACTTGAAAATATATGTAAATTAAAGAGAACTACGCGCTGATTAAGAATTCCGGGGTCCCAGACGATTTGAGTGTCGTCCGACCCAGACCAGACGCCCTCCAAGGCCCATAGAGGCGAAAACAAACTTTCTATTTTGAAGGTATAACCATATAAATTATATATCGAAAAATCATTAAAAAATCTCTTCATTACAAATATATATGTCACAGACGGTTAAAGTGCCGCCACACCCTAACAGACGCCCTCCAAGCTCATAGGGGCGAAAAACAACTTTTGATTTCGAAGGTATAACCATAAAAATTATATATCGAAAAATCAACAAAAATCTCCTCATTACAAATATGAATGCCCCAGACGGTTAATGTGTCGCCATAACTAGCCAAAGGCCCATAGGGGCGAAAACAAACTTTTGATTTGGAAGATATAACCAAATAAATGATATATCAAAAAATCAGCACAGAAACAAAACCCTTTCAAATATATAGGTCCCAGACGATTAAAATGTCGCCAAACCCAACCAACTTTATTTTTCAAAGGTATAACCATATAAATGATATTATTATGTCAATAAATCTCCGTTACAAATATGTAAGTGCAAGACGATTTAAGTGTTGCCACTCCCATCCAGATATATTTGTAATG
Source organism: Melangyna quadrimaculata (assembly GCA_949320155.1). Taxonomy (NCBI): domain Eukaryota; kingdom Metazoa; phylum Arthropoda; class Insecta; order Diptera; family Syrphidae; genus Melangyna; species Melangyna quadrimaculata. The sequence continues at coordinate 55,355,727 of OX439483.1, read as the reverse complement.
AGGCGATTTTTGCTGATTTTTTGATATATCATTTATTTGATTATATCCACATCAAAAGTTTGTTTTCGCCCCTATGGGCCTTGGAGGGCGTCTGTCTGGGTGGGGCAATACTCAAGTCGTCTGGGATCCCGAAATTCTTGATAAGAGCGTAGTTGAAATCGTGGCCCTAGTACCAAAACATTTATGTTCGAAAATTTTGGTTATACCTCCAAACCAAAAATTTGCTATCTCGGTCTATGATAGGCATAACGGCCTGCGTACACTTAACCCGTTATCGGTCGAATTATGTTCGTCCGTCGTCGGCCGAACTCGGTCGTTTGAATCAAACGTATGTAAAAGGAAGAGACCGCGTACACCACTACAACGCCGACATCGTCCGATGTCGACCGTTAATAACCGGTCAACCGACAAATCCGAACTTGTTTGGATTTTACGTCAGTTATTTCTTGCCAGAATAAAATTAATTAAGTTATAAAATTTAAATAAGATAAAATTAACAGTGAATAGCTAATTTATTGTGTTATAATAGCGCCACGTTTAGTTTTTACGTTTCACACTGCGACTGGCATCCTTTAAAATCGGTATTGTTAAAAACAGGCATCGGGCGAGAACGGCAGTAGTGTATGCAGAATAACGTCCCAGACATTTGTCCGTATAGCTCTGACACGACATCGGCCGGTTAATCGGTTTCAGTGTACGCTAACCGTAAGGCATGCTTTTGGGTGTTCGTATCTTAAAATAAAAAAAATGTCTACCTATATATTTGTATGCAGCAGCGCGAGGTAATTATTTTTTAAATAAAGAAAAAAAAATCAAAATGACTAATTTTTCAGTTTGAATCTTTCCCAATATATTTGCTCGCCTACAAGAAAACTTTTTTTGAAATTAATTTGTTATCTTTAAATTATGTATAGAGGTGAAAAATATTAACTCATTAAAAATTTCTCAGAAAAAATATTTTATTAAAAATATGGAAAAGGTTTAAGTCGAATTTTGAACAAGTTTTGTTAAAAAGAATACCTCTCAATTTTAAGTAGAGAAATTTTAGGTAGAAAGGCAATTCAATTAATTAATTAATTAATTAATTCGATTAATTCCAAAAATTATTATAATTATCAAATATACGTTACTTAGCCCAAGGGTTATGTTATTAGTTATGACCGTAAAAAAACGTCTTCTTTTAAATTATCACATTTTTAATTGCAAAACTTCCTCCCTACAAAAGATATACGTTTGAACGTAGTAAGAAGCTGTTATAAAATGTTCAGCTTTCTTACCAAATTTGCTACCAAATGGGAACAATTAATTAAATTATTACGGCGATACAAAAAAGGTACACTGGGGCGTATACGCACTATTTTTTTTTTTTTTTTTTTTTTTTTAAGTCGAAATAAATGATTTTTTATTTATTTGAACATTGAATCTTGGAATAAGAGTTAATTTGCAGTGAAATAAAATTTTTTGAATTTAGCTTAAGGTAAGTCTAATTTCTTTTATTTTTCCATTCGGGTTTTAGTGTCTGACTAAAAATTGAGAGCAAAGAGCATTGAATTTTGGAAACAAAAATGTATTACTTAATAACGTAAAATTTTGAAAACAATTAGATAGCTAGATTGAATTTCTTTTCCAAAATTTTGAGTTTGAAAATTATTTTCCAAAAACTGTATAATTCAAAGAGCTTTTATTTAAAAAGGACAATAAAGAAAGTATAATAAGGTTTTAAAAAAAGTATAAAAGGGTGTTGTTGTTTTTTAATATTTTTTTTTTTCAGTTTTGGGTAACTTTTTGTTTTTGAAAATTACCCCTCCTGCCTTAACGGGAATAATAGATCCCCTTCCTATAATACTTTCTTATTTTTTCTACACTGGCTACACGGCCTAGCTTTTTGTTACACCTTAGATGAATCACCCTCTACAAGGATCAACTATATACGACAAACTATGGATTCATCCAAAAATTGAACTTGAGAGAGATATTAATTTTACCTAACATTACGATGATAGAGAACGCAAACAAAGTGTGTCTTAAAATTCTGTGTGTCTTCGCTCCTGCAGCCTAAATGACTGGACGGATTTTATCCAAAATTTTTACCTAGTGCTTTTTCTTAATTTTTTTATATGACCAAAAATAACGGTACCTGCCATACAAAAGCAAAATATTATTTTTTTCAAAAAAAGCGTAGTAGCCCGTAGTGTAATGGTTAGTGCGTTCGACTGTCACGCTGGAGGTCTGGGATCACCTCCCAGCCTCGTCCACCTAAACACTAAAAAGTTTTTTTTTTCAGGGCTACTGCCTCTTGCGAGGAATTGACAATCCTCCAAGAGTATCACTTGTCACGAATAAGTGCTTCTCGTCTTGCCGTTTGGATTCGGCATAAAATTGTAGGTCCCTTCCATTCCTGTCGACTAGCGCACACAGGAATGGTTGCGAGTTGTTAGTCACTAGGCCCTGGTTCTTCACGAGCCGTTGTGCCACCCAATTTATTTATTTTGTTAAAAAACCCAATTAGACTACTTTTCGAAAAAACAAATTAACATTGACATTTTCCTGCTTTAGGTAGGTAGGTAAATCTATTTTTTTGTTTTTGATTCTCCTGATTACGGTTTTGTGGTATTTTTAATTTGTTTATGGTGAAGATTTTAAGACGTTTAAAAATTATTGCAAACTGAAATTAAACAAAAAAAAAAATATTTCTTTTTAATTTTTAATAAAAGTTAATTTTTGTTTGTATTTTTAAAAAAACATGCTTCTTTATTCAAAAATAACGGTTACATCTTCCAAATGCTTCACAAATGCTGAAAAAAAAAATATTTTTATCGAAAATGCCTCCAAGAATATTGTGATAGAAGATTTTTTTTCTTCAAAATTTTGAGTTTGAAAAATAATTTTTCAAAATCTTTTCATTGAAAGAACTTTCCCTAAAAATAAAATTAAAGGAGGGATCTCCTGCATTTTCAAAAAGATATAATAGGGCATTGTTAGTTTTGTCGTTGTTTTCTAATAATTTGTTTTCTGTTTCAAGTCAAATTTTTAGAAAATTGCACTTCTTTTCGATTTTGTTCTTGTCTCAACCGAACCTAAATGCTCAAAATTTTTGTCACAGCTTTCATGAATCACCCTGTATATTTTTCTATCTGATAGCCATTAACCCTACCAAAAGTCATCTACGTCATTGTCATCCTTTATATTTAAGCTTGCATGGCATTTTTTAACTGAGAATAGAATGTTTCTTCTAGTCGTTTGACAACCCATTGATAAACCGAAAAGCATCATTGACAACCTGATGGATTTTACGATAAATTTCAACTTCAATTAATTCTGGATAAAAAAGTTTCAGGAAAATTCCATGAATTTTGTCTTTTATTTTAAAAATTACATTGAAGTAGCTATGTACATTCATGTAGAAATAAGTTGACGTTAGTTCAATGCTGTTACACCAACAAAGTTTTATTTCCTTAGATTTTTTTATTTTATAAACAAAAAAGTGTCTCCATCACTGTCTTGGGCTTAAAATAAAATCACATTGCGATCACTAGCTCAAGCTTCAAAGTAAATAAAAAATATCCTTAAATGAAATTCCTAAATCAGTATATGTATGTTGTATTTGTATATGTATGTATTTTGGAATGTATTTTTTTTTTCATTTCATAGGACAGCTGAGACACACAACAACACACAGAAAAAGAGGTATCTACATACTATATTATGTCTTTGTCTCTATATGGTGAATGTCCTGGGAACACCGAACCATAAATTCAATTTACAATCACTTACTGTTGTCGTATATCTTTGTGTGTCTGTTTTTGTATCTTTTTAAATGTAAATCAAATCAAGTTTGAAAATATCTTGACGTGAGTTGGTTGGCATTGAATGATGACGATGACATGAATTTCATAAAGATTTCATTTTGAATTTATGATATGTATCTTTTGTTCATATTTATGTGTATATTTCAATTCAAATCAAAGCGATATTGATGGTTTTGGTCATATTGGTGAAAAACACGACCTCGAATATTAGCATCATGATGTTATATACATGATAATAAATTAATTCCAGTGAAGTTTTACGATGTGAATCAATCGATAGTGGTAATAATTTTGCTTTTAATACAATGGTTGTCATATTATTTATTGATGTCAAAGGGATTGTCACGCAAGTGATGAGTTAAAATCAATAAAGCAGAAATGGGAAGCATACAGATTATTATTAACTCAGTTTTTATCAGGCAATTTGATTAATTGTTGCCTTTATATTTCTATGATTGATCAAGGGCGGATTTAAAAATTTGCTGCTTTCTTTTGTAAATTCTAAATACTATTTTTCAAAACTCCATGTTTTCCTTATTAAAGCTGATGTAAATTGTCCCTCTCTTTATTTTTATCGATTTTTAACTTCTCTTTCCAAAAATATTTCTAATTTTTTTAGGTTTTTAAAATGACGTTAAGAGGTCATGATATGTCAAGTTGTTACCTTTTTGGTGTTTTAAAAACATAAATGTTGGGCAGATACATTTATATGTAAGGATTAGTCAGTTAGTCCCTGAAAATTAAAAGAAGGAACGCTCTTTTCGGAAAAAAAAAACCTTTTTTTTCTCGACACTTTCTTTCATTTAGCTCGATACACTTCATCCAAAGTTTTATATTTTTTATATTCCCACTAAAAAATAGTCTCAAAATATTCATTCCTTCCTTGAATAACCTCAGCATTCTAGACAATTTTTTTTCCACCGACTAGGGCTGGCCAGGAGACGAAAAAAATCTCGGTCTCGATATCGGTCTCGCCTGACGAGACCGACACGAGACGAGACTGGCTCTTAAGCAACCGAGACGAGACCGAGAAGAGACTGTATATTTGGACCGAAATGCACAGAGAGTCTTAATATATTAAAAAAATCCAATTTCAGTTAAATATTTATATTCTTCTGCACGTATTCAAACTATAATCGAAAATATTTCGTTCCAATAATCAACAAGTTGGCCGGAAATCGTATTTTTTCGGAGGCGAGACCGAGACGACCGACCGACCGACACGAGACCGAGACGAGACTGAAAATTTTCGATTTTAACGAGACCGTGACGAGATTTACAAAAGTCTCGAAGAGTCTCGTCTCGTGGCCAGCCCTATGACCGACCCATTTCTCTTTATTCGGAAATAAGAAATAGTCGCAGGAAGCCAAATCTGGAGAAAAAGCTAAATGGGGGAGTAAGTAAATCATACCTTAATTCATGTTTTTTTACCATTGCGACTTTGGACTTGTCGCAGGAGCGTTTTCCTAATGAAAAAGAACTTTTTTCCTTGCCAATTCGGGTCTTTTTTCTTTAAGTCAGCGTCGAACGTTCTAACAGGTCAGCATAATAAGCTCAGTTAATCGTCTTACCTTTGGATGACATCTCGCGCATAGCAAAAAACTGTGGCCATCACCTTGTTTGACGATAAACTCACAGTTGGCTTCCTTTGGCTTGGATTCACCTGGATAAGTCTACTGTTTAGACTGTTCTTTGGTCTCTGGTGTGTGGTGATGAATGCATGTTTCATCCACAGTCACAAATCGGTGCAAAAACTCGCTTTGATTATACGGTTGAAGCTGGCCAAACACTCCTTTGAAATACGATAACGTTTGGTTATCGATCGAAAGCAAACACGGCAGTCATCTTGCAGAAAGCTTTTCATATCCAAATAATTGTGTAAAATTGAAATTACCGATCCGCGTTATATACGCCCGTAGCCTCCCCGGAGTTTCGTCGTCTTCACTCGCCGATTTTCTAAAATAAGACCGTAGGTTTTGTCGACCATTTCCGGTGCGGCGTATGCATAATCGGGCGACCATTGCGTGCTGCGAAATTGGGTAAACCACTTGTGGATTTTTCTAATAGTTGGAGAAGTAGCCCAGGCAAATTGTAGTTTTTCTGCCAAAGAAATCCAAGTGAAGATTTTTAAATGCAGTTGTCTTTATTTTGGAATAAGAAATACCTTCGCTAAAGTCTATTGCCAAATCGTGTGCGCCTCAGTAGTTATTCAAGGTTAAATGTCGAAAATATCAGTTTTTCGCATAAAACTCGGAAAAGGTAAATGCTATCGAAAAGTGTTTCATGCAAAACTGGTAGATTATGTCATTTTCCAAAAAAAAGTTGCAACTATTTTTTTCTTACGCCCACTGTTAAGAAGATATCGACATTTCAAAAACCGTATAATGTCGAAAATGGTAGTTTTTCACGTATAACACCTAAATGGTTCAAATCTTGGAAAGGATTTCGACACAAAGTTTGTACATTATGTGAACCCCTACAAGAAAAAATTATCATAGTCACCATAATATTTTTGGAGCTTTTGTTTTGTTTCTGCAATGTTTTTTTTTTCGCAAAAAATTGTGTTTTATCTGCACTCGAAATTCGGGTTTTTTACATTTTGTTGAAAACATTTTACCGCTTCTGATTAAAACCACTATAATAAAAAAAACTATTTCACAGTTATGAGTACAAATTTCATGACATTCATTTGAAATGATTTTAGTACAAGAGCCGACCGCAAATTTTGGGAGTTGTTAATCTGAGTATGAGGGTTTAGAGGTGAGTATTTTTTGATATCGAAATCAGAAGTCTGGTACATAGTATTTTTTTTTCTCAGCCCTTGGCGGCGTTAGGGGATTGAAAAAAGCGTTTTTCCTAATTTCTTGTTAGGGTTGTTATCACTTCAATTATTTTTTTAAAAGAAAATCATCATAATCTGTTATTTTTCCTAAGTCCGAATTTTAATTTTGGTGATCCGTCTAACACACCTTAAGATATATAAGCTTTTTAATCGAACCTTATCAGTTTTTTTTGGAGATTTATAAAACAAAAAAATAAACAGAACAAAGTTTCCAAAAACAGTCGATTAAGGTTCGATTAAATAGCTCGTATCATGTATTATATCTGTCGGATCATCAAGATTAAGATGTTAAGACTTAGGTAAAATATGACAGAGTATCATTATGTGTTTTTTTAAACATAGACAATTTTCCTGATAACAAATTAAGAAATCCTCTTTTTCCAACCTCCCAACTCCGGCAAAGTCTGAAAAAAAAACCTGCAGACTTTTGATTTTAATATCACAAAATATGCACCTCTAAACTCAGATTTTGGTTCTACTTCCACTACCAAAATTCATTGAACCATTAATGTAAATATCAAATGTGAAGCATAGCTTATTTTAAGTTCTTAACCGTTAGATCAACTTCATGTGATCCAGTGAAACATTTTTTTGCATTCGAATATCAAAACCAACTTTTTTTGCCGCCTTTATTGTTTTATAAACAAAAAAAAGTTCCCTATAATTAAATACTTATAAATGATTTTATATCTATGTATATTAGGGTCGTCCTTTTAAAGGTCATTGTCTTATTTTGAATGACGCCCCACCTTATTTTTACTTAATAAGTTAAAAAAAAAGTCATGTAAAATCTTAACTCATTATATTAGCATTAACCCGGCCCACAAGACTTCAAGAAGTTTTAAAAATCTTAACTTTGGTTATTATTGATAAAAAAATGAATTTTGCAACACATGTAGTCACTTTTTATTTACTTTTGATTTCTCATGTTTGGGCAGGAGCTCCAAAAACTCAATTGAGTTTGTTGGACAGAATGCAAAAGAGAGATTTAAAAATGATAGGTGAAAGATCTATAACAGAAACAATTACATCTCTCGAACACCTTCGTAATGTTTTGTGTCTTTCTCTATTTTATCGCTATTATTATAATCAGTGTTCTAGTGAAATAGCCAGTTGCCATAATACTCGCCCATCAGTTTACCCTTGAGCCCAACTTCAGACGTACTGTAATGTGCAGCGATTCTTTCTTCAGTCGCACCACACGAATGTGGAATGCTTTACCCGACTCGACTTTCCCCTCTCATTTCGAGGTGCAAACGTTCAAAACCAATGTGCATCGGTATCTCCTTCTATATCCTCCCCTACTTACCTAATCGCTCGTGCTGTGTTTATAACATTTAAAGGGTAGCCATAACCCTTTTTGCGCGCGTGGAATATAAAAAAAAATAATAACAACAGTTATTTACCTACTTATAGCCATTTAAACAAGACATTTTTTTGTATTTCATTTTAATTTTATTAAATGTTTTTAATTTTATTAAATGTTGTAAATTATTTTTTAATACATTTTTAAAAACATGACAAAAGTTAATAAATGTGTACAAAAATTCAATTTCTCTTATCAACGATTACTAAAGTTACGAATTTTTAAAGTTTGGATGTTCAAAAATACATGGGACTTCCCATTCCCATATAAAACTTCAGACATCTTGGTGGCCGGTTTAACATTAATAGATTTTTATAGGATTTGTTTTTGTATTTATTTAGAACAAATCAGGGGGGGTGCGTCATTTAAAATAAGACACTGACATTTATTAGGACCACCCTCATGTATATAAGCAGTCACTGATTTGCCACAACCACTCATTCTATACACTATTAATTTGTTTCAGAACTTTCAAACAGAATATATCATTTATAATTGATATGATGTGTAGGACGTGGAAATACAAGAATTTATGCATTACGTTTTTCAATTATTTATGTAGGAGGGAGTGTGTTTGAGAATGTGCGCTTATTCATCGTCATACAAAAAATTCTGAATAATTTATTTTAAGTTAAATTAATTATTACAAGCCAACGTGATTTTTGTTTGGCGTTTTGAGCGTAAAACCATAAACAAGCAAACACTATAATTTCAACCGTGCATAATCCATAAAATGTGCTGATAAGCTTTTATAGAAAATGAAAAGTTTTTTAATGAAAATAATTTCTTTAGGATTTGATTCTTGAGATGAAATGATGCATGGTGGCACACAGTTTAAAAGAACAACGAAATAGAAAAAGTTTTAAAAGTCTTATCTTTAGTTTTTTTCTTAGATTTAGTTTAAAGGATTTAAGTGAAGAAGTTTTTTTCTTTTTAAATTAAAAACTTTGTTGTCAACTTAAATTAAATGTACCTACTTTCGCGACAAACAGAAGGAAAGAGAAGGTAAGTCAATAGATGTAGGTACTATGCATACTAGATAAGTACCTACTTAAAATATCAAGTTAATATGTTTTTGAGTAAACAAAGTTATTTATTTTATCTAACAGGAGTTAAAGTAAAAGAAGCTGGCCTAGAACCACTACCATCATATTGTGAATTGCAAACAAATTCCATTCAATTTACATTATAGGGTCATCAGACTTCGAAAACTTTCTAATACAATACTCGTGTTTTTTTGGTATTCTATAAATAGTACAGTAGAAAATTACCACTGAAAGAACACCTTTCAGTATATAAAAAAAATATATAGTATTTGTGAGAATCAGAGGCAGTCAAAATTAACTTCACGAAAAAACTAATAGTAACCAACATTTGAGAATGAAATCACCAAAAATGCATTCGAGACTCGGAAAACTATCCGCAGTATGATTTCACTTTAACTTTTATCGGCAGTAGTCATACTGCCGATGTTGTTTTTGTTATTCATGTAAAATCTTACTATGAATAGCTACTATGAAATACTACTATGGATAGATTTTCCAACAAAACACGGGTAATAATTAAATAAGTTAAACAAAAAAAACTTGGGTCTCGCAATGCGACTTCATCCCAAACAGCTTGATGCAAGTTAACACATCACAATTGGTATGCACCATAAACCCCAAATCACAGACGGAAGCTATTAACATAAAATCCCAATAGATAAAGAATCAATAGTGACAACAAACGACACACAGAAGTCATGTCACGTCCGAATCATCATCATGTCCGGCAACGAGATCTTTTACTACGTTCTTAATCATTCCTCTCACACACTGCACACGATAAGGAATGCAGCTGCTATCATCCAACACTCCAACAGTATATAAACCCTGTGTTCAGTCTTCTTCGCCGCTCAATAGGTGCATCATCCTGCGACCACGCTGGTCGTTCTATCAGTGTAATTTTGATTGTAATAATATTTTGATTGTATTAATATTTTAAGTTTATTAAATAAAGTTTTTTTTTTTTAAATAAGTTAAGTCTAGGGTTGTTATTCACTCTTTGTTTTTTGATTTTCTTAATAAGATAACGGCACCTATTATTATTTTTTTTTTTGCCGCAGCGCTGAGAAAAATATTATTTTTCTAGACGAGATTTCTACGATTTAAAAAAAAAAACAGTTAATTATTTTGAGAAAGGATAGTTTGGTAATATGTTTTTCTTCAAAAATTGATTATTAATGGTACCTGTAGTAAAACCATATTATGTTTTTTTTATTTTCTCGAAAGTAGTTCAGTTAATTTTTTTTCCAATTTTTTTATACAGACATTTCAAAAAACAGCTTCATATTTCGAAAATGATCTAATCGATTCTTTGAAACTTGGTATAAAGGGAACTTTTTACATTTTCTAGTTTTCTCGAAGTAATCATATTCCCAGAATCAAATACAACCTCACTAACTATATTATGTACGAATGTTTGAAAACCGTTAAATTCTTATTTTTCGCAAAAACAACTTCAAATATTTTAATACAAAAGTATGTTCTTATATTAATATAAAAACTTGACTGGTAAACCAAATCAATTTTAGTCAGTAATCATTAAATAACAGATTTCTCTGATAATTTTGAGATTCTTCAATATTACACTACTTAAAATATTTGATATTTTTAACATTGATTAACTTAGAACTTGGCGTACTTTTAGATCTCACTACTTTTTACGGCTGACTTGTTACGCAAAGGTTTTTGTATATATGTATATTTAGAAAAACTTGGCTACTTTTTTAACATTTATGTTTTTGGTGTTTGGTGATTCGTTTGATCAGGAAAAGTGGGTGGAATAAACGCCCAATGAGAGCCTTAAAAGCTAATTATGTTTTAAATGTATACCTTTTGTATTCACTAAAAGTCCTACCCCTTTATCAATTTTCATAAGTTAGAAGTGCTCCATAGAAATGATAATAATTGATAAGAAGTGGGTGGATGAAAAGCCCCTGTATGAAAAGTTTCATGATTTCAACCTTTTCTTTGTGTACACCTGAAAACCGCTTTACTAAATAAAAGTGCTCCCAATATATTTAATATTAATTTTGTGAAAATGGGTGGTTGTATGAATGTAAAATCGCAAATTTTTAATTTTCCCTTTGCTTGCATGTCAAGTCCTATCGCTCTACCAAATTTCATCATTCTACGACAATAAGTAGTGCTCCCCATAATTAATATCAATTCTATTCAAATGGGCGGGGTGTCAAGTCCCTAAACGTAAAATCTCAAATTTGAAAATTTTGCCTTTGCCTGAACTTTCAGCCCTATCGCTGTACCGATTTTCTATGACAATCATAAGTGCTCCAAATAATTTATATCAATTCTATGAAAATGGGCGGATAGCACGCCCCCTGAATGGAAAATCTTTCAATTTTTTCCGTTGTAAACACCACAAGGCCTACCGTTGTGCGAAATTACAAGATACTACGACGTCGGGAAGTGCTCCATAATTTTTGTGATCTGTCAGTGAGTGAGTGAGTCAGTTAGTCAGTTACGGTTTTAAAATTTTTGCAGCCTGAAATCTCGGGAACCACTAAAGCTTAAGAATTGAAATTAAGTGATTTGCCTAAACCTGGTGAGCTTAGCAAATGCTTCGAGTTTGAAGTTTTCTGAAGTTAGAAGGGGTTGAAAATCGCCTGAGTTTCATCCTGTAAAAAGGGTGTAGTGCTAGAACTTGGCTGAGAACTACCGTGCCCCTGGAAGCTCTTAATTTTTTTTTATTTTCAAAATTTTGAGTTTAAAAATTAATTTTTCAAAAACTGCTCCATTAGAAATGAAATAAGAGAAAGATTTTCTGGCGTTACAAAAAGGTATAGCATGGCATGTTTACTGATTTTTTTCTCTTTTTACTTGCGATATACGTAGTAAAGGGTAAGTTTAGGATTCGTGCAAAAAAAATATCGAGATGATAATTTTCCCTAACATTACGATGATAGAGAACGCGAAGAAAGTGGGTCTCGCAATTCTGCCTGTCTGTCTGTCCGTCTGTCTGTATGTACCTCGACCTGCAGTTAAACGGCTGAAGCAATTTTCTTCAAACTTTGGAATTAAGGTTCGTTAAAAAAAATATTTTTTTTTTTGAAAATTCAATATCTTGAAAACGGTTTAATGATTTTTTTTAATTTTGTGAAAAATTGTGTTTTATTAAAAACTAAAAGTTTTTTGAAATTTTTTTCCATAAATAAATATTTATTAAGTAAATCAGATTGCATATTTTTTGTATCTCCTGTTTTAGCTATTAAAATAACAAATTTATAGTAATTTATTATAGTAATTAATAGTAATACTTGTTTCTCTAAACTATTTATAATGATATCATAATGTTATGGAACAAATACATATGCAACTACAAGCTACATTCAAGTTGTTAGCTACGAGAGTAAGTTTATGCGATCGAGTCGTGCCCATTTTTGTTTAGTATTTTAAGTCATTTTTGCCCTCCCTCAATTTTATTTTCAAGTTGGTTTTCAAGAATGAACAAGAATTTAATTTTCGTTTTTGAGGAAAATAATAAACAAAACAGTTGGGTGAGAGGCTACCGACCCTGTCTTATTTTTGTTTTAAATTTGAAAAGAAAAAGGAGCTATTTATGTGTTCTCTGTCGTCTCAATCATTTTAATACCAAAAAAGGAGAAGGTGAGAAATAAAATTAAAATTAAATTAGTCGAGTGTGATTAAAAAATTTTATATGGAGGATCCAGCAGTTTGTACCACCCCCATTTTTTTTTTATTCGATTGAGAGTTGGTCGAAGATGATAAATCTCACTTCTCGTATTCGCAACATTTTACGTTTTGCCACCATCTTAGATTTTACTTTATTTTAGTTTTTACTAAATATCCCGGTTTATATCAGTCCTACAAAAAAAAATTGTTAGACATAAAATGCGTAGAATAAAATTTTCTATTTTTAATGTTAAATATTTTTCCGTTATTGTTAACATTTAAAAAGTTACAGGCCAAAAATGAACAATTAAGTATTTTCCTAAATATAGGCAATTGTAATCAAAAATTTGAAAAATTTTCTATGACAAGTTTGTTTCGAACAATTTTATGACATATTTTTTTCTGGAAATAAATAAAAAGGTTATGAATATTTTGTTATTAAAAAAAAAAATGTTTTTTATAGCAGAAATATTTTTTTTTTTTAATCTGAGTTCTTGGTAGAAAATCTTGATTTTTGGACTCGCTATAGTTAGATTTCCTCTTTGCTTAAACCGTGTTTAGGATTTAGATTTTAGTTTTTCGCTTTTCTTATGCAAACCGGCTTTTCTAATTGGAACCCAGTTATTATTTTTTCACGAGTACCGAATATTGGAACTTTATTATTTATTTATTAATTTCTCAGTTATATCATTTTATTTTTGAAATGAACTTACCTGGACAAACGACTACGACCATTTTTCTACGTGAGTTTTTAAATTTTTGCCAGTTTGAACAATAAAAATTTAAAGTCTTAAATTTTTTTTCCTGATGGTGGAAAAACGTTATTTTTAAAAAAGAGGTCGACAAACGACTTATAAGTTGCAAATTGGTGGATATTGACGAAATTTTTGGTTTGCGATAGTCACTTTACAAAATAAATGTTTAAACATTATTGAACTAACAATAATTTTTTATGAAGCTTAAGATTGCTCCAAAGATTTAAAAGAATTTGCTTGTGAGGGAATCTGGAGGTATTTCGAAGAGATTTTTCAAAATTGTAAAATGGATTTTGTTCGAATCTGGAGGTTTTTGAAGAGATTTTTCAAAATTGTAAAATGGATTTGGTTGTGGTCGAAATTTTCTTGAAGTAACTTTTTCTAGTTTTTTTTTATTATGTTATTTGAAATTTTTTTTAATAAAAAATCGTGAAACAAAATTTTTTTTTTCGGGGAATCTTGGGCGCAATAATTGCTTTTTGAACAAAATAAAATATGTCATGGACGTGACTTTTTTTGTTTTTACCCGTTAAGATTTTTTACTACGTTATATGAAAAGTTTTAAGCAAAACTTTGTAGCCATATAAGTCGCAGCTAAAAAATGAAAGAATAAAACTAAAAACCATGTTTCATCAGAATTTATTCAACTCAACAGCAATGTGTGATACGTTGTTGAAAAGATCATTTTGTTTTCTCTATTTTGTTATATGGAGAAGAAGCTGTAACGCATGTGGCTGAAAAGATATTTGGAAAATACGCAGAAAAGAGCAATAATGCATTTATCGCGTATTTTTCAAATATCTTTTGAACCACATGCGTTACAGAATTTTGAATACATAACAAAATAGTGAACACAAAATGATCTTTTTAACGACGGATCACACATTGTTGTTGAGTTGAATAAAACCATCATACAAATTCCAACTTACATTGTCTGCAATACATTTTTGTTATAATTCTCTTGTTTTGTAAGAAAACGAGCTTAAATCGTAAAATTCAAAAAAAAAAAAAGATAATTAGTCACGTTGAGAGTTCTTAAATTCTGATGAAATAGTGTTTTTATTTTTATTCTATTATTTCTCAGCTCCGACTTATATTGCTACAAAGTTTGGCTTAAAACTTTTCATATAACGTAGTAAAAAATCTTAACGGGTAAAAACAAATAAAAAAAAAACAAAAAAAGCCACGTCTGTAGTTCAATCTATTCTACCCATGACATATTTTATTTTGTTCAAAAAGCAATTATTGCGGCCTAGACAAAAAAAGTAATATTAGTTTCACGATTTTTTATTTAAAAAAATATTAAATAACATAATAAGAAAAACTAAAAAAAGTTACGTCTAGAAAATTTCGACCACAACAAAATCCATTTTACAGTTTTGAAAAATCTCTTCAAAATACCTCCAGATTCCCTCACAAACAAATTCTTTTAAATCTTTCGAGCGATTTCCAGCTTCATAATTTTTTGTGGAAAGTCGTGTCAATTGCGTTAAAATTTTGGTTTAATTCGATCCCAGTTAAATTTGATCCGTTTTTGTAAGGGTGAATAAAATTGAAGGGCTTTGCTGTGTCGATTGCGTTAAATGGAATTTTTTAAAACATACATTTCCCATTGGCGTTTCTTGCGTTAAGGAACCTATCCGGACGGTGTCAACCTATCCAAAAATGTTCGGATACCTTTATTTGTTGTTGCAATAGCTTTTTCCAGAAGGAATTACAACACAAATCTATCCAAATCACTTTGGATATGATCTTGAACGCGGAAAATGCATTTTGGCAGTGGCATTCATGGACCTTGTATACCTGGACTGCTAGTCGATCATCATTCTCATACAAAAGTTGCATTGCAGATGGTTTCACCGATTAAAATCTACAACAGTGACTTGTCTCACTTCGAATGTATTGCATTGGTTTGGGAGAGCCTTTAAGGTTAAAAATTCGCTAGTCAAAATTTATTTGCATGCAGATAAAAATGAGAGTGCCCAAACCAACGGCGAATGTTTCTCCGCCGCACCGAATGTTTGACGTTGGTTTGGAAGAGCTTTAAGCGGGGTACACATTATCAAACCTGTTAGACAAATCTGTTCACGTTTGATAGTGTGTAATCTCTGTTTTACAAACACGTCTTTGTTCACAAATTTGTTTGATACTGTTGGGTGTTTGACATCAAACAGTGAGTAAATTGTCTAATTTTTATGTATATTTTGCACATTCAGTCGAGAGGAAGAATTTTGTGTTCACTTATTCAATAAAATACTCGGCATAAACCATTATTGTCGATTTTTGATTTATTCCGAATGATTGGAATGGATTTTTCATTCCATCTTACTACCAAGAAAAAACTCAATAATCATGCGGTCCTCCATCTTAGTACTAACCGCGCCCGAAGATGCTCGATTTCGGTGATCGGGCGAGAACCTGCTTTTGTTTTTTTAAACTGATATTTTCCGTAACGTCTTTCGTCAAAAGACAATAAATCCTTTATTAAATACAAAAAAAAAACATAATTGCGATTACTTTTGAGAGGCGAGAACGATAAATGAAATCATGGTCGTCCTTTTTTATCGATACCAGCACGGGGAAGCATTTTGTATTTCCGCCTTTCAAGGGATACATTTTCTTCCTCTGCATCATCTTCCCTGCTTCTAAAAGATGACGCTCAATTCTCCCAGAAGTGGGTTATTTGCACGAAATATTTTTTATTTCAATTAAAACAGAGCTCTGTTTTTATTTAATTATTATTTATTTTAAGATTTTTTCCTTTCGAAGTCAAAAGCCAAAAGTTTACACCACTGCTCCTAGCAGTCCAAGTATAATAAGTCAATGGAGTAAGTAATGTGCAAGAAGATTAATACAAACGTCAAATTTTATCCACTATTTAAAATTTAAACGAGCTCCTGAGCAGGTTCAATTTTGACGATTGTATTCACCTCAGTAATGTCAAAATTTTAGCCATGGGATCAAATTTAACGCACTATTGCATCTATTGCGACGAGTTTTTCTTTTTGGGGAGTTGCTATAGAAAAGGTCACGAAGTAGGAATAGCTATAAAAAAGAAAGCTTAATAACTTTTTTGGTGGATTCGTTCCTGACAAACGATTATTTTGTTTGGACGAACGTGGACAAACGATAGACAAATGATTCTGATAAACCCCGTTCAAAAATTTTGAGTTCGGTTTTACCACTTCACACAGCTACAACAAATAGTTTAAAATATATGTATAAAGTTGCCGTAAGAAATTCAATGTTAAAAAAAAAATTTAAATATAAATTATCATGTAATTTTCTATAAATTTATTTTTAAAATAGATTAAAAAAATTAATCATTTAATCATTTATTTCATTTTTCAGTTGAAATCTGTGAATAAATTTATTATAAATTATAAATAAGGTGGCGCAACGGCTCAACAAGAACAAGGGCCTAAGTAATAATTTTCAATTTGCTCAAAAACAAAAAGACAAAAAACCTTTCGGTTTGTTTGTGTTCGATTCAGAATTGATAAAAGCATTGACTTCTAAAGGCCGATTTAGCACTTCGTTTCACAGTTTTTACAAAAAACTGGTCTAAACTTTTTTTTTTTAATTTTTTTATTATCAAAATTTTGAGTTTGCATGCAAGTTTTTCGAAAACTGTTCACATGAATAAATTATTTTAAATTCAGGATTAAAGAACATGTTTCTCGCTTTCAAAACCTGTAAAGTACTTTATTCTAAGTGTTGCCATTGTTTTTGAATATTTTGTTTTCTATTTTAAGTAATTTTTTTTCTAAAATGCCTAAACGGGTTGAGATAGACCCTCCGCTCATAGTAAACAGTGCTTGTTTTTGACGCTTCTACAAAAAAACGTTATAAATTTTCGGCACCAAAAGTAAAAGAATCAATTTCTTCTCTAGGGAATCCTCTTAAAACCTTAAATCAAAAGTTTGAAGAAAATCGTTTCAGTAGCTTAGAATGCAGATAGAGGTACAACAGATGGAATTGCGGGACACAGTTTTTTCGTGTTCTCTATAATCGTAATGTTAGGGAAAACTATTATCTAGAGTTCGATTTTTTTTACGAATCCAAAACATGCCCTATAATAATAGTACATACATATATGTTCATATATCGCAAGTAAAAAGCTGAATAATTTTAAAAAACTTCCAAACCAAAATATGCTTTCGAAACTAGATTGGTAACAACCTCTTAAAACTGAGGTGGTTCCTCTGTGTTTATAACCTCAATGCTATGACCTATTATTTTTCCCCTATACATATAGGCCCGGATGCCATGTGTGCCAACATGTTTAAATGTGAAAACTTTAAATTCACAATTAAATACAAAATAAAACATTTTAACAAAATTGAAATTTAATAATTTTTACTGTTTTAATATTTTCTGCACTTCAAAAAAATTGTCAGAAAAAAAATTTGTCTATAATTATTAATTTTCTTTTCTGTTTAACGCTATGAGATAACCTTACCTCTTAAAACATAAATAGATATTATTTTTCTAAGTGATAACAAAATCTTTAATGACTTTTCCGATGGAAACAAAATTAATCCAATCTATCGCCTAATATACCACAAATTATTTAGTACCTATATTCAATGCTTCTCAAAATTGATATTTTGTCCATAGAATGAAGGCTTCCTTTATAAATAAATTAATTGTTTTAATATCTGGCAGCAAGTTGAACATAAAAGTCAAATAAAATACATGCATTAACATTGAACAATCAATCTTCTCCGTATCACACCGAAACACATATAAGTTTTGATTTTACAATCTGACGCTGACGCACATCATGCGACCTTAAAAAGCAACAGTGTAAATATTGTACCTACTTTTGTTATGTGTGTCCTTATCGTTGTCCTATAGAAACACACATAAATCAAGCTGGAATTTTCCTTCATTGACAACTTTTATGTTATGATTTTAAAAAAATGTAATCTCCCCTGAACAAGTCGTAAAAAAACCAACCCCAAGTCCATAATTCATCCACCGCGTCGTCCTGCCCGATCCCTAAACAAAAGAAAACAAACAAACAAAATACATAAAGCCCATTTCCATCATACAGCTCGTCCAATCGATTAATCTCCCATCATTATTCTATATTTTTGATTTTAGGTTCAACCACAGAACACAGACGATGGAACCATATCACCATGCGAGCTGGAATCAATAATCAATCAGTTGACAAATCCCAGTCCTGAGTATCAATTACACGTGAGTTACCCCCAAGCAACCGGCTATATGGACTTTTATGTTAAGTTAGCTTTGTTTTTTGTCTTGTTTTTTTTTCCCCGGCAAACAATATAGGTCTCCGCTCTACGAAGCCAACTGAAGAACCTTATTAGAAGCAGCCAGACCCCCACAACTAACCAGCTCAACTTCGACGACTACGACTTTACGGAGGATGACAAACGTTCCATTGCGTCCTTGGCCTCAGTTGGACAAGGCTATATGAATAGACCCTACATGCCGAAGCGCAGTCTGGCTACCTTAGCCAAGAATGGACAACTCCCTACCCCCGAACCCGATGAGGTAGACCACCAGAACAATCAATGGCAGAACAAAAGGTATCTCGGATCATTGGTCCGCGGTGGCGGGGTACGATACAATGGTAAACGTAATATTGGCGCTTTGGCTCGAGATTATCAGCTTCCATCGAATGGCAAACGAAATCTTGCCACCATGGCAAGATTGGGATTACTTTCACCGGGAAACATGGCCTACAACCCCAAGCGTAATTTAGCCTCTATAGCCAGATATAATTCTGGATTTCGTGGTGCTGCGGAAAAGAGGAATCTTGGAGCATTGAAGGGATCCCCGGTACATGGCAACCATCAGAAGAAGGACACCACAGAACAGGAAGCTCTGGCCGATTTGATTCAACGTGACATAATGGATTATGCTGAACAACCAAATGAATTGTATCCCTCGTACGATGATTACACAGATAATATGGAGAAACGTTTTCTAGGTAAGTCTAGGTAGATTGAAATCATTCGTGAAGTTAGCACCATTTTGTATATGTAGTTTAAAGAACCTTGTGCAGGTTTGACAATGGTTTCTTCGGATATTTTGATCTGATCAGTTAACCTTAACTACATAGACCTACTTTTGCCCAAAAGTAAAAAACTGAGAAATAAATATCTATGCTGAAGACACCTGCTTGCAAAAAAAAACAATTGTAAATTGTGTATGGTGGCTTAATTTATCCGTCAGAACAATTTTCGTATGTTGCTTTTGCAAACAGGTTTCATTAGCGAACATTTTAATTTCTCACTTTTGGACTTTTTGGCAAAAGTAGGTCTATGTAGTTCAGCCTTAAGATATCAAATGTCATCCTCATCATGCCTCATCGTAATAGCCGAATAATTTTATTATGACCATCAGGTTGTAAGCAGATAAAATTGGCAGTTAAGAGAACGGAAAGTATAGTTATAATTCCTGGAATACTGAATATTATTAAACATTCATAAACAAATCTTTCTATGGGAAGACGAATTTAGTTTCCCATTTTATAAAATATGCAGTTGCATGCTATACTGTCCATGAGACCATTGAATTGAATTATTCTTAAAATAATTTTTTCAAAGACAATTTCTAGTGCAGATATTTACGTAAATACAAATTTTTATTTTAACTTTTCGACGAATGAGTGAATACAGTCAACTCCGATTGACTACAGAATGCGTTACTGATGATAAAATCTAATCTTAACTAATTTCCTTAACAATAACGGTGTTCCACTTAAAAGGAGTTAACTCTTAAAGATCACATCTTCATAATTTAAATAATAAAAACCCTGCGTAAAATTAAGTATAAATTTTGAATGCGTTTTAGTATTTTGTAAGCCAACAACAAAATTTCTTTCTGCTGCGAACTGTCAAAAGTAAATTAGCGACGAATAAAAAAATCGTTCGAGTTTAACCTCAATTACCCATTTTACTTTTTATGATCACGGTGCGGCGGGCGATCACTCAGATGAATGAAATTTTTTATTAAATCGATCAATTTAGAAATGATACCAATCAGTGTTACTTACCACTGGGACTCATATGAGTCAAAAGGGACTCATTTTCTTATACTTGGCTCAGGGACTCATCTTTTTTAGATTTGGCTCATTTTTTTTTAACAGTTAAATTAAACACTACGGTTAAGCCAATTTTTAAGTTCAAGCGCTTTTATTTCGTTTGCTGACAAAATAAGTTAGTTTAATAATACCTATTTATGAATTAAATATATTGGCGCAAAATTTTAAACAACCTATTTTTACGGGCTTAACATTTTACTAGTTAACAATTTCCTAAGTATTTAGCAATTTACTATCTACTCCAACATTTTAAACCTTTTGCTAATTAGTAAATTGCATTTGTAGGCTTTGAATTTGATGAACACAATTATTAATTGTTTTTATGCGTTGTAAATTAATTATATATTGATGGAAACCCATCATGTGCTTGAAATAAGTATTCGATATTGATATTTTTATCATTTTAACTTCATTATTTACAAAAAAAAAGAAAAAAAAAAAAAAAAGTTGGGTACCAGCAGGTCTCGAACCTGGAACATTCGGGTCTTCTCATATGGATTTAGTACGATACTAAAAAGATAAAATAGCCTGTTGGTGATTTTAGACTAAGAGCCTAGGGCCGCCAGACATACGTCATTTTATCAAAGCTAAGATTTTTTCTGCGAACAGATACTGTGGTAGCTAAGATCAAAGGGATACTAAGAATCTTCAATCCGGGTGCAATTCGAGTGTTAAAGTTGCATACAAATGTTGCAACATTGCGTTATTTTATCAAAGCTGAATTTTTGATATGTGTTAGGGGATGGTGTCATTTAATTTATTTGACACTTTCCAGACATCTACAAGGGGACCTAACGTGAGCCAGACACTAAAATCTGTCAAACTAATCGTGCCATTTACGTAACAGAATCAAATCAAGATTTTATGTTTTCACTGAATATTCTACAATATTTTCTAATCAGCAAGACACCTACAGCGGGACTTACATCACCATAAAACTGTCAAAATAATAATTCTTTGTTACTAAAACGTGATTTTTTCGCTTATTTTAGCTGTTTTTAAATGTCTGGCTGATGAATGCGCCCCACTGTAGATGTATAGCTGATGGGGAACTATTTTTAAACAATTGCCCCTAAAACATATAAATATTAGCTTTAAAACTATAACGTAAATGAAACAATTAGTTTGACATATATTAAGTGTCTGGCTCACGTTAGGCCCCACTGTAGATGTCTGGCAAGTGTCCAATAAAGTTAATGAAACCATTGCCTAGGACATATCAAAAATTCAGTTTCGATAAAATAACGCAATGTTGCAACATTTGTATGCAACTTTAACACTCGCTACCTCTTAATTGCACCCGGATTGAAGATTCTTAGTATCCATTTGTTCATAGCTACCATAGTACCTGTTCGCAGAAAAAATCTTAGCTTTGATAAAATAACGTATGTCTGGCGTCCCTGGGCTCTTACTCTATTTTAACTTTAGTAAAATGTTAGGGGATTACGATGCTAAGCTCGTTTAAAATTATCAAAACACAATTTTTAACCTAATATCATACTATATCTATACTATATATATCATCGTACTAAATCGATTAAAATTTTGCGGCATTGTTTTATGATTTCAAAGTAATTATTTGTATTATTAAAAAATGATACCAATGTACTTATTTAATATATATGAAATTTATTTAAATAGACAAATCTAGCAAACTGATCCAAATTCTCACAAATGAATAAAATATTTCATTTAGTCATGGGTCATAAAGTCAAAAGTCAGTGGGACGAAAACGCCCATTACCATTTAATTTAAAACTCGCCATCCGTAGATATAGGTAATTAAATGATATTTGTTCGTTGTGTCAATGAACATATTTTATTACTTTACTTAAAAAGTATGATCAAATTAAGATAAATGAAGATTGTTTATAATAAAACCCATATCATATCACTTTTTTGAAGGATATTTGATGAACGAAAGAAACATAAGATCGGCTAACAAATAACTGAAATAAAAGTCAATGAGTGCGTTAGATGTCACTCGAAAGCGTTTTTCATCAATATATGATATAGAAAATTCAATTCAAATTAAAATATAGAAAACTATTTTGACACAGTTTTATGATAGATCATAAGTTTTAGCTAAGATTAAATCGGTATGGTTCTTAGGTTTTCATAATTTTGATGATTTGCAACATAAAAACATAAGTTTTAGATAAATAATAGGGGAGCGATAATCCTGAGGTTTTTGCAATATTAATGATTTGCCACAAAAAAAGTAATAAATTTAAATGATTTGGGATTTTTTGCAATTTTAATGATTTGCCACATAAAAAGTAATAATTTGAAGAAATATTTAAAGAATACAAATTTCAAAAACTATTCCAATAATTTAAAGCGTGTTTGCAAAATTTGTTTTATGTTGTACTAGAGTTGTAACCTGACCTTGACAGAGGTCAATTAATTATAAAAGTTAGTGCTATCTCTTTTATTTTGTCAGTCAAAAGAAGCTTTGATTTTGGGTGGATTTCTGTTTAAGTTGTCACTAAATCTAGCACATAAATGCAATGCTTAAGGCTTCCCTATCCCCTCACTCCCTACGCCATTGGCTTCGTGTGCAGAATAGAGTTTGTAAAAAGCCAATATTTGCATAATTGCATTATTTATTAAAAATAAAATTGCAACGCAAAGTAAAAGTAATTTGAATTACCTATACAATATAAAAAAAATGGGAAGGACTGGATCGCACAAATTTGCTCTCGTAGCTAACAACTTTAACGTAGAATGGAATTTAAAATGTACATATGTATTGGTTCCATAACGTTGGGATATAATTAAAAAAAAAGTTTTAAAAAACAAGTTAAAATATTAATAGGTTAGGTACTATTAATTACTATAAATTTATTTATTTTAATAGCTTAAATAGCCAGAGCTCAAAAAAAAATGTTATCTAATTTTTTTGATAAATATAATAATAAATAATTAATTTTTTAAATATTAAAATTCTTGAAAATGTTTAAAAATAAAATTTGGTATGCCAACTTTTAGTATTTAATAAAATACAATTTTGAACAAAAATAAAAAAAAGCATTTACCAGTTTTCAAGATATTGAATTTTCAAATACAAAAATTCAATATTTTTTTAAAAATCCAAAAAAAAAAAAATTATCGAAAATAAGTAAAGGGTTTTTCAACAGGGACACTACAAAAGTAGAGCAACCAGGGACAGCAAACGACGCCATATTCCTTGCCACTCTTTTGACATTTCTTCTCAGTAAGATTTGCCATTTCATGATGGAAAGATATACGAGCCAACAACGAGTCCAAATTATTAAAATTTACTACCGAAATTCGGAGTCAGTGGCGGCCTCAACGTTAAGAGCGCTACGTCCAATTTATGGTTCTCAAAATCGTCCTAGCAGATCAACAATTGAGCGCCTAGTGGACAAATTTGAATCCATAGGCACAGTACAAAATGTTCCCGTGCCAGTGATACAAAGAAGTGCCCGTAGTGTCGAGAATATTGCTGCCACTGAGGCTTCAGTTGCAGAAAGCTCAAATGTGTCTCTCACACGTCGTTCTCAAGCGTTGGGCATCTCTGTGACGACGTTGTGCCAAATTTTGCGAAAAGATCTTGGCCTAAATCCTTACAAGATTAAATTGACGCAAGAACTGAAGCCGCTTGACCACCAGAAGCGTTGTATGTTCGTGAATTGGGCTGAGCAAAAACTTGCAAATGATTCGGATTTTCATCGAAAAATCATCTTCAGCGATGAGGCTCATTTCTGGCTGAATGGCTTCGTCATCAAACAAAATATGCGGTATTGGTCAGGCAGCGATCCACACGTACTCCATGAGTCATCATTGCATCCCGAAAAATTACGGTTTGGTGTGGTTTATGGGCCAGCGGCCGGCGTCATTGGGCCGTACTTCTTCCGTGATGATCAAGACCGGCACGTTACTGTGAATGGGGATCGCTACCGTTCAATGATAACCGAATATTTTTGGCCCAAATTGGATGATATGGACTTGGAGGACATGTGGTTCCAACAGGACGGTGCCACAAGCCACACAGCGAATGTCACAATCAATTTATTGGAAACCAAGTTTGGAGAACGTGTTATCTCACGAAATGGTCCAGTCGCTTGGCCGCCTCGGTCGTGCGATTTGACGCCGTTAGACTATTTCCTGTGGGGCTATTTCAAGTCTATGGTCTATGCCAACAAGCCAGCGACGATTGATGATCTTCGTACGAATATCGAACGTGAAATTGCAGCAGTATCGGCCGATTTATGCTTGAAAACTGTCGAAAATTGGGTTTAGCGCCTGGACTTCTACAAGCGTGCCCGTGGTGGCCATGCAAAAGAAATCGAATTCCATAGATAATGGCATCAACCGTTCTTTCACAGGAATAAAGAATTTCATTGATATCTAAAACCGTTTTTATTTTATTAAAAAAACTTTTGTAGCGCTCTTATTGAAAACCCCATTATATGCTTAATTGTTTAAACTGCAAACGACCTTTGGTATAATAGTTGTATGGAAAGTACCAATATTTTGTGTGCTAAATAAAATAACAATTTTCTCCTAGGTCTAGGGAATCACCACAGAACCTTAAGTCTAAAGTTTGAAGAAAATCGCTTTAGTGGGCGGACAGACGGACAGACAGACAGAATTGCGAGACCCATTTTTTTCGCGTTCTCCATTATCGTAATGTTAGGGAAAATTATTATCTCGAGTTCGATTTTTTTTACGAATCCATAACTTGCCATATTGTACCTATATACACAAGTAAAAAATGGATTCTTTGCATTAAAAAAATGGATATTAAAAAAAAAATGCAAATTTAACCGCGAAAATATATTAATTAAAAAATAGATCAAATATTAACTCGAAGTATTTATCAAGCGAATTTTTTGTCTTTAAAAAATTTCACCTACAGGAAATTTAACAAAAAAACCAATAGATATTTATATTTTTTTAATTTTAAAAGGCCATTCAATAAAGGTTTTTTTCGCAAAACTAGACCACTCAAATTTGATGACCAAAGTTGGTATTTGGGTTGTTTTTAAGTAATACAAAAAAAAAATCTATAAGTAATACTAAAAAAATCAAAAATCCTTAGAGTTTTATATTTAAAATTAATATATTATATGTATGCATAAATGTATATCAAAATTCTTGAAAAATTTTTAAAACAAAATTTGGTATGTGAACTATAATTTTTTAATAAAATACATTTTTAAACACAATTTTACAATATGTCGTTAAATTCTAGATATTTAATTAAAAAAAAAAATAATATATTTTTAATAAACCCAGAAAATATTTGTTTGAAATTCTGTATACCCACGCAAAATTGTTAAAATTTTAAAGGGCATTTTTCACAACAAAATTACAAGAATCGGTGATACAATTAACAAGATTTTTTTTTTTATTTTAAGTTTCTCGTTACCTACTTCACCGATTTGGACACACTTTTGGAATTTGAATATGCCCTTCTCAATTTTAACAATTTTGCATAGGTAAACAAAATTTGATTCAAAACATTTTTAGAATTAAAAAAATATAATTCAATTTTTAAATTAAAATATTTTGATAATGGGTAAACATTTAAATTGTATTTTATTTAATAATTATAAATCTTAAATGCTTAAGAAATTTTGAATATACAAATTTTTTTTTAAGAAAACCAGTTTACGGAATTTTGATTTTTTTTCTTTAAAATACATTTTTATTAAACAAATCAGGTGGCATACTTTACTTTGATCTCTATTTTTTTCAACGTTTTTCTGAGCTATTTTAATAATATTTTTCTTAGCGATTTAAAGTGAACATTTATACATATAGTAACTTCTTTTTAACATTTCATTTTAACTCAATATATCATAATATTATTGAACAAATACACTGTCAATAAATAAAAAATACTGTAAAGTTGTTATAGAAAATCAAAATCGTGCGATCCAATCATACATTTAATTTTTGTTAGATTTTTACTTTCGGACTTATACCTTAGCTAAACTTCTGTACAGTTGATAATACGAACAAAAGAATTTAAAAGAAACATACATTTTGGCGTTTAATTCTGGAGGTTTTAATGGTACAGAAAACTTATTTATGAAAAGAAGGAAGATAATAAAGTTTTTTTTATCCATACGATGAATGGTTCTCGAAATATTATTTTAATCGCGTTTTTCCAATTTTGTTTATTTACTTATAGACAATCCATTTAGAATGACTTCAGTCATCAATAGTCATCAATAGACCTCGGATTTTGCATATTTGTATATTTTTCCACAGATTGATACCAAACTTTGTATTTAGACGTTTTATCGTTCAAATATAACAAATCGTAATGCATATCGAAAATATGCAAAATATATCCAAAAAACATGCAAACAAATATGCAAAATATATGCAACATATGCAATATATGCAAACGAATTTCATCGAAAAATTTAATTCCACTCGTTTAATATTAAAATGCGAGCAACCAAGAATCTTTTCTTTGTTTAAAAACAATAAACAAAGAGAAGAATATAACACTTATCCTTGTCCAACGCTATACAATATATTATTGTATTGTTCTTATCGCAAGCCCAACTTAAAACCAGAGCAAAGCTTTTGTTGTTATTACAGATTTTAATATTATTTGTATTTCAAAAATAAACAATATTTTAAATCTCAATGCTGAAAATTTGTCTGGACTTGAAGACGTCACAAATGAAAATATCATTAAATATAAAGGAGATTTGGAAAAAATATATGGTACCTGGTCTAGTGCCCAGACACGAAACCTTTGAAAATGATTAGGTCTTATGGAGTGTACCAACGTACGAGTATTTTTTTTTGTCCTAAACAATGGGAGTTGGGTAAAATGAGCACCCAAAAATAAGAAAACCACTTTCCATATTCGAATGAACATAGACGAATTGTTTTATTAAATTTTATAAATTTTAAATTTTGTAGTATACTGCCTAAACCCCATGGTTTACAGTTCTGTGTCCATATTCAAAAGTTATGCTCTTGAACTAAGCTTTCCAACGTTGTATATCTCAATTGTGGGCACTAAACGCACAATTGTTCCCATTCATTTAATTCTCTCAATCGAATAAAAAAAGTAGAATTTTCGTACTGTTAAGCGAATTATTCGCCAACCATGATATTATTCGCTATTATTGGCCATTGGTATAAAAATTCCTTTATTTTGCGGTTTGTTTAGTTCATTGAAAGTGACCAATACTGTTATTTCAATGGAACACTAATGCAATTAATTTTTGCTCTAATTGCAATTTTTGTTGTCATATTCTGCCTAAGCGTAAGCCCCATGGTTTACAACTTTGTGTCCATACAATGTGATGTACTAGGGCTAAGCATTCCAACGACATAATATTCCCACGAATGAGATATATTATATCTCATTCGTGGGCAATAGGTAGACCAAAATGCCCATTCTCTTTTTCTCCAATTACTTCTTGTGACGTAAAAAGATGCTTTTCCGCTTACAAAATGGTTTTTGGGGAGAAACCTCAAAGCCTCTCAATTGATAATTTTCAATTTTAAACCTATAAAATATTGTATGTAATATTGTATTGTAAGTATCAGTTGCTCTTCTTTAATAGTTGACAATAATTAATAAAATTTGAATATGTATATATCTGAATCGCTTTTATATTATTTTTAGATTTGTTTAACATATAAAATGATTGCATATTTTGCATATGTTTTGCATATTTTGCATATTTTTTGCATATGTTTTATATATTTTGCATACTTTTGGCATATGCATTTCATGCAAATATGCAAAAATATTTAAAATATGCATATCGTTTTCAAATCTATTTTCAACGAAACGAACTTTGGTGTCTTCAGAATTTAGCTATCTTAATCCTTCAAAAATATGCAAATATGCAAAATCCGAGGTCTAGTCATCAATTTAAGACGTATACTTTAGGATAACGAAAAATCGTTTTTGACTCTGACGACTAGCTTTTATTTTTTTTTTTCTTAAATGCACCGCCAAATACGCGATGACGTTAAAGTTATGGTACCATAAGATTAACCTAAGAAATGATTGTATTTATAATCCGAAATAAATGGCATCTCTTTTGCGACCAACTGGTAATTGATCGTAACTTTTTATTTGCGACATATGTAAGTAGGGCAAGTTCACTTTTCAGCCTCGTCCACCTAAAAACTTTTCAGGGCTACTGCCTCTTGCGAGGTATTGACAAATCCCCAAAGAGTATCACTTGTCATGAATAAGTGCTTCTCGTTCCTTGCCGTTCGGATTCGGCATAAAATTGTAAGTCCCTTTCATTTCTGTCGACACGCGCACACAGGAATGGTTGCGAGATGTTAGTCACTAGGCCCTGGTTCTTCACGAGCCGTTGCGCCACCCAATTTATTTATTTTTATAAAAATATAACCAATAACTTAGGTATTTAATATATTAAATTTTTAAAAATGTTTCTCTGATTTACCTATGCACGTGTAGTTAGTGGAGGTATTTTTTTTATTAGCGTATTAGGAAACTTGTGACTTAACTAATTAAGAGACTTTATCAGTTTGTGGTTATTCTATTGAACTTTAATCAAATCCTTCTCACCTATTGTCAAAATGTTGGTTAATTTTATCTCTTTAGAGAAAATTCCTAAAAGAACCATGATCTAAAATTCCTCGTCACTCGAAGTCCAAAGTAGTGTCCTACATACGTACTAATACATCCAATATAATGTTTTTGCCGAAAACCATAATTATTAAATTTATACTACAATTTCTATATCTTATACGATAATCAAGTAAATATAACTTTGAACACTACAGTAAGACTTGCAATTATTTAATTGTTTAGACACTACGGCGTATACGTATTGTTTGTGTTGTATTTTATTTTTAAGAGTTATGAACGATTTAAACGTCTCAAAAAAAAATTTTAATTAATTTTTTTGGACTCTATGGCGTATACGTATTATTTAATTATGCATAATAACGTAACATTGACTAAAAGGTGCAACCTAGGTTGGTGCTTATAAAACTAGTTATACAAATTAATCGAATGCATTAATTCAAATTGACTACATAGTTCAACATAAAATTAAACTGCAGTGAATTCAGCTTAACTGCACTCCGCTTAGGGTAAATGAGGGAGATATGGCACCCGTTTTTGTTTTTCTTATAGCTTTAAAAGTAAAAAGGATAATCATTTCAAACATAGATTTATATAATCTGTAGCTAACTAATGAACCAAAAAAAATGGATTACTAGGCGATTTCACAATGCAAAACATATTTTTTTTTCAATAAAAAAATACATTACAAAAATGAAAAGAGAAAAAGGCGGGTGATAAGGAATTTTAATTATTATTAAGTGATTTCTTGCCACAGTTGTTATTTATATACGTAAAATTGAATTGTACTTGACAAATTGTGCACTTCATGCACTCGAAAGTAACAAAAAAACTGTTCTATGTAAATTTAAAACCAAAAATTTATTAGAATCAGGCACCAGTGTAAATGTACTGAATTTTGGGGGTGCCATATCACCCTTTGGACATTGCCACTGTTATTCGAAATGAAAATTACATTTACGTATGAGCAGTTTTAGCGGTAAAAAGAAACAAACAGACAAGATTCACTCTTTGTTTTTCCGTTAAAGCGAACACCTGACCTGAAAACTGCTTCGCATAACTGAACTCTGGTTAATTTGTAAGCTACGTATAATTGAAACAAAATTATTTGCTTCAAATGAACATTTTTATATTATTGAACTCCGCATAAGTGAAACGACCGTTTTTTAGTTTTTCAAAATGTTAAATTCATATTCGTTTTGTGATTAAAAATGTAAATACCTTTCTTGTTTGAATTGTTTCATATGGAAATATAACTATTTTGACACAATACAAAAAATCATACCTAATTTTTTGATAATCAAGCTAAACGAAATTTAATTTGTTTTGACAAAACTCCGCTTTTTTGAAACAAGTTTCAGTTATCCGAAGTTCGGTTAGCTAAAAATTCCGCTTAACTGAAACAAATGGTCTGCAATTATGGTGTTCCAGCTAAGCGGAGTCGACTGTATACACATTTTTGTTTGCCATCAATCGATTTTTTTTATTTCGATGTTTCTTAAACGCTTTCCTATACTTGGGATGACCATAATTCAACTTTAAATGTCAGGGAAACGAGGTAGAAATGCAGATAGACGGTAGTAAAAAAATTAAATGATCTACTACTATTGACATATGAAGTCAATTATCATCTCTGAAAATTCATTAGTCATTTACACTAACAAATATTTAACTACTATTTCGAAGTTGTTCGTAAACACGATTAAAAAAAAAAAAAATGGTGCTAACTTCCCACAGCTATTTAAAACGTATTTCTAGTCAAACTTGTGGCATGCAACCAATGGATATGTAGAGAATCACAATGTAGATATTATGCAAATTTTATAAAACCTTTATCCCCTCTTTCCACGTATTTGATTTTTATTTCTCTTCGACCCGATTCACCAATCTAATATAATAAGCGACAGGATTCAGTCAATTGGAATCAATTGACAGTGATGATGCAGCAGAAATTGATGATTCTGCATCCCACCAGCAATCTACATCGTCATCATCAGCAGCATCACCATCATCACTATCCTCCTCATCATCAAGCACAATGACAGCGCCAATATCAACAAGTAAAAGACACATAGGAGCTTTAGCACGCTCAGGATGGTTGCCAGCTGGATTCCGTTCCGTTCGAAGCGGACGTTTTAGTCGTTCCGGACGTGCCAGGCAAATAGTAAAAAAATACTACACAAAAAAAAGAGTGTACCTACTGTACCTCCCTATTGAATGTTAGATACAAAAAAAATCTAGAATGTATTTAGATGTGATGTGCTGCATTCATATATGATGGTTTGGGTGTTGCCAGTTATCAAGGACTAAACTTTTTAAAACTTAATTTATTTCTTTGACCGCATATTTTTTCATAGGA
This sequence comes from Melangyna quadrimaculata, assembly GCA_949320155.1. Taxonomy (NCBI): domain Eukaryota; kingdom Metazoa; phylum Arthropoda; class Insecta; order Diptera; family Syrphidae; genus Melangyna; species Melangyna quadrimaculata. The sequence continues at coordinate 55,324,247 of OX439483.1, read as the reverse complement.
AAAACATAATAACTATTTAGTTTTTTTTTGTGGTGTAGCTATGTGTATTTATTTGTGTTGTTGCATGAACTATAAACTATAAAAACACTCCAGAAAAAGGGCAATCGAAATGTGTGTGTTCAGTTTTTTTTTTTCCATCATCACCATGGAAAATGGAAAAACTTTTTCACGCAACTTTTTAGATTCTCTGCTGGCTGCTGCTTTCCAATTGAATTTGATTTATGAAACACTTCGTAGAAACTTCTGTAAGTGAATATTTGTGAACACAGCTATCATTGTCCCTTTGTCATGATGTAGTTCAAAGGAAACAAGCCATCCAATTTAGATTATGAACGCCTTTTGAAGCAATCAAATATGTACAAAGTAAACAAGAATTTATTGGAACATAATTTTGTTTGCAGTTTAGGTCTTCAACAAAACCGTCCTTTTTCCCCAGTATAGGTATATGTAGGTATTACACTTGTCTAGAGGTTTTTCTTTTCGCTTGCCATTTCTCATGGTGACGTCAGAATGTCCTTTTTTGTGTTTGTGTCAATAAATCGTTGTGCGGTGTGGGATGCTGTTCTATGAACTCTTGTAAACTTCGAACAGTCCGAAAAAGTAATGAGGAGCTTAAAGTATTTAAAAAGTAGGATTACAGAGTATTTTGACGGAATTTTGAAATATTTATTTATGAAAATAATTAGAACATAAACTCTGGACAATAGAATTACAACGGATTTGCAAAAAGGTCAAGTTTTTCTGCTGAAAATGTTTTAAAGTAGTTAGGGCTGGCCACGGGACGAGAAAAGTCTCGGTCTCGATCTCGATCTCGATCTCGGTCTCGGTCTCGCATGACGAGACGAGACTGGCTTTTAATCATCCGAGACGAGACTGTATATTTGGAGCGAAATTTACAGAGTCTAATAAATTAAAAAATCCAATTTCAGTTAAATATTTATTTTCTTCTGCACCTATTCAAATTATAATCGAAAATATTTCGTTCCAATAATCAACAAGTTGGCCGAAAATCGTATTTTTCGGAGACGAGACGGAGACGAATCTTAATTATACGAGACCGATACGAGACCGAGACTAACAACAAAAAAGTCTCGCAGAGTCTCGTCTCGTGGCCAGCCCTAAAAGTAGGTTGACTTCAACTGTTAGCTTTGAGGATACAATATGTTTCCAAGAATAAGGATTACTTTAAGTTTTTTTAATTGGGTAAATGGTTTGATATTTGGGTGATAGGAGTGTTAAGAATAAAATGTACAAGTTTGTTCTTGTAAATTTTGTTTGAGTCAATTTGTGTAAATCAAACATTTTTTTGTCAATCAATTGTTAATTGTGTACTTGACAATTCCAGGACAATATAAGTCGACAAGCATCTAATGAGACCACCTCCTACTTCTGATCAAGCTAACAACAGGTTTATGTTTATTATATCACTTAGATCCTTGAACTTGTAATAAAAATTTTCTACACAAAGTCTGTTTATCTTTGGAACAAAATTATAACCTTTAGTGCAGGTACTGGCGGACTAAGGTAGGGGCGGGGTGCCCCCGGTGTCCGGGGGCCCACAAATCCAATTCAACCTTCATTACTGTTCATTAAACAATGAAACAAAATATGTGTAGAATGGATGTACATTACATAGGTCGCGACCTTAGGGCAAGAAGTTTCTAACTGCACTCATATCACTTTAAAGAAAACGAAGATGGAATATTTCATCCTGTGTAACTTTTCTACCATAATTTGATTCCAAATGTGTTCTAAAATTTGTACATTATATTGTTTCATGGATTTCATTGCTTTTAAAAAATAAAAACTGTATGGCATTGTTATTCATTAGTTTATATTTAAAAAAATCGATAGAACTTTGTTGCTCAACGATAAGGTACATAAACGTAGGACAAGAAGATTCTAATTACCTAATAGAACTTTGTGTCACTGTACAGATAGAACCTTGTTTATTTTTGTCAAGTAAAATATTGTATCGATTAAGATACAAACAAAATTAATTCAGTCAGAAAAATGTTTTTGTTTCGTTATAGAATTTATAATAATTATACAAGAAAAATGTAACATAATAACCCAGTCAATAATTACAAAAAAGGGCTAAACTCGCAAAGCGCGATATTAGAGTAGTTTGTAGCTAAGTTTGCAACTACGAAAAAACATGTGCTCGCTGCAGGAAAAATGCAACAGTGAAAAAAACGCTAAAATCACACTTTTTTACTTTACAACTTAGGAAAAACCAATCCACTATAAACTTGTTTGTTATAAAATTTTCTACAAGATCAGTTTAGTTTTAAATTCATGCATTATATACGAGTATATACTATCTAATCATGAATTATAAAAAAATTCTGAAAAAACTAAGTAGATTTGAAGCACTCAAACAGTAGGTCAAAAATTAGGTCCAATTCTGCTAAAAATTTGGAATCAAATAGTCTAGACTAGAGTATTACAAGACGAAATTTGAAAATTCGATCCAAATCGGTCAAATAATTTTGGCAAGAAACATAAAACTAAATGCAACGAGCAATGTTTGCATCATTGCTGTGGTCAAAGGAGGACACTTAACTTGGCACTGATTTTTGTACAAATAGCGATTTCAAAAACTAACATGTTGCACTGTATAAATAAAAAATGTTTTCTAAAAGCATTTTTGCGAAAAATTTTCAAGCATTTAAAATCGTTACCAAAATAATTTAAAAAAAAATAAATATTTTAACAATATTTTATGAGAGTTTAGAGTTCCAATTCGTGTTCAAAAATCAGTGCCAACTTAAGTGTCGTATTGTGGTCACAGTAATGATGCAAACATTGCTGTGTTATTGAGTTAACACTTAGAATAGTCTTCGCATCAAAGTTCGTAGGTTTATTCCTATCCTTTATGAAGTTCATCATCTTATGGAAAATGAAGAAAAATCAATTAAGTTCGTATGTTTTAAAACGAATTTTTTAAATAACTTACTGAGTTTAAGTATTTGTATTATGTACTTTGTAGTTAGATTTATCAGCAGAGTTCATGTTCTTAAACATACTTAAAAGAGGCTTGTCTCTTTATGTAGATATTCCAGTTAAAGAAAAAACTCCCAAGAGAACCGTTTGGCAGTACGAGATAGCCAACTGGGACGGTCTCAATGTTTTCTTCAGTAACTTTAACTGGTCACTATGCTTCCTCGATAGTGACGTAGATTCCAGTGCAGATATGACTACAAACTTAATTCTTTGTGGAATGAGAAATTTTATCCCGAATAGGGTGAAATCTATCAAACCCAAAGAAAACTCATGGTTTGATTCGAGCTGTAAAGAGGTTATTAGGGTTAGAGAAGTAAGCTTCCGAAGTTATAAAGCCAACCCTACTGAAGAAAAACGGAAAAAGTTTCAACAAGCTAGAAAAACCTGTAACGTTCATATTCGACGAACCAAATTTTTACATGATCAAAAATTACTGCAAAAAATTCTACAATGTCCCAAAGGTAGTAAAAATGTTTGGTCATTTGTAAAAAAACATACGAAATACCACCTCGTCCTCGGTTCCAACGCTCGTCTTCAACGATACTCCTTTTGTCAGCTCAATCGATAAAGCCAATTTGCTTGCAGCACAGTTTGCTGTTAATTCGTCGCTGCCTGAAAGTGTTATGACTCCTCCTGTTCTTGAGAGCGCAAATGATTCTATGGGACAAATCTTCTTCCGCACTCGTGCAGTTGCCAGAGTTCTGAAAGATCTCGGTATACACAAATCCGCTGGCCCGGATATTATCCCTTCCATTGTTCTGAAGAGGTGTTCTTCAACGCTGGCAAAACCACTGCGTAAGCTTTTCCATCGGTCCTACTCTACTGGTCTCTTTCCGAGTGGATGGAAAAAAGCATTTGTCTAGCTTGTCCCTAAAAAAGGCGTGTCTTCTTCCCCCTCCAACTATCGACCAATTGCGCTTACGTCCCTTCTTTCCAAGGGCATGTAAACGCTGATTAATTTTCAGCTAAAGAAATATCTCGAAGAACGAAAGCTTCTTAATGACCAGCAGTACGGCTTTCGTAGCAATAGGTCCACTGGTGATCTGATGGTATATCTCACCGAACAGTGGCACAAATCTTAACATCGTTTTGGAGAAAGTAAGATTATTGCGCTTGATATTTCTAACGCATTTGATAGAGTTTGGCATCAAGCTCTCTTATCGAAAATGCGTGCTTTTGGTATCGATGAATCTCTTCTTCGTTGGATTAGAAATTACCTTTCGGACCGTTCAATACAAGTCGTATTGGACGGTTTCAAGTCTGAAATCCACAAAATAAATGCTGGTGTGCCCCAGGGCTCCGTTCTGTTTCCGACTCTCTTCCTTATATTCATAAACGATCTTTTATCTGAAACTTCTAATCCATTAAATTGTTTTGCTGACGACAGTACCCTCAGATTTTCGTATTCGTTCTTAGATTCACATCGATGTCCTTCGGATGTGGAACTCGAACGGCAGCGTATGATAAGCTCATTAAATTCTGATCTCGCCAGCATTGTCCAATGGGGAATCAAAAATCGTGTAGAATTTCCCACCCCCATGCAACTATCCATGAGTGGCACTTGCATTGAGGAAACCGAAAAGCTTTCAGTCCTCGGTATGTGTGTCACAGACCACCTTTTATGGAACGACCACATATTCGACATCGCCAAAAATGCTGCTAAGTATTAGGTTAGGTAAGGTTTTCTCCGTCGATGCAAGAAATTTGTCTCCCCTTCTGATCTGGCTGTGGTCTACAAAGCCTTTATTCGTCCAAAACTTGAGTATAACTCCCACATTTGGGCAGGTGCTCCAATAATCCACTTGAGTTTATTGGATAGAATTGTAAAGAGAGCTCTTAAAATGATAGGTGAAAGAACTATAACGGAAACATTCTCATCTCTTGAGCATCGTCGAAATGTTTCATGTCTTTCGTTATTTTACCGTTATTTCCATAAACAATGCTCTAGTGAAATAGCCAGTTGCATTCCTCCCGTAAACAATTCAACCGTAATACTCGCGCTTCTAGGAATGCCCATCAGTTTACCCTTGAGCCCAATTTCGGACGTACTGTTAAGTACAGAGATTCTTTCTTAAGTCGCACTACTCGAATGTGGAATGCTCTTCCCAGCTCAATTTTCCCCTCCCATTGTGAACTACAGACGTTCAAAACCAATGTGCATCGGTATCTCCTTTTAAATCCCCTCCAATCTACCTAATCGCTCGGGCTGTGTATATCATCTTAAGGGTAGTCACAACCCCTTTTGCACGCGCTAAATATAAAAAAAAAAATTCTGGGTCTAGATGGAACGGTTTCGATGTCTTCCTGCAGAATTGGAACTTCTAGATCCGATGCTTTTACGTGGTCCTGTTGCTATTCGCCTTACTACAACACAAGTCATGTTTTTAGGATCGTAGTCTAATGAAAACTCGATTTCAAACTCAGCTTTTTGTAAATTTCAAGATTTTGAATTATAGTCAAAGCTAATTTTTGAATATTTAGCGAAATCTTTGAAGTCACAAGATTGCATATTTATTACGATTTATTACGAGTGGCTTACAGGTGATGAAAATTTTAAGCAACCTAATGAGCCCCATAGGAGAGAAATATTAATTTACGGACAGATGTTTTTCTATTTGGCTATGAGCATTGTCGACCATCCCGTAGTGTATTTTAATGTGATAGGTACTCTCAACGTATAGACTAAGGATGAGTTTTTTGAAATGTTGTATAGCAAGGGTCATTATTCCAAGGAATACTAGGTTTATGATTACTTACTTTACTTTTGATGACGCTCACAGCCCAGGATGGGCTTCGGCCTCAACTAACAAGTCCCTCCAGCCAGCTCTTTCCCTAGCTAGCCGCTTCCAGTTGCGCACACCGAGTGCTTTGATGTCGCCATCCACTTGCTTGCGCCACCTGTTACTGGTTCTTCCTCTGCTGCGTACCCCATCGGGGTTGGATTGGAAGACTCGTCGGGCAGGTGCGTTGCTGTCCATACGCTCCACGTGCCCCAGCCATCTCAGCCGACACGTTAGGATGGCATGTTTGAAAAGTCATTTAGAGTAAAAAGGTTCTATCTACAACGTAAAATTCAACAAGGTTCTATCTACGAAATATTTTTTTTTCTTAAGGGCAAAAGGTTCTAATCTGGCTATTAGAACTTTGTGAACTTAAATTCATGTTGAGTGCTTGTAGATAGAACCTTGTTGGCTTCAATTTCATGAATTATTTCATAAACGGAACGAGATAGCCAAATTTGGATAACGGTAATCGAAAGAGCGCCTTGTTAGTGCAATACAATATAAAACTCAATTTTGGAAAAAATGTCAGTTAGAACTTTGTTGTCCTAAGGTCGCGAGGTATATATTTCGCGACCTTAGATCAATAGGGTTCTAACTGCACTCAAGTCACTTTTGAGAAAACAGGGATTGAGTTTTTGTTTGTCTATAACTTTTATATTTTTGTTTGGATCTACACGAGTTTTTGAAAAAACACAATTTTTTACTAAATTATGTTGATCTGAATTTAAAAATCTTCAACATAATTCATAATTTAGCAGTAAAACGTGGTTAAAAAAATGGATAGAACCTTGTTACTCAACGCTAAGGCATTTGAACATAGAACAATAAGGTTCTAATTACCTGATAGAACTAAGTGTCATGGTAAGAAATTTAATTGTTTAGATAGAACCCTGTCAGCTAAAAGAAATAAAAATTTTTGTTTAACGAAGTTTTTATACTTTTTTTTTATTTTTTATAAAAGAAAAAAAAATACAAATTATTAAAGAATAATATAGTTATTGCATTTCATTATTTTAAAATAAAACGATATTTTAAATAAAATTTTAAATTTTTATTTATAATAAGTGGAAAAAAGTTAACATTTTAGTTTTGTTCACCTCCATCATCTTAAAAAAAAAGTTTTAAATATTAAATTAAAATAACATTTTTATACTTTTGTTATACATGCCGAGCTTAAGAATGGCCTTGTAATAAGCTTTGTCAGACGAACTCATGTATTTGAACATCGACAAAAGATGTTTCTCTTTTTCTTTCGAGATACCGCCTCTCTCTGGAACACATTCGATATCATCTATGGGTAAGAAAGTTGGTGTTCCTATATGTGCAGTTGTTGTTGTTGTTTTCTTTCTTCGGGTTTTTGCTAAAGCCTCCACCTTTCGTATTGAAACACGAATCATGTTTTCGTCATCATCGACGTAACTCAATGAAAACCCGACTTCATTTTTTACTTGGGTTATTTTTAACATTTTAAGTTTCGTGAACGGTACGTTCTTATATTCAAAACAGGTTTTTGAAACTTTTGCGAAATCCTTAAAATCAGTAGATTTCATTTGCATTATCACCAATGGGTTCCTTATGCTCACAGTTTTAAGGAGCCGGATGAGTCCCATTGGTGAAAAATACTCATTAACAGACAAATGTTTTTCGATTTGGCTGTGCGCATTGTCAACCTCCTGCAATCCTGAATGACCTGGCAAGGAGTACTTCATGGTTATTTTTTCGATATCAGGGTGAGTTTTTATAAAATTCTGGACAGCAAATGTCATAATAGAATTTTTGTTTTGTGGAACGCAGGAGTCAGACCATGTTATCAAATTTGTAATAACATTTTCTTCGAAGACCCTTTCCAATATTTTTGTGAAGGCTGAGGCAATGTCGTTTCCACTTCGCCCACCGGTGTTTTCGGTCCAAATAGCGCAGTAAACTTTTTTTGTAGTGGATAAATGAGCTGTTAAGTTGTAAACGTTTAGTTTTGAACATTAAAACATAGGACCAATTTCAGCTCTTGGGCATGATAAAACATTTTGCAAATCAAAAGTTAAAATGGGAAGTCCTGATTCTTTGTCATAAGCTTTTTGTTCTTTCATCATTTTCTTAAAATTTAAGTGCATCTCATGTTCCTTTGTAAATTTTTCACTTATCGCATCTTCTTTTCTTGCTGCATTATAGGCCTCACATTGGCCACATTTATCCGACTTGGGATGATGAAAATCAAGGTTAAAGTTCGTATTGAAAACATGCCTGTAAAAGCTTTCTTTTACAGGATCAAGAACAGTATCTTTGTATAAGTTATACATCTTCGTTATATTTAAGTTTGGATCTAAATAAAATTTATTTGTTTTGGCTCTACAATAATGCGACTCTATTGTTGGAAAAGATCGTATATGCTCTTTTATTTCTGCAACCCTATTTTCGCTAATTCGTTTCACAGACTTAACTCCTCGTTTGTCTTTTTTGGCCATACCAGATGTTACATTCTTTTTTTCGTGCGCATTGTAAACAGATTTTTGGGAAATAGAAAATGTTCCAAGCCAAAACGACTTACAAACCTGGATCTTGTTTCCAAGTAGCTCCAAAAAATACTCAAAAGTGAAATTTCGTCGAGAAGGAGTCGTTTTTTTTGTTTTTCGAAAAGTTCATTTTAGTTGTCGATTTTAAAATATAATTAGTTTTACCATCACGATCTAACAAATAAAAGGATTCAAAAAGTTGTTTACGTTCTGATGTTGTCAATTTCTCGGCACAGTGGAACTTGCACTTAATTAAATAATTTTTTGTCGTTTTAATTTCTTTTTTTGGTACTGTTTTTCCCCGCGAACTTGTGTATGCCTCACCAGCCTGATATTTTCTTTTCAAAATGTTCTTTTTCCAATTTTTTCATTGCTTTTACGCTTACGAGTCTTTTGATTAAGAAGCGCACTTAACATTTCATTAGCTTCAGCTTCAAAGTTTTCGTTTAAATCTTCGGCTTGCAATGAAGAATTATTTTCATCGTGCAGATCCGAAGCGGATGTACAGCTTTTCTCCCTGACTAATTCTTCTTCTACTCCTGGGGGAACAATTAAAAAATCCTGAATGACAACTGGAACATTTTCTAAATTTATTATTTCTCCTTCCAAAAGAAACTGCAAATTCGAAGTCATCTGAATAAAGTTATTGAAAGAAGAGGACATTTTAAATGAGTGGTATCTTTAAAACAGTACACCTACTGATTTACTGGGGCTTATTGCGAGAGTCTCTTCGACTTAAGTCTATTCGACTTTTTTTGATTCTATCAAATTTGAAATTAGTATCGCCTTGCTCAGTAGACTTTTTGAATAGAATCGATTTTTGAAAATAGAATATTAAAAGCTCTCGACTAGAGCTTTAGACTGAAATGTCAAATCTCCCCAAGAGTTTTAAAAAATAAATATAGTTTGACGAAAATTTAACGTTTTTTTGATGAAATAAATAGTTTTTCTTCAAAAAAAAATAATATTTCATACCGCGACTAATTGCAAAAATGACCTCCGGTCCTTTGGAATTTAGTTTTTGGATGAAAATTATGTAGACATACATTTGTATAATATTATTATAGTATATACACGTTTATGATAACGTGGTAGCTTCACAGACTCCTTTAAGGGTGCAGTGGTGATTTGTGCATCTTCAAAATGCAATTTTTCTAAAAGCCTTAATAATAGTCATAACAACTTGAAAAATCATTTTGCAGTTGAATTTAAGGCTTCTTTGTACCAAATATGACATTGCAGCTTTTTACAAACGGAAGGACATTGATAAAATTGTTGGACATCCATATAAATATCAATAAATACATCAGCATCAACTATTAAGACTTTTGGAAAAAGTGCATTTTATGATGCATTTTAAAAATGCATAATTTCTAAAGAATGTATAAAAAGTATATAAAAATCTTTTAAAAAAATGTATTATGGCAGCAAATTTTATATTGCAGCACATGTTAAGATAATTGAGCATCTTGAAGGAAGGCCACCAAACATGGATGACGATATGAAAGTTCATATTGTATCAGGAGATATTCTTTTCCACTAAAATATATTCTTATTATAGGTTTAAACAAAAATTTACGGAAAAGTCGATCAGAAATTCTTGATCGAAAAAAAATTCTATTTAGTAGAAAAAATTTGATTCTAATAGAAATTCGCAATACCGATGATAGACTATAAGTCTATTCGACTTTAAGTCTATTCTAAATAGACTCTCGCAATAAGCCCCACTATTTACTTTTAAAATAGAAATACCTACCTTTACTTAGTAAAATTTATGAATATTTGGAACAAAAATTTGGAAAATCACACTGCACAAACTTTTAAAACCGAATCCTACAAAGATTTAATTTAAAATGCATTTCAGATAAAATTCAAATTTATCACAAAATTCATAGCCTACATAGTTTTAACTACGAGAAACGTTTAAATATTTTAATGCAAAAAAAGTTCAATCTACATCTTGTTGTGTAACAAAGTTCTATCTGCATTTTTTTTTTTAAATTTTTAAAGTACACTAGGTTCTATTTACCACTTAGAACTTTGTGAACTTAGTTTTTTTTATAAATTGATGTACTTAGAACTTTGTTTCCTGCATTTTTATTGACTATATAGGAAACTAAAAGAGATAGACAAATATGGATGAAAGGAATCGAAAGAGCATACTCGATTTACTTCGAATACATGTATAACTCAGTTTTGAAAAAAATGTCAGTTAGAACCCTGTTGTTCTAAGGTCGCGATTTTAAGATTTTAAGAAAAATACGTTCATATGAACCTACTACCTACTAATTATATTTTTTTTAGTAATAATCACACATGAAGACAAATTTTATGGGGCCCCCCATCTCGTACTCAAAATTTTTTTGTTCAAACTTAATTTTTTCACGGGAGCACTTTTTTGCACTTTACGTGTTGCTTGGTATGCCTATAAATGCTGATGTGTTGTCCTAATTTCTGTGCCCGTTCTAGGAGCACTATTTTCTCAATATTTTCTATTTTGCGGGATAATGTTTCCCGGAAAAGTTTACAAGCTATGTTTAAGAACACATTTTGCTAAAGTAATGACATTAAATTGAAAGTGTAACAAGGAAATTCCCACCGACATCTGCAGGGCTCTGTACAAGAACTGCAAAAATAGGGCATAAATATTTGCCTCACTTGATTGAGGCCACTTCAGAAATCTTTCAAAAAAATACAAAATTTAGAAAAAAATATTTAATTTTGTATACACTGCGCATCATAAGGTTAGAAGCAGTCATTTTTGAAAATTGAATTTGATTTGTCTCCTATTATACGCCAAAGAGATCGAAATTTTGTATGACACAAGAGAGACTATTTAATCTGCCAAAGCAAAACCTATGCTTGCACTTCAAGAACCAAAATTAACGGCATCCAAGAGAATAAATGTTAGCTGAGTCACTTTTTTCAGTAATTTTATCGCGTCATAAGTTTAGAAGCACATACAAAAGTGAAGAAGAACGATGGTTTAATTTTTTTTTTGATTTTTGTTTCGACAAATGTATTTACTTAACAGTATGTACTGCCGCTAGCTTAAAAAAAAAAAAACTCCAAAATTCGATGTTTAAGAGAGTTATAAATTGATTTAAGATAGTCAAGTGAAATTTTAATCAAGGCCAAATTAACGCTGTGAATCAGTCATCGCATTGCTTCGAGTTTTTGTATACTTTTCATGTGAGCCATCCCAATAAATTTTCTTTTATTTTAAAGTCCGGTGAATAGGAAACCAAGGCAGTAATGGAACATTTTTCCTTAAAATAATGATTTAAACACTCGAGCTGCATGAAAAGGAGCATTATTTTATTGAAAACCAATGCGTTTTGTCCGAAAAGATCGTTGGTTCACGGAAACAATGCTTCAGGCAATGTTTTGTAGTATCAAGATGACTGGAAATCAGGCATCTTAGTACTTTCAACAGCCAAGTTAATTGTTTACTAATAGAATATTACGGCAAAGATCATTACACCTCCATCCCTGTTGTGATGACGGTTCAGAAATCGTTCCTTTTTTCTCATATCATGGAAAAATTACTGTAGCCATCTTGTTGAGGAAAAATTAGTTATTTCTGAACCTTCATCACAACAGGGAAGGAGGCGTAATGATCTGAGCCCTAATACCTATTAGGAAACAATAAACTTGGCTGTTGAAAGTACTAATACGCCTGATTTCCAGTCATCTTGATACTACAAAACATTGCCTGAAGCATTGTTTCCGTGAACCAACGATCTTTTCGGACAAAACGCATTGGTTTTCAATAAAATAATGCTCCTTTTCATGCAGCTCGAGTGTTTAAATCATAATTTTAAGGAAGAATATTCAATTTCTGCCTTGGTTTCCTGTTCACCGGATTCAAAATAAAAGAAAATTTATTGGGATGGCTCACATGAAAAGTACACGAAAAATCGAAGCATTGCGATGACTGATTCACACCGTTTATTTGGCCTTGATTAAAATTTCACTTGACTATCTTAAATCAATGTATAACTCTCTTAAACATCGAATTTTGAAATTTTTGTTTTAAGCTGGCGGCAGTACATACTGTTAAGTAAATACATTTGTCGAAAAAAAAAAATTAAAAACAAAATTTAAACCATCGTTTTTCTTCAATTTTGTATGTGCTCCTTACGAGATAAAATTACTTAAAAAAGTGACTCAGCTAATATTTATTCTCTTGGATGCCATTAATTTTTGTTCTTGAAGTGCAAGCATAGGTTTTGCTATGGCACGTTAAACAGTCTCTCTTGTGTCATACAAAATTTCGATCTCTTTAGCGTATAACACGAGACCAATCAAATTCAATTCTCAAAAATTACTGCTTCTAACCTTATGACCGGCAGTGTATAAAAAAAATTATTTCAATATTTGTTGAATATTTGAGTATGGCATCCATTTTGTGACAAAATTTCTTTATTAGAAGGCTTAATTGAATGATTCAGATTTTGTTTGTAATAATCGAGACCAATCTCGACCCATTCATCACTGAAAGCTTCTATTAAGACGTCATCCTCTTCAAAATGTCTACTGAGTTCAAAAACTATTTTGAAGTAGCCACGTCCAAACGTTTTCAACGAAGTATAAGGGCGGTCCCGTTAAAAGTTCCATTTTTGTATTCTAAATCTAGATTTTACCTGACTTGGAAGTGAAATACACGTTTCAGCAAACATTAATTAAATATTTTCCAGATCTTTAGTCCAATGCGTTTCGGTCCTGATAATAACTACAGTGGACCTCACCAGTTAGAGATGTAGTTGTTACCATTCTAAGACGCAACATTTTAGTCGATGGCTACCGACGTTTATAAAATGTACAGCATTAACACACTGCAAATACCTTATTTTCAGTTCATTAACAAAATCCGTGATATTTCTTTAAATATTCCAAGATACTCTTTAGTTTTGCATCTTTATTTTTGTAAAATATGTATGTACTCACAACTAGTAAATTTATTTTGAAACACAATTTGTTTAGTAGATATCTATTGTATGCAATATAAATAGTGAATAAAGATAAGAATAAAGAGTGTATTATAATTACTATGATATATGTTTTCTCCTTCGTAAAAGCTGACTTTATTAAGACTACAAAAATACCTGATCATACAAGGCCCGGGCCCCCAACAAGCTTAGTACGCCACTGAATGTTTAATGAACATAGTTCATACAGATTTTTTTTTCACTTGACATTGCCCAGTTTTGATTCACACAGGGGAAGTGTTGGTTTCATGTTAATAAAAATATATTCAAAATTTACAATATGGTTATGTATAGAAGCACCGTTAGGTACATTGTCCAACTACTTTTGGTCATAATTTTTTTTATGTTGACAATAATAAATTATTCAAAACCAAATTCAGAGGAGTATTGAGAAATCAGCTATCTTTGGTCAGTTTATATTAATAAGATCTCAGAGAACTCCCTGTTTACATAAATATAAAAGCTATTCCCCTCAAAAAATTGTTTATTTTGCTATTAAAAAGAGAGAATGAATTTTTTTACACTCTTTGATCGTCTAAAATTCCACCTATCTACGAAGTTTTGTATATAAACCCACTACCGCAAAAAAGTTGGAAAAATAGGTTTTCATTTATCCTGCAAAAATTAACGCCATCTACATGCATGTGTTGGAAACGAGGAAATATTATTTACACTAAACAAACCCCTTAGTGTTTTCATTTACTTTGTGCCCTACCTTTGTGTCCTTCCTTGTGACTTTTTTCAGTTGAGAGTTGTTCAATAGTACCAAATGTGGAATAAAAAACTAGGCTACGGTCGCTGCGTTTTTTCGGAATTCCTTACTTTACTATGCACAGATTCCCAATAAAACATCATTAAAAAATTTATATTTAAATCATTTAAAAAAAATTAAACCCACAACAATTAATCTGTTTGCATAAGAGTGAAGTTCGGGACCTCTAAACATTATTTAAAAATCTTAAAACATTTCACGTAGGGCCCAGAGAACATAATTGAAGAAGATGAAAATCGTTGTCCACACTAATGTTCATGTATACATTTATCTATATAAAAACAATAGATAATGTATTTTTAACAGTCTTTAAGCCAGACATTTTATAGGAATTCGCCTTTTATACACATTCTTAAAAAAAAACATAACGTGCACTATTTTTGCAAACTTTGAACGGTTTTATAAACTTAAAAAAAAAATCCAAAATTTTGGTGAAGAGCTTTACTTTTAAACAAATATTTTGGTTCTTTTAATAAATTGGGATAAGACTAAAGTAAAGTAAGGGGTTGAGAATCAAAATTTTTGGATTTTTTGAAAACCATCGAGCAGTTGTTTTTTTAAGAATGTGCAAGTAAAAAAATTACGAAAAATTACTTTTTCTTAAAATGCTATTTCGTATTTGATTGTTTATTTTTGTAATAATTTTCAAATTTCCCCAAAATTACAAGACATAAAAGTATTTGTTTTTTTCCATTCGAACATAAAGTAAACATAACATCAAACAAAAAAAGTTTAGATGGAAGATAATTACACAGCATAAAATTTTGAAACAAAAAAAAAATTATTTTAAAATATTTTGTCTCCAATTTCAAAAATTAGAGTTTAAAAATATTAAAAAAAATAATTTTTTTCGAAAAAATTTCAATAAAAGATTAGAGTGTTGGATTTTTAAAGCTACTTGCCCGTGTAGCCTCAGGGTATGACTTCTACTTTTAAAATTATTCAAAAAAAAAATTATTCAAAAAACGAGGAATAATCACCCCTATTGCGATTGTCAATCGCTGATATTGATAGTTGATAAATATTGAAATTCAATATTAAACCACCCAACCGAAAAAAAGTTTTATTCATAGAAAATGATGCAGACCGTTATGAATTATAAGAAAATTGACAAATATCAATTAATATTTGATCACATTTTCAGTAAATTGAGTTTAAAAGTCCAAAATATCAATATTTATCGACTATCAATCAATAATTGACAATCACAATAGGGGTGAATAATAAAAACTCAATAAATAATTAAAGAATGAATTTTTGGCTTTAAAAAAAAGCCGTAGCATATTATTGCTTGTGTTGCCGTTTTTTTTTTTAAATAATGTTTGACGTATTTTAAGTAATCGCATAATTTCCGACATTCACATGTAACATGTCACCTGTCGTCTATGTTGGTACCTACTTGCCAATTTATTAGTTATATTAGGGCTCTGAATCTTATTTGTTTCAATTAAATCATTATTATTTAATTTATACAAAACTGAGAAATGCAGACAAACATTTTATCTTTAAATATAAGAAAATTTGAAGACGTAACGAACACAAGATAGTTTATTTATAAAGTATAAAAAAATTACACAAAATTAAAATTAAAAAAAAAACAATCGAAACTGGCAATGATTGCCACCACACTATTCAACTCCTACAAACAAACCATAAAACAAAAACAAAAAACTCTTTAAATATGTGTTGTATATTTTTAGGAGCATGTATTATCGTAGTGCTGTCAATTGAACCGGAAACTAACAAAACAACGACGACGCCGACGGACGGTTACAAAATTTAAATGTTTGACTGTTGCATGACTGACTAGATTCTCATAAATAGATTATTTTTGATGTAACAAAACAAGAACAAAATACTCGTTTTATCTAAATCTACCTACCTCACTTTTTCTACCCTACACGCATACCATACTGAGTAAAATTGAACTACATACATAGTTATAGAAAAAATACATAGATGTAAAATCCATTAAAAAAGACTGCGTGCATCAAAGCTGTTTAAAATGTCAAACTATAATTGACAGTTATTTATCTTTTGAAATGTCTGTCAGTAGAATCTATTCCTATGTATATTAGCCGTACTTATGTGTCTATATTGAATGTGTGTATCTTATTTCACCTAAAAATAGTCTCATGTTTAGATACCGTGAACTTTAAATATAGTTTTAATGTTTAACCTTTAGGCAAAAAGTATCTATACCTATAATTTAAAGTCTAAGCCTGGAAATGAATAGAAATGAACTTAACAAAATGTCTCAGCCACTGCATGTGAATTAGATTTTATTTAAAAAATAAATATTGTATTTTTTTTTAATTTAATTAATTTTATATTTATTTAAAAGGTCGAGTATTACCCCCAACCAGAGCTTCTTCGACAACCAACCGCAGCCGTTTGTAGACGCTGTTACCTACCCTATAAGCCAATTGTGAGTTGGGGTGGCCATGGATATCAAACAACAACATGGGGCACACCACCACGCATAACTCAATATAGAAGAAGTTTTCGACAGCCGGCGACATACAGATTTTAAAACTATGAAATAAATTTAAAAAAAATATCAAACAAAAAAATAACAAAAAAAATATCAACTTAAACCTATACATATACATAAAATATATCTCTAAATTAAATATGAACTGATTTCTGATTAAATGACAAGAAAATTAATTAATTAATTAACAATTATTATTCAAATTATGTAAATTATTTTTAGGATAAGTTTAAGATTTTAAATTGAAAACAAAAGATGGCAAAAATGTTGACAATTTATTCGATTCCTATTTTATGTATGTGAATATTATATAAAATACATATATGTATGTATAACAAACGGACAATAAATTATAATAAATTTAAAAAAATAATAAAAATAACTAAAAATATATATACATACATCATGGAACGAACCATATCAGGACAATAAAGAAAAAGTTCTTTGAGATTTTTTTTAATGTAGTACTCTATTTATTTATATAGTATTATATTTGTTTATCTGGATCTATGTATTAATAAAATTGACGAAGACAATAAATAAATCGATAAAATAAAATATTCTGCGAGGTAATATTTATAATATATAATTGAAATAAAAAAATTATATAAAGAAGTTGTTTTAATTTTAAAGTAAATTATAAATTTTAATAAATTTAATTTAATTATAATTTTAAATTTAATTATAATTATTTTTTTGATAAAAATCTTTGATCTCCGTGAAGGAAATATAATTTTTTTTTCTAAAGTAATTTAAAACACTAAACTTTAGTTTTTAATTAGAACTTTCAAAATTTTGTTTTAGTTAATTATTAACTTGAAATTTTGTTCTATTCAAGTTTATTTATTTTAGTTTTTTTTTTTAATCTCCTTTATTTTATTTTATTTTATTTTCATTTTTTTTATTTGTAAGTATTTATATATTAATTGACTTTTTTGTATTAAAAAAATTATAAAAAAAATTAAATTTACTAAAACAAAATATATTAAAATTGAGTATAAAAAAAGACAATAAAAATCATACAATAAGAAACATGCGACACATAATTAAAAAATTTTAAAACAAAAATAATTGTAGTTAAAAAAGTTATTTTTTCAAAAAAAAAAAAATTATTAAAATTTAAATCACTGCGTCATTGACAATAAATTAATTTAAAATAAATAATTAAACATATATATTCTAACTTATATATCAATAAAAAATTCAATATTATATCAAATAAAACCAAACATAAAACCAATGTACTCCATTTATGTGTATATTCGTTGTTTTGACAATAATATTCGTTGTTTTGACAATTATAATAAAAAAAAAAACATTTATTATATTTAAACTTTTAAAAAAAAATTTAAAAAGAGCAAAATGATAATACAAACATTTAAAACTATTTTGAGAAAAAAAAAATTAACAAAATAAATTAAAAATGTATAAAATGAATGATTGAAGTTGGTTGTTGTAATAATTTAATTATAAATTATATAAAATTATGTGTAAAGTAAACAAAAAAAAAAATACATTTGTTAACAATGAATATACTATTTTAAATTTATATTTCATTGAATTAAAAAGATAATTGATCAAAATAAAACTCCAACTCCTTAACTAAATTTTGTCCGTATTCTTTTTTTATTTTAACAGATTGATACAAATAACTGTTTCCGTTACAACAACAAAAATAAATTAGTAAGTATAAGTACATTGTATAATTAACTCATTATACTTACCAGACCTTGTCCTCCAGACCTTTACCCTCCATCAATATATTTGGACGCCCGCCCTGGCCGAATGTATAAAACTGATAATTTTTGGCTAAAATAGCTGTGTCTTCAGCTTTGCTTTTCGTGGGTTCATACCGAAACAAAATTTCATTTTCTAGTTAAATTTTTTGCGATGCCAAATAAAATGATTGCACATGATTGTTTGCTATCTATGGTAGGGCTGGCCACGAGACGAGAAAATTCTCGGTCGAGACTGGCTTTTAAGCAACTGAGACGAGACCGACTCGAGACCGAGACGAGACTGAAAATTTTCGATTTTAACAAGACGGAGACGAGACTTACAAAAGTCTCGCAGAGTCTCGTCTCGTAGCCAGCCCTAATCTTTGCAAGAAATAAAAGCCTAACGCCATTGACCATCAACAGAGATCTCTTACTATGATGGGATGGGTTAAGGGGAGCAGAAACAGGAGTGGACTGGGCCACCAGGCAACCGGGATTTTGCCCGGTGAGCCCTTAGGGAAAAGTTTCTCTTATAATTTGGACCTCCTACTGTAAATATAGAGCTTCAGTGGCCCCAAAGGAATCTTTTGAGGTGTCTACAGCTGCTGTATTTGAAGCCCCTAGGTCTACATCAACTTTGTTTAATGCAAAGGGCCTCGAGGCCCCTCCAATAGCTCTGTTAAAGGACCCTACAGCTCAGTTACAGGTATCTACAGTTCTGTTAGAGGCCTTCCAATAAATATTTAGTACCGACAGCATAAGTTATAAAATATAGAATCCCTCAACCTACTACGCAGATCGAGCTAAAATGTATCTTCCATATCTACAAATTTCATCCGAAGTTTAATTTTAACGAGGATTTTTAGCCTTTCAGTCAGTAACGCAGAATGCAAGAGTGCAAGAATGTTCAATACATTTTTTCACAAATAAATTTAAGAATTTCTGACATCTTGAGTGGATACATGAAATTTGGCCTTTTGTTGCGAGGCAAGACGGTGGGATGTGTTGGGATAAAGGAAGAAAAAGGAAAAAAAATTTTGGCCCCAACGAAAAATGAGCCCAACCAAAAATGGCCATTTGTTGCGTGGCAAGACGGTGGGATGTGTTGGGTAAAGGAAGAAAAAGGAAAAGGTAGGCAAATAAAAAATATCGCAAGTAAAATGGGCACGACTGGATCGCACAAACTTGCTCTCGTAGCTAACAACTTGAACGTAGCTTAAAATTGTCAATGTGCATATGTGGTTCTATAACTTTATGAAATCATTAAAAAAAAAAAATTAAAAACAATTTAAAATATAAATTATTACTATAATTTACTATAGATTTGTTTTTTTTTTTTAATAGCTTAAACAAATAGAGCTCAAAAAAAGTGTGCCATCTAAATTGTATGATAAATGTGAATTCACGAAAATTTTTTTTTGAAAATCGTTAGAGCGGTTTTATAAAAATTAATTTTTTATATATAAAAATTCTTGAAAATTTTCAAAAATAAAATTTGGTATGCCAACTTTTAGAATTAAATAATTTACAATTTAACACAAAATTTAAAAAATATTCATTGACCCGTTTTCAGGATATTGAATTTTCAAAAAAAAAATTTCAATATTTTTTTAAAAATCCAAATATTATTTTTTCAAAAAAATTTATATGCAAAATTGTTGAAATTATAAAGGACCTCTTACATACAAAATTTGATTGAAATTGGTGTAGCCGTTAACGAGAAATTTGAAAACCAAAAAATCGGTTCTATGACAGGTACCGTTAATAACCGTTACCCAATTTTTTTTTTCTACCAAAATATTAATTTTAGTAATTATAGTAGCTCGTAATTTGTTTTTCAAAATCGTTAAAGCCGTTTTTGAAATAAATCAATTTTTGTATATTGGTGGTATGACAGGTACCGTTATTTTTTGAGATAAAAAAATTTCAATTTCTTCTCTATGGAATCCCATAAGAACCTTAAGTCCAAAGTTTGAAGAAAATCGCTTCAGCTGTTTAGGCTGCAGGTCGAGGTACATACAGATAGACGGACAGACGGATAGACGGATAGACGGACAGACGGACAGACGGACAGACAGACAGAATTGCGAGACCCACTTTGTTCGCTTTCTCTATTATCGTAATGTTAGGGAAAATTATTATCTCGAAATTATTTTTTTGCACGAATCCTAAACTTGCCCTATACCTACTACGTATATCGCAAGTAAAAAGTATGAGTTCAGAAAGGAATCAGAATAATAAGTTCCGGGGAACGCGGCCTGCTTGCTTAGAAGGACATTAGCTCGCCCCAAAGGTGGGGCTTTTTATCATAATGAAAAATGGCTTCCACACTGGAAACATGGACCAAACATATGAAAATGGCCCCAAGCACAAAATAAAAAATTGCCCCAAAAATTATATAAGAAGCAACAACAACAGAACAATTGCAATGTACAAAAAATGTTTTCCGTCGATTTGATAGAGCCTTAAAAGTATCTTGTCTGGTCCGCTTGAACCTGTGAAGCGGAAGGATTTAAACACCCTTTTCGGGTCCTCTGTCCCACTCACGTGACTCCGTCGCTCCGTTTGGGGTATGCTATCAAAGTTTTTGTTGCAAAAGTGTTTTGGTGAATTACCTGAAGTTTGGGGCAATTTTTCATAATGAAATTTCACCCCAAAAATTCAAAATGAAAAAAGGACCCAAGACCATGAAAACTGGCCCAACGTTAAAAATATTAAACTTTTTTTTTGTTTTTGTTGTTTCCCATATAAATTTTTGGGGCCATTTTTCGTTATATATTTGGGGCCATATTTAATAGGGACCAAATTGCGTGTAGCCAACTTAACACATTTAATATTTTACATTAAACTAAGAACTTGGGGTACTTTTAGATCTCACTACTTTTCATGGCTGTCTCGTAACCACAGGTTTTTGTAGAAAGAAGAACTTGGGTCTTTTTATAACACTTTTTTTTTTAATAAAATGCACAACTGGGTCGCAGGAACTTGTTGTTGTAGGTAACAGCTAGAATGTACCTAGACATTAACGTATTTACCATGTATGTTAATGGTTCAATATTAAAAACGAATTAAAATAAAATTTTGAAATTTTAAGATTTATATTTTATGAATGATAAAGTTTTATCTTAAAAAGGATATTTAAAAAAAAAAATGTTCAAAAACATGAGAAACTATTTTTAATTAAATTTATTTGTAACTGCTTAAAATCCTAAGCTATTGAAGATTGAGCTTAAAAAAATGTTGCCTATTTATTTGGAGATAATGTGAGCTTATGAAAAAAAAAATTCGTTGCTTAAATAAAAAAAAAACAATTTTTATATAGGTATTATATAATTTTGAAAACATTTTTAAGAAACCCATTTGGAACGCTAAGTTAAATTAATCATTTATATATTATATACATACAAATTAAATTTAAAAACAAAATCATAAAATCGTTTTCGCAAAATCAAAGAAAGAACAAAATGTTTTAAATCGGAGAAAAATTTTTTCGAAAATTTTGATGTGCAATATTATTTAAACTTTTTAAGAATATGTGCTTAAAAAAAAATTATTTTAATAGGTTTATCCAATAATGAGAAAGTCCAACATATTTAAAGTGGTTATGTTGGAAGTGCCGTTAGTAAGAACGCAAACCAAGGACCAGTTTTTTCACAGTGGGTTAATTTTAGTATGTGACTTTCACAGGCTCTAATTAACTAACGCTAATCAACCAAAACTAGCTGATTAGCGATATCCTTGATTAACATTCATAGTATGGATTTTTTGAAAAAAAAAAAAAAAAAAACACTGATCAACAAACACATTTTACGATTTCCCTGTTAAAATATTCATGGATTAAAGATGATTAATTGCGAACAAACTGGCCCTACAAAATAGAATGTAAACTATGTGAGTATGTAAATAGCACACGCATCATTTTATCCAAATTCTTGGAGCCGTTTTCGAGAAAGATACATTTTTTTTGCGGTTTGTCAACAATTTTTGTTTATTTTGATGGGATTTAGGTTAAATGAAACAAATTTATTTTGATATCACGACGTTTCGTCCATGACTATGGACATCATCAGGTGAAAACAATGAGTTTCTGTATTTGCATTGATAAATATAAAGATTACAAAAATTGTTTACAAATTTTTACACAAACAATATATAAACTTACATTTATTACATTTATATTGCACTTCAAAACAAAAATTAGTTTCAACTTAGTACGAAGTGGAATTGATAAGTAACAGCCATATAGATTTTAATTTATATAAACATGATCTTGGTAGTAGATCATTTGTCAGAGCTTTTTCCTCCCCTTCCTCTCCAGCAGGTGTTTATATTGCGGGCATACATCTTCCACGTCAGTTCGTCGGTTCATCGTATTGTCAGCGTTGATGATATGCAGGGTTTCAATTATCATTCTCTTGTTGTAGTGTGGTTCCCTTTGCAATAATTTGACATCTTCAAAGTTAGCAAAGTGTTTGTGGGTAATACAGTGTGATGTCAGTGCTGTCTTCTGTACTGCATTACTTTCTAAGTCCGATTTTTGTCCGGAAAGTCTGTTTTTTTAATTTTTGTTTCGTCGTTCCTATATAAGTTTGTTGGCATTTCGTCCGCATTTCCATTACAATTTATTTTGTAGATTAAGTCTAAATGTTCCATTTTGTCTGTTTTTGTTTTTAGGTTTGTGTATAGTTGTGAAGTTGTGTTAGTTGCTTTCATCGCCATTGTGTATTTGTCTGTGCCCAATAGTTTGGCATTTTTGAGACGTACCGCTATTTTTTTGATGTAGGTGAATGATTTGTTGATTATATTTTGTTGTTCTGTTGCTGTTTCTATTTCTGGTGGCTTTGTTTTTCTATTTTCATACTGTGTTATAAGTGTTTTTATTATTTGTAGCGGAAAGGCTTTTTTCCGTAATATGTTTTCGATTTTTATTTTGTTGTTTTTGTGAAACTCGATATCACTTATTGTGAGAACTCTTTTTATCATGTTATTGGCTGTATTGAAAAGTAAACAAAACTTATCAACAAAAAAAAAAGGTCACAAAAATATAACCAAGTTTTTATGGAAGTTTCCAACAACAAAAAAATACAAAAAATTAGACTTTCCGTACTTTAATTATTTGATTTTAATTTGAAGATAATCCTCTGTGCCGATTTTTGAGAAAAATAATATTTTTCTTTTTGTCTAAAAAAAAATATCTCCCAGTTCTATTTTTTTTTACGAATCCATACTTACTTACTTACTTAGGTCCTCGGACCTATTACGTCCGTGATGTTTCCCTTACGGGACATAGGGCCTCCACTACACCTACGCGCCATCGTGTACGATTTCTTGAAATATATTTCAGCTCTCTCCAACTTTTCCCCAGTCGTGCCGATTCCTGTTCGACCGTTCTTCGCCATGTACTTCTAGGCCGGCCCACTTGTCTTCCCTCCTGTGTGAGCGGGTTCCACTGCATTGCTTGAGATGCAATGCACCGATCGCCTTTTCGAAGCGTATGGCCAATCCACTGCCACTTTCTTCTTCGTATAATGGAGTCTATGGGCTCCTGACCCGTTCTCGCATGAAGTTCGGCATTGGAGATACGGTTGGGCCAGAAAATCCTCAAGATGTTTCGTAGACATCTATTAACGAAGGTTTGCAGCTTTCTAGTGACAATTTCAGTGACTTTCCAAGTGCTGCAGCCGTAAAGCAGAACGGATTCAACATTGGAGCGGAACAGTCGTAGCTTGGTCTTTAAGCTAAAAGAGTTGTTTCTCCATATTTTGGACAGCATTCCGAACGCAGCCTTTGCTTTTCTGATTCGGCTGTTTACGTCCAGTTCAGTTCCGCCACCCGTAGAGACAATACTCCCAAGATATTGGAAATCCTCTACCATCTCTACCGGTTGTCCAGAAATATTTACTTGGATTGATGAGGAAGTTCCAAGGCTGATCCTTTTAGTTTTTGCCGAGTTGATCTTAAGCCCTACGATTTCTGCTTCTCTCTCCACCCTTGTTGTCATTTGATGGAGATCCATGATCCTATGAGAGAGTAAGCATACGTCGTCCGCGTAGTCCAGATGTTTGAGGTGAGATTGCAGAGTCCACTGAATTCCTCCATTTCCATTTGACAAAGCTGCGTGCAGTACGTCACTTATCACCAACAGGAACAGTATTGGTGACAGTATACAGCCTTGCCTAACTCCACTTTGGATTTCAAACTCCTCTGACAGCCTACCTTTGTGCAAAACGTGACACTTGGATCCATCATATGTAGCCTTGATAATAGCAATCAATTTTTCTGGGATGCCCCTCCTGCGCAAAGCAAGCCAAATAAATTCTCTATTGACACTGTCGAACGCCTTTTCAAAATCGATGAACAGCAGGTGAAGTGGTGATCGATATTCAACGCACTGTTCGATGATGATCCGCAAGGTGTTGATGTGATCCACACAGGAAGATCCAGTGCGGAAACCTGCTTGTTCGGCGTCGAGTGTGTCTTCGAGGTGGTCTTCAATTCGGTCCAAAACTATCCTTGCTATTATCTTGGCTACTGCAGGCAGAACGCATATTCCTCTCCAGTTTTCGCACTGTATGAGATCTCCTTTCTTTGGGAGCTTGACAATCATTCCTTTTTTCCACTCTTCAGGAAAGCTCTCTGTTTCCCAAGCTCTCTTAATAAGTGGGTGCAGTAGCTCGCTCGATGTCGTTGGGGCTGCTCCTAAGAGCTCTGCAGGAATACCGTCAAGTCCAACCGCTTTGTTGTTCTTCAGTGCTTTGATGGCGGTGATAATTTCTTCTTTACTGGGGGGTACGGTGCGTATTCGGGAAATTGTTACTTCGGGTAGCTCAGTGGGAATAGGGTTCACTTCACTTGTGAAAACGCGGTTTAAAACCGCAGAAAAGTGTTCCCTCCACCTTATGAGCTGGTCCTCATCCGAAATTAGCAGGGATCCGTTTGTGTCTTTAACCAGGTGTTGTTTAGAGCTCTGGACACCAGTGAGCTCTTTGGTAATTCTGTAGACGGTCCTACTGTCACACCTACTAGCGGCTTCTTCTGCTTCTGTGGCCAGTGCGTTGATGAAGTTACGCTTATCACGTCGCACACTACGGTGAACTTCCCTCATCTTCATGCGGTACGTAGACTCAAGCTCGTTTCTCCCTGCTGCTGGGGTAGCTGCGATGCGAGCTTTAAGGTGTTTCCTTTCTTCGATCCTTGCCCAAGTTTCGTCGGAAAGCCAAGCACTATTTCTTCCTTGCGCCCGGCCGACTATACTTTCAGCACCGGATATGAACACATTTTTCACAGCACACCAATGATTTTCGATGGATGTGGTTTCCGTGCTGCTGATTGCGTTCAATCCTTGTGAAAGGTGGTCCCCTAGTTGTTGGCGCACTGCGGGATCCTTTAGTCTATCTGTATTAAACTTGGGCATTCGAGTGTTTCCTTGGGATCTACGAACTGCAGCTGTACGCAATCTTACGGTAGCAACCATCAGATGGTGGTCCCGGGCCATTCCCATGTCAGCACCTCTTCTGTTACGGACGTCCTGGAGACTGCTTCTAAAACGCCGGCTGATCGCGAAGTGGTCAATTTGGTTGGAAGTTGCTTGTCTGTCAGTCGACACCCAACTGACTTTGTGGCACGTCTTATGCTCGAACATGGTCCCTCCAATAACAAGGCCGTTGGCGTTGCAGAAATCGGCAAATCGTTCGCCATTGTCGTTTCGGTTACCAACACCATGTTTTCCCATGACATGCCTTAGCCCAGTGTTGTCATTGCCAACCTTGGCATTTAAGTCTCCCATCACCATAACTATATCACCTCGTGGAACGCTATCATAAGCAGCACTCAGCCGGTTATAAAAGGCCTCCTTCTCCTCGTCAGAAGAGAGCAAAGTTGGGGCGTAACACTGTATGATGATGACGCGACGTACTCTAGTCCGGAAGCTGGCTTTCAGGATCCTGTCACCTAAAGGCTCCCAGGAAATTAGGCTTTTGAGAGCTGTTTTGGAAAGCAGCAATCCAACGCCAGATTCCCGAGCGCTTCCAGGTGTTTTTCCGGAATAGAATAGTACAGTGTTACGGGTTGGTGACTTGAACTTCCCCGAACCCAGCCATCTAACTTCACTTATCCCTAAGATGTCCATCCTATACCGCATGAATTCCTTCTCTAGTTGCAGGAATCTGGCATTCTGAGGACCTTCTTTTCCATTGTCAAGAAGCGTCTTCACATTCCAGAAACCAATCTTTGTCCGGGTACAATAGCCAAAAGTCGTCAACGAGTTATCATTAATTATCCGAGGCGTAGTGTTGGTTTCGGTAGCGGGTTGATTTCAGTTACGGAGAATGCTAACCTCCGTAACCTATCCTAGAAAGCTAGGCCTTTTCGCACTTGTAATTTTGGCCTATTTATGTATATTGGGATACATAAATAGTTGCCCGGGGACCACCACGAGGAGGTAAGACAAGCACTTCATCGTGACTGATTGTTGCGCTACTGGCCCAGACCAAGTTCTGAGCAATCAATAGTTTCCCGATCAGGCACGATGCAGGTCGCCCGAATCCATAACTTGCCATATATTCTCCTATATATCGCAAATAAAAATGATTTTTTTTCTCGCCAACTTTAAGCTCAACATAATATTTTCGATTTTTAGATTTTAACAATTTTTGTGTGCTTGTACAACATTTTACCGGCTACAAAAAAATGACTTCCTATCATTGTTGGTTTAGTAAATTTCTAGATTTTAGCCTTAAATGTAAATAATGTTTACGCTAATTTACCCTACTGAAATTCCGAATTTCAAAAAAAAACTACATATTTTAAAATTTTTCATCAAAATTTGCTTTTATATTTTTTTGTATCTTAGGCACGTATATTATATTGGTCTGATAATTGAAAAAACACAAGAAATAAAATTTAAAGCGTGGGCCTTGACAGATTTTCACTTTATTGAAATTTCTTAAATATTTGGACGTAGTCGAATGCAAGACAGCTGCAAATTTGGGGCCTTACTGCAAGTTCCTAGCACGTTTGGTTCATGAGATGTACTATATGACCTGATAACTTCACTGTGAAGTTACAGGTCACTCGATTAGAACCCTTTATTTGATAAAATGCAAAATCGGGAATATAAATGCAAACAATCAGGGGAGTGTACTTAAACAAAACAAAAAAAACTTGGTTTCAAAGAACATAAAAAAGCAAATTAAGTGTCATATGACAAATTTCGATTTTGAAGCGATTTTGAGTGTAAGAATTTTCCGAATTAAAACATTTTTGCAAAGTTTTTTTTTTGCAACATTTTGATTTAAATCTCTTTAAATGGTGGTTTTATCAATTTCTTCAAAATTATACAACACATTGATGGTATTGGTGTATATTTTTGGTAAACATTTGAAGTCGATACTATTGTACCTTTGTTGAAAAACATTTGTTAAGAGTTTTTAATAGTTTTTTTTTTGCTCTAAAAAAAATTGTCTATTGAGTATTTTTCAAAAAATTACCAGTTATTGACTACGTCATTATTTGAAAAAAAAAAAAAAAAATAATAGACTGGGGTCGGAATCATTTTTTGTTTTGGAATTATTTGAGACGAAAATTTTTTAAACTATTTTTCTTAGTTTTAAAAAGAAGTGTCTGTTGAATTTTTTTAAATGATTACCAATTTTGTATTGGGATATTATGTGTAAGATAAAATTAGTCTGCAGTGAATATCCTTTTCCGTTCTCGAGACATTCAAGGCAAATGACATTTTACAGCTCCTTTTTGAAATTGCTGTAGTAAAAAATAGTTAATTAAATTTGTTAGACAAAATTTTCAGCACGTTATGACAATTTTGTCTGTAAAATAAAACTCATCCGAAGTCGATATCTTAATTTGTTCTCGAGATATGGTGGACAAGAACAGTACCTCAAACGTATACGTACATACGGATATCTTGCTAAAAACGACAGTTTCTCAGTTAACAAAAATGCAGTTAAAAAATACAAACAAAAACGCAATTACTGCGTTTCTCCCATTACCCTCGGTGAGAGTTGCGGTGCCAACTTCACACAATTTGGCTTATATTCGGATCTTCTACTCTAAAGAAAGGTGGAGAAATTAAATTTAAATATTTTGTAAGCTACCCGAACACTTTTACGCTACATTTTTGACACAAATATCATTAACAGCTCATGAAGTTTTGCTAATAAAAGAAAAACTTTTAAATATAAATTAAAAAAAGGGCGCGTGTAACTCAGTACTCGTGGCAGAAGTGAAACTTCTTTGGTGATCTAAAAATCTCGACATGTATAGGGATATTAAACTTATATGCGTAAGACGCCGCTAAGTGTTCTATATCAAGATGATCGATGGGTTGGGGTTGTAAACTTGAAAATTAAATAATAATGATGAACATTTAAAGTAAAAATAAGTTGAAATTTAAAAGATATAAATCAGTTTATTTGAGTAGGTTTTCCGACTATTTCCGAAAATTCCTACACACAAAATCTCTGCAAAATCAATAATTTTTATATGACAACTTTAATTTAGTTTTATGTATTTTGCAACCATATATAATTCAAATTTTTAGCGGACTCTCCTGATTTAATTCAATTTTTTGAAATAAGCCCCTTTTGAGATACAATTTTTAAAATAATTTATATCTCCATACCAGTAGGAGATAGACAAAAATCTGTAACTAGTAAGATTTTTAGAATATATTATCTATCCACCAAAAAAAATTCAAAACTCTAGCATTCTAATTAACGAAATAAGAAAAAAGACATAAAAGGACATTTTCCCTTTTATCTGCTACAATAATAGAGATTATCAAAAAATCCAAACTAATTGCAATATAAAATATATTTGCCTATCAATAAAAATTTTTACTTTTACTCTACCTCCCACCACTTAGCTAATCAATGATCTCTGTGTTGCATATGTGGCGTTACATTTATTCGTTTCACAAAAATTCAACCTTGAAATTTCACTCTCAACGCGCCCAAAGAAGTTTCACTTCAAAAAAAAAAATCAAAGCTTAATTTTGCAGTCTTATTTAAGCCTTGCTTTACTTAAAAAAAAAACGGTCATTATGGTTTTTGAATTTCTTTCAAAAATTAGAAAATGAATAAAAGAATTTCTCATAAGTTTAAATAATTTTTATATATTTTAATTTTAAGTTACATATTAAAAAAAAAATGAGAACAATTATACAATAGGCGTTTTTAATTGGTAATCTATAGCTAGCGTAGTAAGGAGTAATGAATAAAACATATATGCACTATTTATACACTCTTATTTTACATATCTACAACCCAAACGAGTGTCGTTTCATTTGCAAACGTTCAAAACTTTATATACACTATTATCGGCAGTATTTTTACTGCCTTATTTATCCACACTATTCTTTTCCATGTAAAATTTGCTGCGCTGGTGCTGCCTATAAAAATGGCCAATAAAAAACGCCTTATACATATAAACTAACTATAGACTTATACCTACTATGTAAATTACAAAATTATCTTAAATCTAAAAGAACCTTAGTTTTAGCACTTTTTTTCAAAAAAATTGAACGCCTTATTTGCACATTTTCTATACAACCATCATTTATTTGTAATAGTTTTTTTTTTTTTTTTAAGTTTAAGTATACTTTCACGCCCAATATTTTGCTTGACCTTGTACCGGAAGCGGATGTTGATAAGCAGCTGCCGCTGAATTCAATTGATTATTATGCGCCGCTGCCGCCACAGATGCATAATCATTTACTGAAGATGCCGCCGCCGCATGATTATATCCCGCCACTGATGCTGCTGTTGATTGATTTAAATGGTATGCTGCCGATTGTGTCCAATTTGGTGGAGCCTCTATTTTCGGATAGTTGTCAGCTAAATGTATCGAAGGTGACATTTTCGAAACACTTTCCGCTGTTATTTTACTAAAATCGTCCATGGTCATTTTCGAATAATCTGTAAACAAATTAAGTTAATTTTTTTCTTTAAGCTTTAAATGAAAGTTTTGAAAAATTACCTTGATGATAGTAATTCTGTGCTGGAAAATGTGCATGTTGAAAACTTGAAGCAAAACCATGTTGAGATTGCGCCATCAGATCATAACTACTCATTTGATGGTGATGATGATGATGATTTTCACTACCAGGAACTGATTGCGTAGCCGGTGTGTAGCCGGACATGGAAGAAACTGGAAGACCACCAAAATTTAAGCCGGGATTGATTCCAGACAGACCACCACTCGAACCGGAATGTTTTCTCAGGCGGGCTCGCCGATTACTAAACCACACTTGTATTCGGGCTTCAGTTAGACCTGTTGATTGGGCTAGTTCTTCTCTGGTATAGACGTCTGGATATTGTGTTCTGGAGAAGGCCCGTTCAAGAGCCTCCAACTGCTCGGCCGTAAAAGTTGTTCGAGATCTTCGTTGTTTGCGTTTTAGTGGAATACCGGGCTCTGATTCGGTGTCACTGGAATCCGAACCACGTCCTGGAAATGGAAACAAAATTATTTTTAGAGACTTCTGGATAAATTTGAGTACAGAATATTTAATTTTAGTTAAAAAAAGGAACATGATGGGATTTGCTTTCAGGCACCAATACAAAAATTGCGGGACTGGATCGCACCAAATTACTCTTGTAGTAGACAACTAGAATGTAGCTAGTCAAAGCCGGTGTATAGTAATGGTTCAAGAAAATAATTAAAACAAATTCAAAGGACAATGGGCATTTTGGCCTATCGATGTAACACAATGTGACCTATATCATTTTAAATATATCATATTCATAACACCTTCCCTGCACGCAATACAAACTTTTGCCTGTACAATGAAAGTTAGTACTCATCGAGCCCTTTAAAATGATATAAATCACAATGTTTTACATCCATAGGACGCACTCCATACAAAAGTGCCCATTGTCCTTTGGTGAGTTAACTCGAGTTTAACTTTAAACCCATTCTGAAAAACTGGCCTTATGTGTACGAAGTTTAATCAAAATATTGCCGTTTTTGAGAAAACTTGATGCAAACGAAATCCTTGTATGGCAGCTACCAGTTTTAGATGAGCTAAAACGAAAATTTGAATTCTTCCTCAAGGGAATCACACACAAATTCGAAGCAATCCGTCAAACCGTTTAGTTTCTAGATCGATGTACGACGGACGTTTTGTCGAAAATCACGTTCTTGTTCTTCTCCATCATCGTTAGTTAGTTATGATGAGAACCTCGAAATTTTGTGTTGACACAAAATTTTGTTAATCAATAACGCCCAAGAAAAAAAAAAAAATGCCAAACCAAATTGGAAATATCGCCCAAATATTCTTATCGCTGAAAAAATTAATAAAAAATTAGAAATATGGGCCAAAATTACTTTTGCTCCTGATTATAGAATGGAAACGTTAGCCAAATATTTATATATTAAAATATTGTTTTGGTGAAATTTGGGCCTTCTTTTCTCGATGTTGGGCTATTTTTCCAAACAAATTTTCAACGGCATTTATTGAATCATATCGCATCAATTCAGTAGTTCTCTTTAATATA
This sequence comes from Melangyna quadrimaculata, assembly GCA_949320155.1. Classification (NCBI taxonomy): domain Eukaryota; kingdom Metazoa; phylum Arthropoda; class Insecta; order Diptera; family Syrphidae; genus Melangyna; species Melangyna quadrimaculata. The sequence continues at coordinate 55,292,462 of OX439483.1, read as the reverse complement.
CAGTAACTTGGGTAGCACGATTCGCAGGTACAAGGTTTTTAACTCCCTTTTTGGGTCCTCTGTCCCGCTCAAGCGACTCCGTCGCTCCGCTTAGGTTATGCTCAGACACCATGCAGGCGCCTATGTGGCCAGTTGGTGTCTTTTCAACTGAAGCCCACCAACTGATAACATAGGCGCCTGCCTGGAGACTGATCATACCGTCTGAGGTGTTCAGAGGCTTTTTGGGCGATATTTCTTTGCATTTGGGCGTAACTTCGTTATTTTGTAATTCTTGTTGGCAATATTTTCAAATAATTCCAAATCGATTTGGGCGCTTTTGCTTTGGGCGTTATTGCCTAACTTATGGTTTATGCTCAGACGCCGTGCAGGGCGTCACAACAACAGTATTTTGCTGAAATAGGCGAATACAATATTGTATTAAAACTTTTCTAATGGCGTAGCTTCATTAAAACGATTTCAGTAAAATACTCACTCAATATATTTTGGCTTTGGGCGATATTTCCTTGCATTTGTGCGTAGTCTCATTATTTTTTAATTGTTTTGACAATATTGCATTTTCTGTTACGCGAGCTCAAGAAATGGAGACCTCAGAGAGCTTCAGCAATCAAATTGCCTGGAAATGAAGGTAACTTTTATCGGAAAGTGACTGGAAAGTTAGTCAAGAATTATCTAGTCAGGTGCCAAATTATAAATTAGTAAACTGCTTATTAATTGTTTATAAGGTCACTGTGAAGTAATATTGAATATTTTCCGTACATTACGATGGTAAAGGTTTGTCCAACCATAATACACGATGTTAATATTGTGAGTCACACCTTAGCGTCAAGTTTCAATACGAGTTTTTTCCACAGAACGCGTGATGCCAAACCCAATTTTTTTTTTTTGTAATTAAAATTTGATCTTTTTGTAAAAATTCCTCACTTTTGCTGTTTTTTGCTTGCTTAACGATTTTTTGTCGCATTTGATTAATTGAAAAAAGTAGTTCAATAAGCATAAATAAGTCGCTAAAAAATGTAGGTTTCTTTTCTACTTTCAATTGAAATTGCAGGTGAAGTCGTTGAAGCCGAATGCCCCAATTCTGTGCGAGTAATAGATGTATCCGTTTAATATCAGATAAAAGTTGAACATGTTTTCTGTACTTGCTTAGATAATCGATAGATAGATAGATAAATCATTCGAAATTAAAATAGGCAGTAAATATTCGATCCTACACTATGATTGAAATTTGACATTCGTCAAAACAGTCCCTGGTTTATGGGCTGGCGACATAATCAAGCCGTACTTCTTCGAAAATGAGGTCGGCCAAGCAGCTACCGTGAATGGTGTTCGCTATTGCGAGATGATAACGAACTTCTTGTAGCCAGAAAGTGAGGAAAAGGACCTAGACGATATGTGGTTCCAACAGGATTGTGCCACTTGCCACACAGCCAACGAAACAACGGCTCTTTTGCGCGAGAAATTCAATGGCCTGTTATCTCACGTCGTTTCGTGGCGATGTTAATTGGCCGCCCAGATCATGTGATTTGACACCGTTGAACTTTTTTCTTTGAGGATATTTATAAAAGAAAAAGTGTATGTCAATAACCCAAGAGCAATTCAAGAACCTCAATTATGTCTCAGAGTCATTGAAAATATGGACCATCGGATAGACGTATGCCAACGAAGCCGTGGCGAGCATTTGGCCGATATTTTGTTTCACATATACTTAATTGTCATAGATATTTCTTTCATAATACAAAATATTGAGACAATTCTCTGAAAACTTTTTGTTTTATTTACAATTAACATCGTGCGTTTTCGTTGGACCACCCTTTATTTGGAATAATGCCGAAGATTCTCGAAAAATCTTGAAGCGTTTAACGAATGGTAAGGTACTTTCTGAACGACTTATTAAAGTAAAGTATTGAAGAAAATAATTAAGTTTTACAAAATGTTATGTACAAAAAAGTTAGTTATTCTTGGTCAAATTTGCGTTCAATGGATGTATAGTTGATTTTATTTCAGTAGATTGCCAGTTTACAATTATATTGAAGGTTTGCGTGAAGTAAGTATTTGTGTGTCAAAACTGACAATGTGAACGATTTGTTATGTTAATTTTTTATGTGCATATATTGACTATGTAAGTAGGTGGAACGACTTTTGAAATCAGCACAAGTTTTTGAATCAAGTAAGCAGAAACCCGAAGTTTTGGGTGAATAAGGAAAAGTAAAGGAAATGTGGCAGCATTGTCAGTTTGGAGTTTAGAAATCAACCATTACGTACATATGTACATATATACAACATTTCAACTAAGATTTAGGTAATTCAGTTAAAATGAATCGGGGAACAGCAAAATGCATAACATTTAAAATGCCAAACAATGAAAAAGCCCAGAATAAGTGGTTTTGTATTTTATTACTATATTTAACTAATTTCTTCAAACAAATTTAAACTTAATTTCAATTTTCTCAAACTTTTTAAAGCAATAAATATTTCTGTTCTGTTTTTGGTACAAAAATAAAATATTTTTTTATACTCAAGACCACTTTAAACTTATTTTTCATCAAAAATATTGGCAATGGAAAAAGTATCTATACTAATTCAAACACCTTCCTTGTTTGTATTAGGGTAGCTCTCTAAAAGTTCTCATTACCGAGGTCCTACTGTATCTATACATACATACATACAATGCTGCCAAAAACATTCCGTATTTTTCCTCAGTATAATGTTGTTCTTAATATCAAGTAGAAAACTAATAACTTTCCATAGGTTTTCCGTAATTTGTAAAGGGTATGAGACAATTTAATAATAACCTTAAAAATATAATGCTACGATGACAAGAACAATAAAAAAAAAATATTTTATAAAGTTATTCAATAACATGCCTGTGCAAAACTAACCGGTTTGCAGGGAGATTGCGAGTCTCGATGTTAAAGTAGCGGTTTTTTCGAGTCTTTTAACTACCGCCGTAGATTTAACAGACTTTACAAGTTGAGAGCTGTGTTAGTTGAAATTATATAGTGCAGAATGGCTAAAACACGTTATAGCAACGCGATTCGATACAAGGTAATAGAAAAGTTCCAAGCCGGTACAAAACAAAATTTAATATCTGAAATATTGCAAATTCCAACGTCAACGGCTTGTGACATCATTACAAAATTTAGAAGCGGGGAATCAGTAGAAGCAGATCATTTAGGTGGACGCTCTCGTAAAACAACTGTTCAAACTGATAGGCGCATGAAGAATTTTGTGCTTAAAGACCCTTTTGCAACTTCAAAGATAATTTGTGATGAACGAAATCCACCTATAGGTCCAAGTACGGTAAAGAAGAGTTTAAGAGATTTCGGTCTTTTTGCATTTCGACCAGCGAAGAAACCTCTTCTTACTGCTAAACATCGTAGAATAAGGTAAGCCATGAAAGATGTTTGGAAAAGACTTTAAATTTCTAATCAAAATATTTAAATCAGGGTTGAATTTGCAAAAAATCATCTTAACTGGTCTTTAAGCAAATGAAGGAGCGTGCTTTTTAGTGATGAAAGCAAATTCAACTTGTTTTACTCCGATGGTGCAAGGACAGTAAGGCGCTCAAAAGGTACGCGACTAAAGCCTGCAAATGTACTCCCTACAGTTAAGCACGGTGGAGCCTCGGTGATGGTTCGGGGCTGTTTTTCAGGCGCAGGCTGCGGTCAAATACACCAAATCACAGGAATTATGGATATTATATATTTTTAATATATATTTTTAATATAAGGACATTTTGGAGTCAGTAATGCTTCCATAAGCAGAGGAAGAAATGCCTTTACGTTGGATTTTTCAGCAGGATATTGACCCCAAACATTCTTCAAAGCTGCTAAAAGAGTGGTTTGCGACTTAAAATATTCGTGTTTTAGAATGGCCGTCTCAATCACCCAATCTTAAATTCAAAACTTGTGGACCACTTTAAAAAGGCGGGTTGGGAAAAAAAAGCACACGTCAACAACTTTTCTTTTTGCAGCCTTGAAAAATGAATGGGAGAATATTCCTGCTTCTATTTTCGAAAATTTAATTCAGTCAATGCCTCGTCGATGTCGAGCTGTGATAAAAAATAGGTGTTACTGGACAAAATATTAAATACAAAATAATAATTAATTGTACAAGATAAAATCCGGTTAGTTTGTCACATTAAAATTCTGAATCAACTTTAATTTTTGACTATTATTTTTTGTTTTAATGGATAATTTACCATGTTTTTTGTTTAAAATGATACAATTGTTTAGTAAAACTGGCGAAAAATTACAAATATTTGATTTGTTCATTTTTATCTCACAAACCAACACTCAATGCAGTTGACCAACAAAATCCGGAATGTTTTTGACATCATTGTATGTATGTTTATTCCAATCAAAAATGGTTTATTTTCTTAATCTTAGAAAAACACTTAATTTAAAAAAATACTTCTTAAATTTTGTTGTTATCTTTAACAAAAAACCTCTTTAAACAAAATTGAGTGAATATATATATAGAAGCACATATATTATAAAACTATCAACACCCCTTCTCCCAATCTCCCACACAAAAGCACTAATGAGCCTTTACGTGCTTCTGTCAAAAATATTCAATTTAGTCACAGTCTTATAGATCGTTTTCAATCAGAAGTCACAGTTAACAAATTAAAAAAAAAAAACATTAAAAAAATGCTAATATCATTGCTACCATATTAAAGATAACAAATATAATAAAACCTAATCAAACTATAAGCTTAAGCATTCTTTAACTGAATTACCCTTTTTAGAATCCAACTATAGCCTTAGCTAATCTACCCTCTTTGATTAAAAAAAAAGGAATTAAAAAATCAACTTTGAAATCTAATATTCATGAAATATGACATTCTGCATCACTCCCCTCGCATAATTTTATTATTATATTTTGTTTAGTGATTTTCTGGGGGACCCCCATAAAATATCCATAAAAACTCAAAAAATGATTTCTCTATTTTCAGTTCAGACTCCCACGATACTCGGTTGTTTTTTGTTCTTCCTCCTTTTGTTCATATTATATGCACTGACCCATCAAAGAAGAAATAAGAAACAGTCGTCGGGAACATACTAACAATCATTATATCAGTGCTACCAAAAAATGACCACCGGGCACGGTGAGAATGCCCCTTCATAATGCATATATGTCATCATTCTAGCCATCCCATAATGAACGAGACAACCCTTCGATAGTGATGCGTAAGCCCAATCCACCGCATCGATAAGGACCGCATCAAATTAAGAGAGTTTATCAAAGAGACCGCGCTGCGCGCTGCACTGCGCTGGTTTGGTTCTATCGCGATGTGGGAATTCCTCATGGGTACATATTATATCCAAAATGATGGGTGTTACATCATAAAAAAGATATTAGCCTACAACATCGATGTAGTATTAGAGTTGATGGTATATAGTAGCAGGTCCCAACTTCTACTTTAGCTATCAACTTTACTAAGTATCATGTTACTGTAGGAGACCGCCTCGTTGTTGCTTCTATCGTCATACCGCGCCACTTAATTGGGTGTCACCTAGCGCGTCAAGCAATAAAACTGAACTCATGCGTGAGCCGATGCATCTTTAGGGGCCTCATTACGCCACACATGTTGACAAGTCATAGTGGTTTGGTGAGTTATAATAGAGTAGGATTGCCCAATTTTTTTCGCATATCAAAAACTGAAAGGAACACCTAAAATGAGCACATACGAAAAAGTTCATTTTTTGGTTTGGATACAAAAGAAAAAGATATGAATCTTTTAATTTGCAAGAACTTCTGCAAGGAAAAAACTTTGTTGATCTAATAAGAACAATTAGTTTAGAAAAAAAGCTTGTATAAAAGCGGAAGTTAAAATTAAAAATGTTTTTTAGTCTGTTGAAATCTAAAGATCAATTGACTAACCCACCAAATGTATAATAAGCGAAATTGACAAAATTGGTTTAACTCAGAGTTACTTCAGTATCTTCTGAAAAACTAGACTTCAAGACTTTAAATTGTTTTCCAACGGGTGGTTAAATGGTGACTGAAGACGACATTTTGATCAGATTATGGTTTGGGGAATAATCTGATCAAAATGTCGACTATAAAAAATTTTACTGTTGAAAGCTCGATTATCTTGATGCAATGAAAAAACGTATTACAAGATTAAATTCAAAAATCTGATCCATATCTTTATAGCACACAAATTTATAATGGATAAATGGAAATACATATCAGAAAAAAGGGGGTGATGATAGCGATTTTTTGATTTATGCATTTTCCTTCAGCGAGCAAAGATTTTTAAAAGCTGAAAAGTTAGCTACAAACTACTCTAACAAGCTTTAACAACACATCAATAAAGAAGAACTACATCACGCTTTGCGATTTTTATTTATTTTTTTTTGTCTTATTTGACTAGGCTATTAATTTCAAATAAAATACTGAATACCAGGTGTTTCTGTTTTTGTTTTTCAAATTATTATTTAAGAACAAGAACAAAATTAAGCCTGATTTTTATATGAGGAATCTGGAGTCTTTAATTTTTTGATATTTGGAACAGTAAGGGCCTTCAGTTTCACAATGAATATTTACCGGAATAAGATCCGCTTTAGTTTTGCATATTGGATCATTTTGGCAATTTCTGCAGCAGTGACACTTAAGTGTCCAACTCGGCAGACTTAAGCAGAACTTATTCAGGTAAGTGAGCACTACGAAAATTGACATTTTGTATCCTATTATCACATCACAGTGTATTCCGTTTAAGAGCCAGAGAGTAACTTCAACTCTCTACTACTCTCTGGCTCTTAAACAGAATACACTGTGATCATTTTTGTTAAAAGTTTGTTTTAATTTATTTTTTTGTTCAATAGCGCTTGTTTTTGTTTTAATGTATTTATTTATTTATTTATTATTACACTTGTAATCAATCATTGAGAGTTAAATTATATATTAAAAAATTTAATATTTTTCAACTTGAATGTAACAAAAAGTTTATTCATATTTAATAAAACTACCCCAGAAGAAATCGGGAAAATCCGACGAAAAGTAGGGAATAATTTGCATAAAGAAAGAAGTGACCAAAAAAATTCCGATTGAAAATCAACAAATTTAACATTAAAACAATTAGTCAAATTAATATTTAATCAAATAATACTTCTTTTTATATTAAATTTTGTATCGCCAAATTTTAAAAAGCTGTATTTTGAAATCTGTTTGGTCTAAGGAGATGAAAACAAATGTTAAGAGAATTGTAATTGTTTTGAAATTTAAGAATAAGTCCCTATAATATTCACCGCCATTTTGTTTTTGTGACTTGAGCATTTTTTTTTTTTTTTGTTTAAAAAACAGCACGTAATACTTCAGCAAAAATCCCTATTTTTGCTGTAAATAAACTAAACTTACATAATGTTTTTTTTTTTATTGTATTGCTTACTTATTATTCTGTATAAATTTATTTATTTGAAAATTTTGTGAAAACAAACTTAGTCACAAAAATATTGATTTACTATTTGGTCTAGAAATTATATACAAATAAACGGTTCTATTTAAAAGCACAAGTGACCTCAACTCCTGAAATGAACGTGTTTCGCCCAAATATGACATTGGGCTCTTCAGTCAGTCCGTCATATCCTACTAAGATACAAATTTTTGTCGATGTTTTAATATTAATTTTAATATTTCCTTCGTCTTCATTTTTATAAACGATTCTTCCAAATCGGAGTCTCTTGTCTTTAATTTCATTTATCTTAAAGCTTGAAGATTTCTACATTATGCGATATCAAAAAAGGGTTGAAAATTCCAAAAAGAAAAACTTTTCTTTTAGCAATTTTACTTAATTTTACTTAAATTCTCAAGACTTTTAGTATAATGTATAGATAATTGTAAGCAAAATAATTATTATTTTTCTAATCAAAGGTCACCAACGTTGATTTTTCCCAACCCACAGATTTTTCAACAAATACCTCCATTTCCCTAATTCAAAATCACTTGTTCAACAAATTTTCCCAAAAGACTATATAAATCCTTAATCAAGGACGTTTAACCTAATCTCCTCTTCGACATCATTTGTCAGAATCAAAAGTGTCAGAATTCCAAATTGGCCCAAAATTCTATCGTAATGTGTGAAAACACGAAAGATCTTAACACACCGCCTTGCGGACTGCCTGTGGTGTTCAAAGCGGCCGCATCGCATTAAGGGCCTTTGATGTGAGTGCGGCGCTTTTGTTTTGGTTGACATTTTCGGGCTGGCCCCGAAATTATGTTAAATGAGAGGAGAGAGGGAAAAAGATGCTGCACACATCGATTTCGAGTCATCATCTTCATCGTCATGCGTGTGTGGTTGTGTGCCTTCGCTGTCTCCACCGACCGACCGTGTTGTGCGGCCATTGTGTCTAGGTCGGCCGGTTCGGGTTCGGTTGTGACTTGTATGAGATTTGATTTGCGTTGGTGGTGGCTTTGATGGTCGGATGATTCTCGATCGAGTTGAACGATTTTTCTTCTTTTAAAATTTTTATTTTGCGCAATCATTCAACGGAGGTCCTTGCGAGGAGAGAGCAGATAAAGAAATTAATGGTTTTTGATAAATCTGCTTTTCTCTCATTTTCAGGAGGTGTGAAATGATTTATAACAACAACACACACTCGCACACACGATGCCGACTCTGACACTTTGAAGGTTCTACAGAAATGGTGCGAGCCATTTTGCGTGTGGCTTCGGGTTTGGCTTTTTGTATGTAAGACTGATTGTCTGCGGTGGCGGTTCCTTTCGAATTAAGGACATCATGTTGGTGTCATTGTGTTTGGTGAATGGGAGTCGATTGTTGAATTGACCTGTTGTCAATTGTGTAATGGAGGCAGGATCACAATATTAAAGACGATTAAGTGCCATTTTGTCTGGCGAAAATTATATAAATTTTGGCCAGGTCGGTATCGAGTCTTTCAAGTGTGATTCTTTTTTCGCTTTTGTTTATAGTGGGTTTTGTTAAATGTGAGTTTGTTATGTAATTGGCGATTGGTTCTCACGGAGGTGGATTAATGTTTTGTTTGTATTTTTTTTTGCAAATAATAAGGAATTAACTTTTGACAAGCGCTTCCAGTTTAAACAGTAAATGCCTCTGGTATGACATCTGTTATTGTTTGTGGTTTTTGTTTGTGTCCCGACCTCGATCATAAGTAGGCCCTATACCTACCAAAAGTTATATACCTAGTTACAAATGAGGGAGTATTTGCACTTAAATCAACTTAATATAATATGTAAACAATAGCATCAGACTTGCTGGGATACATTTTACAGTACCTAGGTACTTAAATTTGGTAAGTCATTACAACTTCTAGTTTCATTTATAATTGTTTTAAAATCCTAGTAAAGGTGATGGAAATAATATTAATGGTCATCGCTCGAATAGCTGTCCATTTTTTTTTTGTTCCTATTTTTCAGATTCAAATATGTACCTAAATTTGACGGAATTATATACACCTGTGACCGGCCACCTTAACTTTATTAATGGCCAGTCATTAATTCATGTCGATCAATCTGCCATCGGCCATAATGAATTATTATAACACAGTAAGACTTTGAGCCTAGATTATTATATTTCTTTTTGTTTTGTTGGATTTTTTTTTATATTTGACGGAATGTGTAACGAAGGAAGTAGATAATCATTTAATTTTGTGATAAAAATTTCGAAGAGAAAGACACCTCTTCATCATTATTTTTCAAATATTGATAATATTTCTTTTTTACAAAAAAAAAGATTGTTTAGTTTCAACTTCCTACTTTGAAGGTGAAGGTTTTGGTTAATGAACAAAATAGAGATTATTTTAATTTGTCTTTCTATCTCAAAAATTAACAATAGCCTATTGAATATACCAGAATATAGAAACAAGAAAGAAACAATTATTGTGTTCACAGGTTTTTATTATTGAAAACGTTTGTTTGTAATTGAAACTGAAGCTTGCTTAAAATATGGAATTCGTCCAAATTCATCAATGTATTTCGGAGAGAATGTTCACACTGATAATTTTTCAATATTTTTGGTATACCTAACTGGAAAACTAAGCTGAATTTGAGAATTTAACTTAATTGTCTTTTTGTTGAAAATAAGAATTTGTATAATGTAAAATGGATGGTTTAAAAAAAATTTAACCAGACAAAAATAATAAAAAACGACCTGAAAAAATCAAAAAAATAACGATTTTAAAATTTTCTACTAAACTGTCCATAACTTTGTTTTGTGTAATGAAATACGCAAGACATATTCAAGTAAAAAAAGAAGAGTCTCAAGCCTTTAATATGAGAATTGAAAAAGATGTTTTGATAAAAGTTGGCGTGAATAATACCAATCTAGAAACAACCATAGTTTTTTATATTTTTGCTGGTAAATTTTTTTGATGTATAAAAATAAATCGTTAATTATAATGTATTAAGAGTACAACGGTGTAGTAGCCCGAAGCGTAATGGTTAGTGCGTTCGACTGTCACGCTGGAGGTCTGGGATCGCTTCCCAGCCTCGTCCACCTAAAAACAAAAAAGTTTTTTTTCAGGGCGACTGCCTCTTGCGAGGAACTGACAAATCCTCCAAGAGTATCACTTGTCACGAATAAGTGCTTCTCCTCTAGCCGTTCGGATTCGGCATAAAATTGTAGGTCCCTTCCATTCCTGTCGAAAGGCGCACACAGGAATGGTTGCGAGTTGTTAGTCACTAGGCCCTGGTTCTTCATGAGCCGTTGTGCCACCCGATTTATTTATTTTTTTAAGAGTACAACGGTAGCTCAAAAAAATGTCAATGTTTTAAAAGTTTTTGAAACGTGATACTTAACTATTTATTTGTATGCATCAAAACGATTTCGGTAATATTTTGCCTGTCCACTTTACAAAAAACTCATCAATACTTACATTAAAGGAATACATTTTTTTTTGTTAGAATGGTCCTCTAGGTTTTCTCCGTAGATGCAAGAAATCTGTCTCCCTTTCTGTTCTGACTGTGATCTATACAAAGCCTTTATTCTTCCGAAGCTTGAGTACAATTCTCATGTTTGGGCGAGAGCTCCAAGAACTCACTTGAGATTGTTGGACAGACTATAAAAGAGAGCTTTAAAAATGATAGGTGAAAGATCTAGGTATAACGGAAACAATTACATCTCTCGAACACCGCCGTAATGTTTCGTACCTTTCTCTATTTTATCGCTTTTATTATTTCCTTTCCTTGCCTTAAAAAATTCAACCGTAATACTTGCGCTTCTACGAATGCCCATCAGTTTACCATCGAGCCCAACTTAGGATGTGCTGTAAAAAAGCAGAGATTCTTTCTTCAGTCGCACCACACGAATATGGAATGCTTTACCCGGCCCGACTTTCCCCTCCCATTTCGATATGCAAGCATTTAAAACCAATGTACATCGGTGTCTCCTTTTAAATCCTCTCCTACTAACCTAATCGCTCGTGCTGTGTTAAAAACATTTTCAGGGTAGCCATAACCCCGCGCGGAGTATATACAAAAAAAAACTGTTTTGGGTTTCTTTTCATCGGATTTATCGTTGAAAAATGCAGCATGCTTAGATTGTTCCGAAACAAACATTTTATTTTTTCAAAAGCTATTATAGAAATAGCCAAAGCTAAGATTTTGGGAGAGTTTCGATATGCTGAAGAGGAAAAAATTCTACATAGACGTGAATCTTTTTAGATTTTAGGAATTCTGGCAAAATATTTAAGAGATTGAGCTGTTGTTATAAAATGATATTTTTTAATATCAATGTTCATTATTATTTGCTTACTTGAAATCCCCGCCATAGAAGAAAACCATGAGTTCCTAAGGTTAAATCAAGTCGAAAAACTTAGGAAGTAATTTTCTCGTTTTCGCTTTTTTTTTAATTATTTGTATTCTTCTTTCCTTTGACTGAACCTAACTTTGCCAAACTACAACCGATTTTTTATATTTTTTTTCCTTTAAGAAAAGATCAGTTAAAAATTTTTATCAATTTTCTTGTCAGTGGATAACGGTTTTACCGCAATTTATTATCAAACACATTTTTTTAAGCTTTTTTAGTTTTTTTTTGACTTTGATATGATTTTTTTTTTCACAAAAACACGTTATTAAGTATGATTTTTTTTATGAAAGCTCAATTTGTTTTCCTAAAACAACATAATATTTTTAACAAAAAAATAGCTACATTTTAAATTATGAACATAAAAAAACGAATTTTTGAATAAAAAAGAAGAAAAAATGATTCTTACGGTTTTCCTTTTTTTTTTTCTTCAAATGTTGGTTCTTCCTTACAGTCAGTAGCTTATACTTAGTTTTTTTTCGATTTTATTCAAATTTTATTCAAATTTTCTTGAATTTCTTTTTTTTTGTTATTAATTTTAAATGTAATTTTTTGTTAAAAAATAGGAGGTATTTTTAATAAAACCAATTAGGCTTTCATAATAAAAAAATAAACTATTCTTAATAAATGTTTTTGTGAAAAAAATCATAACGAAGTAAAAACAACCTAAAAAGCTTAAAAAATGTGTTATTATAAATTGCGGGAAAACCGTTATCCACAGAGAAAAATTGTACAGTAAAATTTTGAACTGTTCTTCACTAAATAAAAAATTCAAAAATTGGGTGAAGTTTCGCAAAGTTAGGGCTAGTCAAAGGAAAAAAGAATACAAATCATAGAAACCTTTACCTATAAGTCGAAAACGAGAAAATAACCTCTTAAGTGTTTCGAAAGTGATTTCGGGACACCCGTTATAAGTAGGTACCTACTATATGACAAGTTATGGATTTGTAAAAAAAACTTAACTCAAGATATTGTGTAATTGAGGTCAAGTGGGTTTCGCAATTCTGTCTGTCTGTCAACCTAAACGGTTGAATGGATTTTCTTCAAACTTGGTATTAACACTAACACCTGGTTTTTCAGTAACATCGACAAGTATTTTTTTTTATGATCAAAAGTAACGGTAGCTGCCATACAAATATATTTTTTTATGAAAAAATACAGAATTTAAATAAAAAGACCTAGGTAGACATGGCGGCTACAGGCAGCCTAGCCCATAGCCCAATTAGCGCTGAAGTGCGCCGTTTTGATACCATAACTCGTTAGAACCTATGGATGGAATTGAAAGGGAGATTGTGGGCATATCCTCAGGATATCGTCCATTTTTCTTTGAATTTAGAAAAGGATTGAAAGAATCTTGTTACTTGTGGATTGACTGAGTAGCTTTAAGCACAATCATCAGAAAGCGGATGACTCACTCAACCAGGCCACCACCCGTACCCGCATCATCCACAGATTGCCCAGCTAGGCAGTCTATTGGCTGGCGCCGGTGCGTCCACTGATCTGATCGAACGATAAGCCGGCCGCAATGCACCACGAACTCCCACCCGAACCCCAGTCCACTATCTTGCGATCATAGGGAAACGACGAGAGGTGCGATGCAGAAGTAGCCGAAATTTGTCCTAGAGCCATTTCGTCGCGTTGAGGAAAGAGATCAAGTCTTTGATCTTTATTTCCGAAAGTTCGTTAATGTCGTCAAAAACCGTCCCTCCGAATGATTGTGCTCTAGCTTTGGCCAGAGCGGGGCATTTGCAGAGGAAATGAAATACTGTTTCCTTTTCCTGCTGGTCCTCATAGCTCCGACAGTGAGTATTGTGAGGTATGCCCAGCTTCGCTGCATGCTCTCCTATTGGCCAGTGTCCGCTACAGGTTGCAACGACCCTGGCTATGTCTTGTCTGGGTCTGCGTAATAGATCAGTTGTTCGGGGTTTATTATAGGTGGGCCAGATCTTCCTAGATATAATACAGTTTGATAAACTATACCAACTGCGTTTTGATTCAGTAAGAGAAAATATTGCCCTTCACAACTCCAAGCGGAATGAAGACTCTTTCCGTAAGTGAGCCATGAAGGGCTGATCCTTGCCTGGCCAGCTCGTCAGCCCGTTCATTGCCCCCAATGCCACTGTGACCTGGAACCCAGATAAGAGTGAAATCGAGGTCAGTGTTGAGACTCGCAAGCACATCCTGGCATTGCTGGACCAATTTGGAGGATGAAGTAGCTGAATTAATGGCTATAACAGCCGCCTGACTGCCTGTAATAATAGCTGCATTATGGTTCTGGTTTGGATCTTCTTTTAGTAACTTGCAGGCTTCCCTAATTGCCATTAATTCAGCTTGAAAGACCCTAGCAAAATCAGGTAGTCTAAAGGACCTAGAGACATTAACAGACTCAGAAAAGATTCCTGCACTAACACCACACTCCATTTTTGAGCCATCAGTAAAGATAGTTGTGTCGAAATTTTTCGTCACGACGGCGACGTCGTCTTTCCAATCCTTCCTGGATGGAATTTTAACTTTAAAACCCTTACTGATACTCATTGTAGGAGTGCAGTAGTCAGTGGGAGTCGAAAACATTTCAGTTGGAATCAAGTCTGTGATACTGCTGTGACCATATGGCTTGGCAAACCAAGAGTTTGATTCCTTAAGTCTTAATGCACTGCAAGATACTAGATATTTAATATGTAAATCAAGTGGTAGAAGGTGCAGAAAAACGCTACCTTTTGATAATTTTGTTTTTTTTTTCATTCTTTTTATGAGGAATAATTCTACAAAGTTTAAACATTATTGTGAATCAAAATTTAAAAAAAAAAAATATATTTCAAATTAAAAAAAAAAAATTTTTGTTTGGAAAATTCAATAGCTTGAAAATGACTTAGTCAATTTTTTTTAAACTTGTTTTTTTTATTGAAACACAGATAAATGTTGCATAACAGAATTGTTGAGAATTTAGAACCCAAATTTTTGAAAATTATAGGCACATTTGTAATAAAAATTTTTTTAAGTTTAATATTTTTAACTTTATTGGGCTGTGACTTTTTAAAAACTTACTAATTGATTTTTCACATATAAAATAGAAAATTAAGTTTTCTACATTTGTTGTTTAAATACTTTTTTGTTGGGCTGACATAATATATTAAGATGTATTTTACATATTAAGAACCAACTAAAATGAAATAAAACCCGAGATGGTGGCCAAACGGTAAATTTTGTGATTGCGAAAAATAATGGTCATGAACATGATCTTTGATCAACTAATTTTCAAATATAAAAATAAAATTTTGGGGTGTTATAAACTGCTTGGTCGGTCATTCATAAAACTTATTTTATAAATGCACTCGACTAATAAGAGTTAAAAAAAGAAACTGATGTGCTTTTATACACGTCAATATTCTTATTTTAATTTTATAATAAAACTAGCTGACCCGGGCGAACTTCGTTCCGCCTAAATTTCGTTAATGTAATGAAATTAATAATACCGAGCATGCACAATGTTGTTTCATGTAATTCGGTCATAAATAACAATGCAAATTCAAAATTCTTGGACTTCTTACTGCGATTCACAATAAGGAATATGGAAGTATGTGCATTTCATGCACTTGAACTTCAATTTCTGTGTTGAATCGAAGAAATAAATAATATACAAAATACAGGCAATTGAAACTTGAATTATATGTAGCGATCGAATTAATAGTCAAATGATTGTTATTTAAATGAATTTTATTGATGGCCCATGTGCCTCTTTTATACTTATTGAAAATAAAATAAATTTCTTACAAAGAATTTATTCATTGCGTAATAAATATGAACAATAATAATAATTTATTATATTATTTCTATCGAAATAAGGTATGGAGAAAAATGGAGGCGGAACAAGACAGCATACTTAAAGGCACTTATAAAAATGCTGATGCTCCAAATGCATTTGATAAACAAATAACACATCTCGACCTGTGACGTCAGTGGTCTAAAGCGGTGGAGTGCGTAGTGCACACGACTGCAAAGACTGAGCAAATCTGATATGCGTGGGTTCGAATCCTATGGTGTGCATAAAAAAGTTTTTCAAATAAAATTGGATTAAAGCTCAGCACCACAAAAAGGAGACTGATGAGCGCAAAAGTGGCAAAACGCGAAATAGCTATATCTTCAGCCAAACAATTGGTGGTAGCGCCTTTAAGTTGTTGTTGTTCAAAAATTCAATGAAATTGACGGAATAAAGAATGGTCAAGCCTAATAAGCTGACATTCTAGTACGAATAGTACAATAAAATCAATAATAATAATTTATATCGGTAAATTCACAATATGCAACGATCGACCATCGTGATTCGATCATTGTACCCATTTCTGAATATTGTCGTTGTCAACACTGGGTTATTGTGTTTTATGCTGCTTTACATACTTCCGTTTTGCGTTGATATAGTCAATTCAACTGTGTTCTCATTTTAGGTTGAAATTGTACTGTGTACGAGTTTGTGAAGCTGGTAAGAAATTAGGAGCTGACGTCACTCTCTTCCGAAGGTTGGTAATAATTCTAAAGCTTATTGATAGAAGAAGAGTGAAATAGCTAACGAAGTGGTGATGAATGCTTTTGGAGAATAGAGGTCACGTTCAGCTTGGAGAGACCTTCATGTGGTAAGGCAGAGAATTGAATCTGGCGATGGTTTAATAGTTCTAAGATGACTATTGTTGAATATTGGAAGCGATTCCAGAGCTACGTGAAGATTCTTGGATTTGGCAATTGAGGATATGTTCCCAAAGCTTACTTAGGACGATTTTAAGATGCTGATCATCATCTGATTTCCTTCAATTGTAATGAAATTGTTTCTAGTACAGTAATTTTCGACGCCGCGCTGGCTGGATAAGTGAATTCAATTTGAAGAGGTTTTGTTTTGCATCCAGCAGTTAGTTGAATATTAAGAAGGGTTTCGAATATGCATTGGTTTCTGCTCGATGTTTATGGCATCAAAATTGAATTGCCATATTTCTCACAAGTTCTATTGTATGTGGCATGCTCACGTGTCGGCAAACCTACTACTTTGTACGTGTACGTGCCCGAGAATAAAACGAAAAAAGTTCGGTAATTTAAACCACTTCAGTATAAAAGTGGAAGGTGTTGGCCGACATTCCACATCATTTTGGTTTGAAAACACATCAAAATTGTTAATTATATATTTTTATTTTTATTCTGTATATAAATCGCCATTGAGACCAATACTTTGCAATGACAGCATCCAAACTCAAAAAGTTTGACAACGAAAAATACATGCAATTTTTGTGCAAAACATTCGTAATGAGCTCTTACGGTGTTGTTGTAAAGTGGACAAAATTCGGTGGAAATTCAATCCGGCTGGCGACTTAGTTCACTGGAATCACACATCGCCAAAAAATTGCCTAGAGAACTCTGTAGCAAACTGATCATTTCGTAAAGCAACTCGCATGTTTGTTTTTAATTGCAATTTCACGAAATGCCAAAATGCTATGCCTTCAGTCAATCGTTTAATTCATCTGCTGAGGTTGATCTTGGAATACAACAGGTAGCGTTTGACGCAAATCGCTTGACAGCTAAATCATTGCACCACCGAAATGTCGTTTATCACTTCGTAAAGCTTTCAACGTGCAATTCAGGGCTTCTAATGCACGTTTGTGAGCCATTGTGCACTCGTTCCAGATGACAATCTTACAGTGCTGCTATAGTTTCGACGTTGCAGAGTTCTTTAAAATGTTGCATGTAGGTTCTTCATCCACTTGCAGCAAAAAGCAATGCAAAATGAGCGTTCGACCGCCTTCCAAAAACCTAACCGCTATTCCAAATATAAACTTTGAACACAATGAAAAAAAAAGATTATTAAATTTTATTTTATCTGACCGAACGCAAGTTCAATTCAAATTAGAATGACGAAATAAACAGGATACCTAATATTCCATTTCATGGACCAACACGAACCCATCAATCCCAAAATTGGGAAAATCAGGATCTTCCCGTTTCAGTTTTTCTGAAAATGTTCCGAGATTTTCCACCAGTAGGTATCCTATCTCTTTCCTTGGGCCAATACAAATTCATCAAGGCTAGAATTATTAAAATCGAAGTATCCATTCTCGAGTTATGGACTTAAACAGGATCTTCCCGGATTTCAATTTTTCCTGAAAATTGCCCGGGGTTTTACTCCAGTATCCTATGTCCTTCATTGGGCCAATACGAATTCATCAAGCCCAAAGTTGTGAAAATCAAACGATCCGTTCTCGAGTTATGCGCGCACACACGGACGACATTTCTCTTTTGTATATATAGATGAAAGAATTATTTTGGAATATTTGAATGAATATGATGGAGCGAAAGCGAAAGCTATGCAGCCTAACTACAAATGTGTTATCTTACGAACCCAATCGAAAGAATTATATATTATGGAATAAAATATGGTTTTGAAGGTTTTGAATGAACAACAACCACTTGTGTTGGCTACCACCGAGTATTATATAGGCTGGGATTATTGCAATTTCATGGCTGCCACACCAACCATCAGTTTCCTTTAGTGGTGCTTAGTCTATAGTTCCAATTTGAATTTATAAATTATTTTGCCGTCAACTGGATTTGAACCTAGACCAAGCTATCCAGAGGCCGCTGGACTACGCATTGCACCACCGAGGTCACTTGATCGTGCCCATCCAAATGAAGGTTTTTCTAATTTTACAATTGCATTTGGACAACTAGCATTTTTACAAGCCACACACAAGTTATGACGGAGCGGAAGCTATGCAGCCTAACTGCAAGTGTTATCACGAGAAAACACCTTTGAAAATATGGTTTTGTTTTACAAAAACATACGTGCACACAAAAACTGTAAAAGAATATGTGTTACAAAATTTTAAAAAATCACAAGAAAAAGTACGCATACGCCACAGTGTACACTTTTATTACATTTGACTTGGAAACCAGCAATGGAAAGAATCCTTCAAATCAATTTTGTAACTTGACTTATCCACATTTTCTAACTAGCAACTTATTCTTATTCCGAAATTTTCTTAGTAAACATATTTAACATTAAACATATTTTTTTAATTTTTATTGAAAGTATGTTTTTTTTTAATTGGCCCGATTTGTCGAATTTAAAATTTTGACATACATATACCCACGCTTCAAAGTCGTTAGTATTCAAAGCCGTTGTTCCTATAAGATATTGTATGTGTGTGTGTACGTTTCTTTATTTGTTCGTACGTTCGTGATTTTTCGTTCACCCTATATCTCGAGCACGATTTAAGATATCGACTCGGATGGAGCTTATTATGCAGGTTAGAATGTCAAAGCGTACAGAAAATATGTATGTATTAATTAGTTTTTTTTACTACAGCAATTGAAAAAAAATCAACAATAGTTGTAAAATATCACTCTTTACAAATAACTCGAGAAACTAAGAATGCTGTAGACTTTGGATAAATTTTATTCTACACATATGACGTTATGATACAAATTAAGTTAAAAAGATCAACTAATAGATTTTCGTACAACAAAATAACAAGTGTAAAGGGCACCAATGGGAATTTTCCAGTATATGTATGAAGCCAATCAACTTTTTATTTCCCAATTTAAAAAACTTTTTATTTCCCAATTTAAAAATATACATATAATGGTTTATAGCTTATCCCAGAACATTTATCTACCTCTTTTTTTCTTTCGGGAATTTATCTAGGAGGTACCTTTTTTTTCAATGAAGAAAAATTACATCAGAACTTCACCAGAATTTTCTTAGTTTGTTTCGTTGAAAAAAAGAACATGGAATTTCTTATAAAGCTTTTCTTGCCCTTTTTTTAAAAAAAATCTAATAATATCCCTGAGCTGACTATAAAATAAACATATATGTATGTATATGAATGCGGATTTGCTTACAAATATTTTAACCCTTAAAAATGCATTCATAAAAATATGATTTTTCAATGAATTGCTTGTTGAATCAATTTCTAGTTGAATGATGCTAACCGCTAAAAAAGTAAATATAATTTTTGTTTGATTATAGATAAAATAAGTAAAAATAAAATGAAATATATATTTTCATAGCTATTGTTTGAACTTTGACTGAAAAAGAAATATCTAACCTTCAAAACTATGAAGGTATATTTAAAAAATGTAAAAACTAATCTGGTTAAATTTGTCTATATAAAATAATGTGATAAAACTATACCGATCGTTTTTATATATTAATTAAAATATATAAAATTAATTTTTATTTGAATTAAAATATTTATTTAAAGCAAATATGTACAAGCTCAAATAATATGCAATTTTAAAATTGAAAAGAAATTAAAGATAGATTAATAAAAAAACAACAATGTAATCAAAATTGTTAAAAAATTATGCTTATATGATTTATGTTTATACTTATATGATTTATGTTCAAAGAACGGACAGTAGCTCACTCATTCATGTGACATACAATCAGTTTGCCGCTATAATGTCTTGTCCTATAAAGACTTGAGGCCCCTAACACTTTTCCTACATTGATTGATGACATTTATTCTGTATACCCACATTCATCTTGGTCAAACAGTTTACCTTTTTTTATAAAAAAAAATAAAAATCCGATCAAACTGAAATTACATGTCATTGAATTTGAACGAGTAATCAAATGGACAAATAAAAAATATCTAAAAAAATCTAACATAACACATAACTTGTATCTGTCGCTTTGAAATTAGATTCTGCCTAAATTTTTAACATATACAAAAACGTACATGAGGTAGGTACATTTAAGCGGCTTTTTATGATCATGGATAATGCCGGTTTATTATTTTTCTCGATTTGGTAATTTTTGTTTTGTAATTTCTGGTAGCCACAAAACTGTTGAATGTCCACAGTTTTTTTTTATTTTTATTTCATCTAAAAAAAAACTATACAGTATTGCCAGATTAAGAGAAATTATTTATTTTTATTAAATTGGAAAGTTTGGGTAACAGTAAATTGGTTTTTTGATTTTTAAAATTATGTATGTCGATTTTGGTTGGGCACTCCTTTTTCACTCTTTGATAGGAATGATAAGGGATGGCTAGACTAGGAGTGACAAACCGAAATCGAAAAATGAAGTTTTAAGTCTTAAAACGACGCCTATGAGATTTGATTGACTGGGTGCGATTTTTCGCATTTTTAAATTTCGATTTTTAGAATCTATAATATCAAAATTTTGCACTATAAAAATTTTTGCAAAGAGGGGTACAAGGTGCAGACTATTGGCCAGTTGGATAAAAATTCAAAACAACTACAGTAATGGACAAGAATATGCAATGAGGTAGTACTAGTATATGGGCAGTATGCATGTATCGTGCGTGGCCCTACTTTACTCTACTGATTACAGCTTGTTTTGACGTCCGGTACTGAGCTAGTCACATCTTGGTAAGTACAGTAGAAGGCAAAACCAACCAAATTCTACAAATCAAACAAATTTTTCCCATTTTCACAAAAAATGCATGCATGAAAATAAGTACGTATTATTTATAAATGAAATTTTCTCGAGAATTCACAAACGATTTCATTAAAAATCAAGAATATCATCAAAAAGGGATTGCAAAATCAATTCTTTTTTTTTATTTTAAAAGAAACCACAAACAGTGGCAACACTGCTCCTTTAAAGAGACGCAAAGAGGCCATAATGTGTCATGTATCCTGCCACCTTATGGTGGTCTACACTCTATACCTACAGCAACTTTTAGACATACAAATGGTAAATCGGTCAATCGGTGATGGCGAGTTTTTCGTTCATTTAAATACGATCGCATATTTCACCTTCTTTTCGGGGAGCTCCTTTTCAACTTCCATATCTTAAAACATTTTTGTTTTTTTATTTTTTCACATCCATCGTACCTATCTGTTTTTTTTTTGTCATGACGTTCATTATTCTGAAGCTCGACACGAAGACGTCCCACGGTGAAGATAATTAAATTTTCTTTCGGTTTCACTCTCCTCACAAAAAGTTAAATTAACAAAAAAAAAAAAAAACAACATCAAAAAATTGACTTCATCTCACATTTTCTTGTGATGCCAGTATGCCACTGGTATTCAAATTGTTTAGATAAGATACTTTTTTTTTCTTTTTCTTCTTCTTCTGGAAACTATATTCATTTTTGGTTATCAGTACATTTGACACCGTGTATATACAGGCACACATAACGAACGGCATATCAGATCCTAATTAACCATGGCGACTTGAAAGCGTTTGCTGTATTTTTGGACCATTACGACATGTTTATTGCTAAGTAATCTCGTTTTGACTCTTGAAACATCATAGTTGAATCAATGTTGTTATGGTGGTACAGTAAATATAGATGAGATTTTTTTTTTATTTTGCAGCAGCTCGAATCATAAAAGTGACACATTAGTTTGACTGAATGTTGTACCAGAAAAATATACTATGTATTTATAGATTGACCACCAACATAATAACTGATATATAAACTGAAAAGGCCGGTTTATTTTCTTTTCACTTTAACGACTTTAACTTAGCTGACGACCTACCAAAACGACTTATTCAGATAAGATAGGAATTTGTTATTTTGTTCTCGTCCATACGATTATTTTGTATCTTTTCGTGTCGATTTAGTTTTAGGTTAATTTTTCGAATATTTTGATTTTTTTTATTAATCAAATAACACACATATTCCATTTTCAAGGCAGCAAGGTATCTAGCTATAAGGCGTTAATTGGAACTTTGCCATAGCTTCTGTTTTCTATTAAAA
Source organism: Melangyna quadrimaculata (assembly GCA_949320155.1). Classification (NCBI taxonomy): domain Eukaryota; kingdom Metazoa; phylum Arthropoda; class Insecta; order Diptera; family Syrphidae; genus Melangyna; species Melangyna quadrimaculata. The sequence continues at coordinate 55,269,962 of OX439483.1, read as the reverse complement.
TGCATTCTTGTGGCGTAATATGGAAGTCTGTTAAGTATTTGTTGACACCTGTGTTCTGGAAGTTATCAAAGAGATTTTTTCTTTTAATTTAAATTGTTTTCAAATGGAATCGTATAACGATTGGGCTTTTAGGCAAACAACACAAAACAACATAGTGCATTAAGATTAGGAATTAGATAGACACACCATGATGGTATAAGATCGGCCGTCGGCTTTGAATTTTCATTTAATTTTATTTTATTGATACCTTAGTTTAGGTTTTTCATCAGGCACTTTTTATTTATTTATACAAATTCATAAAAAAGGTCCAAAATTGTGTTGCATAACATATATGGATTGATTTAAAATGAATTTTTAGTTGCCACGATTTTTCCTTTTTTTTCAAAATGCATCCGTTGGGCGCCATTTAAGAAATAATATTCTATTTAATCATCTTAACCAATAACTTGATTACAATCAAAGAACTTCACTTAAATTGCCATTAACATAAATTATTCTACGAGCAAACATAATGTATATTCGTTTTATATGTTGTACATATTTATTAAAAATAATTTGTAACGCCTTTTAGCTCAAGAAACTTGGGCCACCAACCTGATGATGGGCTTATTTTACAGCTTTAATGATTATTTTAGTATTTTAATCTTGTGGATTAAGTTTAAGGTTGTAAACTTGTCAAAACAATAATTTAAGATCAACGAAAAAAGTTTTGTATCACAAAGTCCCCGATTTTATGTTACGTGAGATTATCTAGAAGAAAATGTGTGTTTTGCGCTAAAGAACAATACAATGTATCTGAACCACCCTCATACTATGTAGGTATTGATAATGTAAGTACATTACAGGGTGTTTGCATAAGCTGTGACACAAGGCTTGAGCACGTAGGTTTGGGAAAAAAATGAAAAAATGACCTTTAAGATGGGTCTTCTAGTTTTTGAAAAAAGAACAAAGACAACAAAAACTACATTTTTGTTAAAATAAAAAATATTTTTTGAAGATAAAGAAAATTATAATAATATAATACTTCACAGAATGTCCCACGTCACCGATGGGTGCGAAAAGCATTGGGTTCTTTTTAGCTTTTTTTAATTTTAAAAAATAATTTGTAATTTTCTCGTTTTCGCTTCGACTTGGAGTTGTAAGTTTGTATGATTGGTTGGGTCCAATTTCTTTCAACTGGTCCTATCTTTTCCAAAATACAGATTTTTTTTTAAATTCTAATTAATTTTATCAAGATTCCCTGAGCGCGTTGTACAACCTGGTCTAAGATATACTTTCCTGAATGTTGGAAGAGCTTTGGGTAAGTGTAGGTACCTATGCCTTGAGTAATTTCTATGAACAATTTAAAATTAAACCAATTTTGTTTGTAAGTGAAAGTGGTAAAATGTGGTTTTCAAATCGGTTTTTGTAAAAATGTTCAGGTCAAAATTATAGCCAATACAAAATTTAGGGGCGTATTCAGAGTCATTTTTAACTGGTGTCTTAGTTAAACATTTAATTGTTTTTTGTACGTTGATTTTATTTTTTGTAGTTAATTATGTCAATATATTTGATGCTATTCGTGTAGTATAGTACATCACTTAAAAAAATATAAATATTAGAATTTGTTGATAAAAAAGCGGTCTGACTGTACTCATTGACCTATTTCTATATCTAAAACTGTAAAGTCTTGTTAAAAAGAGATTTTCAGCGACTATGAATATTCCCCTTGAACTTTATTTTTATAAAGAAGATTATAGTATCTAATTAAAAAAATTGTTAAAAATAAATTGTATTAGCTCGAGTTGTAAAATAACTCCCAAAGTATCGAAAAATCGCTACCAAAGTTTCTTAAAAAATGATATAAATACTATTTGACCGATTTGGATTGGAAATTTTGAATTTCTTCTTATAATACCATAGACTATTTGATTCCAATCTTTCAGCAGAATTGGACTCTTTTTGAGCTATTTTTGAGTGCTTCAAAATAACTTGGTTTTTCAGAATTGTTACTCATGGTTAGATAAAAACTCAAATAATATAACATGCATGAATGTTAAACTAATGTGGGCTTGTAGAAAATTTTATAACAAACAAGAATATAGTTGATGCTTTTTTCCTAAATTGCATATTTCCAAAGTTATAAGGAAAAATGTCGGAAAAAAGGGGTGATTTTAGCGTTTTTTCACTGTTGCATTTTTCGTGTTGCGAGCACAGGTTTTTTGAAGTTGCAAACTTATCTTACAGACTACTCTTACGGGCCCCAAAAACATATCAAAAATGCAGAACTACATCGCACTTTGCGAATTTATTATTAGGTTTGATTTGAAACAAAAGCTATTAAATTGTGGGTATTGAATCAATTAAACTTTTTAGAAGCTATAAAAAGAAGAATCAATACTATTGATTCTTCTTTTTATAGCTTCTAAAAAGTTTAAACAGTGTTTTTTGCAAAAATTTTTGAAAAACATTTTTTAAATTGCTTAAATAAGTTTAAGCTCCAACGATCTTAATAAAAAAAAAAGGAAACGTGTTCTTTAATAAGTGCAAATGATTTTTAAGCAAACAAAATATATTAGCTTACATTGTTATTAACAGTACTTTTTTATACAAAAGTTCTTATTATGTTTAAAGAACATTGCATGTCATAATTTGTATTAACAAGTTTTTGGAAAATCGAATTTCCAGAAAAAAAAAAATTTAATTGAATCTGATGTGTGTGTATAATAATAATTACTTTAAATTCGTGTTGTATTTCTAAAAAAAAATTATTACAGCTTTATTAAATAAATTTGACTAATAAAATCGGTTCAACCTCGGACTAGTTTAACCGAGCCGAAGCACTAACTCCGAACTTGCGCCACGTCAGACTAGTCTTTAATTATAAAATATTTTCTTAGCCTTTTTAGCTACGCCTTCCTTATGTCAAATTTATCATCGAAAAATCACCAATCTAAAACTCTGGTTATTATAAACGTAAGCAAACCCCAGCTGATCACCATTTTTATTCTTTTTGGTGATTATTTTTGGAAGAGTTATTTATAGTTTTTTTTTTTTTTTTTTTATTTGTGCGCGCACTAAAGGGGTTGTGACTACCCTTAATATGTTGAACAGTAACTATACACTTTCACGTATGCGTCACATCTGGTATTTCTGATTTTTTGCTGAGTTGTTCAGGATATTGGCCTAGTAAATAAGCTAAGTTTTCGACCTCGAGCTGCGACCGCTTCATGGTCAAAAATCAGAAAAACCGCGATTTTTTCGCGCTTTTTTTTAGTTATTGGTAATTTCAGTCCCAAATAATTAATTTTAAGTAAAAGCATTGTTCTACGAATTCAAAGTAACTTAATTTGCTTCAACTTGAGAGCAAATCCAACTCTGTAGACCCAGTGGTTTCCAAAATACAGCAATTCAAAATTTAGCGATACAAAATTTAATATAGTGTTATCAAACAGTATAATGTAAAATAAAGAATGGTTGACATAAGTGCATCAAATCACTGGAGCGTGTAGGTTGGCCCAAAACAATAGCACAATCATACCGGAAGGGGATCTATATACCCCCATTAAGATGGGAGGGGCAATTATCAAAAAAATGACTTAAGGTAGAAACAACACTATTGAAAAACAATGGTAACACCCACAATATTCTCCTATAGCTTATCTTAAGCCCAGAAACCCGTTCTTGATTTTTCTTGCAAATGCAAATAACTTACTTTTACATATTTCTATTTTCTGTTAACTAAAACGTAGTTTCATTAAAAAAAACAATCTTCAAACTAGGGCTGGCCACGAGACAAGACTCGGCGAGACTTTCCTAAGTCTCGTCTCGGTCTCGTTAAAATCGAAAACTTTCAGTTTCGTCTCGGTCTCGAGTCGGTCTCGTATAATTAAGTCTCGTCTCGGTCTCGTTTTCGAAAAATACGATTCCCGGCCAACTTGTTGATTATTGGAACGAAATAATTTCGATTATACACTCCGCTCCACTTGAATAGAAACAAACTTTTTTTACGATCAGAGCGTGTAGCGCTTTGGTAAGTTTATAAATTCACCTTTTGGTTTCAGTTCCTAAAAGAGAGATCTATTGCGAATAAAACTGGATGGACAGAATTATTCAGGAAAATACCATTAGGTTATTTTTTACCACTTTTCTAATTACTTCATAAAATACACTGTTTTTTTTGCGCCACTTGAATAGAAACAGTGTGCGTTTTGTCTCTATAGATTACGGTAAGTAGAAAAAAAATTGTTCTAATAATGGAAGTGTGGATTAACAATAATAATTGTTTTGTCAAAGAAAAGATGGGCCACGGAAAACCATTAAACCCTACAGAAAAAGCCAAACTAGAATTACGCGTGGAAAACAAGCTTCCCCTACGTACAATTGCCAAAAAAATAAGTAGAAGTGTGAAAATTGTTTGGTCAAACCTTAGAAATAATGAAAACTATGGAAAAATGTGTAGTAAGTCAGGCAATCAAGAGCCACAACAGTAGCATACCGAAGAATGATAATAAGACTGTCTTCAAATTCAAGCGACACTGCTGCTAAAATCAAGGCGAAGAGTGGTATTACAGCGAGTCTTAACACTATTAGACGTGTTATTCGTGGGTCACAACATTTAAAGCGCCTAAAATTGAAGAAAAAAACACCGTTATGTCCAATTCAAAGACACAATATAATAGATTTTTGCAGGAAGAATATGACGTGGAAGGAAGAGTGGAAAAAAGTGGTATTTTCTGACGAAAGAAATCAATTTCGATGGCCCGGACGGATAGAATTAAAATGTTCATGTTATAAGGAAGGAACCCAGGTGTCTGGAGCACCACCATATCAGAAAAGGCGGTAAATTGACGTGAGGTGCGATTTTCTGGTTTTAAACAATTAATCTGGACTTTCCCACATTGAAAATGACGGCAAACTCCTACAAGGAAATATTGCAAGAAGATTTCCCTAAGTTTACTGATGTCCTTGGACCAATACCATGGACATTTCAACAAGAAAACGTGCCAATCCTCAACGCTGGGATCATTTACAGTTGGATATCCGAGATGAATAATCCTTACTTCAATGGCCACCGTATTCTACGGACCTAAATATTATTGAAAACGTATGGGGATGGATGGTTCATAAAGTTTTCGATTCTGACCGACAATATGAGGACAGAGAATCACTTGCTGCTGCATTCAGAAAAGCATTAAGTGCAATTTCTTTAAATGATATAAAATAACCTCATTATTCAGTCTCCAACTGGGGTTTTCAAGTTATTTCAAATAAAGGTGGTAGCAAACATATTAAAATATGATTACAAATAGAAAACTACCCAATTTAACTGCACTTTTTCAATTTGTTTCTATTCAAGTGGCGCAAAAAAAAACAGTGTTTTAAATGAAGTAATTAGAAAAGTGGTATAAATAACCAAATGGTATTTTCCTGAATTATTCTGTCCATGCAGTTTTATTCGCAAAAGATCCCTCTTATAGGAACTAAAACCAAAAGGTGAATTTATAAATTTACCAAAGCACTGCACGCTCAGATAGTAAACAAAAAGTTTTTTTTCTATTCAAGTGGAGCGGAGTGTAGTTTGAATACGTACACAAGAAAATAAATATTTATCTCAAATTGGATTTTTTAATTTATTAGCCTCTCTGTAAATTTCGGTCCAAATATACAGTCTCGTCTCGGTCTCGTCTCGGTTGCTTCAAAGCCAGTCTCGTCTTGTCTCGTCTTATTACCGAACCTGATGTGAAATCTCTTAAGAATTTTACATAAAGTTTGCAAAACATGGATAAATATGTTCTGTAAATTTTTATTTATTTTCCTACTTCTTATTAAAGAATTTTTTAGCCAAAGAAAAAAAGAAAAAACATTCGGCATAACTTCAAAGAAAAATCTATTTCCGTCTAAATTCCAATTTTCTACATCATCTCTTCGCAAATCGTGATAAATTGTTTTGCCAACAAGAAGTATAGCTAGGCTTACACAACAACAACAGGTCCTGAATGTGCTCTTTCTTGTATCCTTTGAAATTCTAACCCTCTTATACAATCAGTTGATTTGTATGTGTATACCTTCCTATGTGACTTTTGTTTTTCTGTTGCTTTCTCAACACAAACATAAACATCACTTTATCTATTGGATTAGCATTCTCCTATCGTCACCGATGTCCTTGAATGAACATTTAGCCGCCTTTGTCCTGATGGGATGATGGAGCGATCGATGTTTCATCTTTTGCTACACCTTGCTGCCTTGAAGTTGTTAGGTCATCATATGCTGCAATTTTGCAAGTGCATAAAAGATAGCCGACAAAAAGTACAACAACAAAAGTAGCTATATCCAATATCCGTATAGGTAAACAATAAGAGAGGACCGAACATCAACCTTGCAGAACAATGGCTTTGCTCTATAGTTCAACTTTACCGACTTTATATATTTTGCTTTTATCGAAGTCAATGACTTTGACACACAAAATAGAAACCCATTGGAGAAGAAAGCGTTATCCGTGATTCAACTGCCATTAAACAACACCAGAAGGACCTCATAAAGAAGTCCCTTTTCTCATGGCACACTGTAAAAAAAAGATACTGTTTGGTCATATCCCCGACCGAAAGATATACAAAGCTAGACAATGCCAATGAAAAAAAGCCTTTCACCTCTATCGTCAACGTCATCTTCAGATGAATGCGCCTCTCTGATTCTCGCCTTATCCTTATGAATCGATAATCCCAATGAACAGGTTTGTCTTCTTCTTCATTTCTTCCAACTTATAGAATTGAACAAATCCACAAAAATCGATGAATTGGAATCGAAATCGGAATCCCTTTGAAGATAGAAAATATAGTCAGTGCTGCAACCGCACCACCCAGTTGATGGTTTGGTTTTTGGTAGTAAGATCTATGCCACGATATGCATTTTATTTTTTTGATTTACAGATTGTTTTGGATTCTTTTTATCTAAAGCAAGTGGGAACTGTTCTTTTTTTTTTGTTAAAGGGGAGCTAATCCATATGGGCTATCTTTATTGATGGTATGGTGTGTCGATGGTCGGTCGTAGAGATGATAATGATAACGATGATGATGCATTTTTAGAGCTCGAGGCTTCGTGGGTCTTCTAAACGAATGTCATTAGAACGTCCCAAACCTATAAGGAACCTCAAACGAACCGAACAACTATATGGACCAAAAGGTTTTTTTTTTGTTCATCTTCATTCTTTTCTTTCCCGGCTTTTTGTTAATGATTATTGTTACAAAATACATTTATAATTTTTAATTCAAAGAATATTGATTTTAATTCTAAAATATATTAGAAAGTAATAGATGCACAGCAGCTTCCTGAACAGTGCCGGATTAAGGAAGAGCAGAACTAGTACGGGGCCCTTCTTCGTCTTAAAATAAATTATCGGTCTGTTAAGTCCTAAGTCAGGTTATCATGGTTTAAAAAGCTGATTATAGCCTTACTTTCTAGACAAATTAAAAAAATTAATGTGGTTGACTCAAACATTTAGCTGGACAAACTGCATGCCGGCGAGGCGGCCGGCCTGCGCGGACATTAGTTGCCCCTCTGGGCGTTTTTCTTTTTTAATTCAGAGTAGAGTTCTGAACAGAGTCTGAACACTTTGAACACACTCTGAGCGATCTCTGAACTGAGCGTGCTCTGCTCTGAGAGTTCAGATCTATTCTCTTAACATGTTCAGAGCGAAAAAAGAAACACAAAGTTGGAGCTCTGAATGCTCTGAGCTAAAAAAGAAACACGGATTTTTTTTGACAGTTCATGCTCTGCTCTGAACTAAAAAGAAAAACGCCCTCTGTTGAATTTTGCTGTCAAAAAACATTTGGAATGCGAAGATTAATGAAATTGTGAACCCTTAACAGTTTATAGTCGCTCCGATTTAATGTATTTAATTGTTTATTTTTGTCAAAATAGGGTCTTCATAATTAAATAATTCAGGTAAGAATATGGTTCAACATTTCAAAATCTAAAATAATAATTTCTAAAGTTAGGAATTTAGTCAAATTTATGTATGTATGTCTGAGATGTCTCTTTTAATATACTGTATGCTTTCATATTATGCAAGTCAATTCAATCCATATTTTTTTGTACTAAATTTGGAATAGAAAGTCCAAAATGCTACGAAATGTTCTTAAGGGATAACAATTATTTTTATGTTGTTGCTATGATTTTTTACTTGCGATATAGATATTATAGGCCAGTTCAGGATTCGTGCAAAAAATCGAACTCAAGATAAAAATTTTCCCTTACACTACGATGATAGAGAACGCGAAAAAAGTGGGTCCGGCAATTATCTTTGTCTGTCAGTCTGTCTGTCTATCTGTACCTCGACTTGCAGCCTTAACCACTAAAGCAATTTTCTTCAAACTTTGAACTTAACGTTATTTGGGCTAGAGGGGAAATTAAATTTTTTTTTAGCTCAAAAACTAACGGTACCTGTCAATTAGATACTATAATAAATGTTTTGGAAGAAAAATAAAAATTATTTATAACGGTAGGTAGGTACCTGTTATAGAACCGATTATTTGGTTTTCAAATTTCTCTTAAGCGACTACACCGATTTGAACCAACTTTTGCATATAGTTTAAATATATTATAAGTTTAAAAAAAATATTTTTTGATTTAAAAAATATTAATTTTTTTTTTTCGAAAATTTGACTTCAAAATGGTTTCGTGAATATTTTTTAATTTTCCTTAAAATTGTATTTTAATAAATACTAACAGTTCGCATACCCGATTTTATTTTAAAACATGTCCAACAAATTTTACATATAAATAATTGATTTTTAAGAAGACCGAGTTGAAAGTTAAAGTTGCAGTTGCCAACCAATTTTAAGGACATCTTCTCAAAACTTTTGAAAAGACGATCTGCAACAATAGTTTCAAATTGCAAATTTTTGGTTAGGTTGTATTGGAATCTAATGCGAGATAAAAAAATTCTAATATTTGCTGTTGACAAACTGTACAGCAAATTTACGATACTTAAATTCTTTTTTTAATAAATATTAGCAAATTTAACGGTTGTTTTTCAAAATTCAAGGCTGTCAAAATTCTTAATCTAAAGTCAGTTAAAAAAAAAACAGAAAAATAAAAAAACTGGCTTACATGAAATTTGGCCCCAATGAAATATGCCCCAAAACATAAAATGAAAAATGCCCAAAAAATTTATATGGGAAACAATAAAAACAAAACAAAGTTTGAATTAATTAATTAAATTAAGTAATTTTTCATTTTTTGTTTGGGCCGTTTTTCATTTTAAAAGTGGGGTCATTTTTCGTTATAAAAAAAAATAACACCAAATTTGGATTCATTTTTATGGCCATTTTTCATTGGTGCTGAATTTAGTGTATCCTAAAACACTTTTGAAATTATTCAGCCTTATTGGCAATTCCGGGGGAGATTGTTCTCCCCGAGTTGAATCTCCCCCGGAAATTACTTCGAACCAGTTTCGAAATAACTACTCCGTGAGAATTAATTTTGTGAAATAATTTATCTGTCAAAGTTTTCTGAAATTCAATTAAATATTTGAATCATTTGTGGTGATAAAAGTGTATTTTGGATTCAAAACAAAACCAATTTCTCGACTAAGGGAATCAAATTAAAACCAAAAAACTAAACCAAATTTGAAGCAATTCGATCTACCCGTTTAGTATGTTATAGACTGGACGTACCGTACTGCCAAACATTCTAACACCGATGGACTTCTCCGTCATTGTAATGCGATTTTTTTTTTAAATCCGATTTTTTTTTGACACGAAACGAAAACTTATGCGAGGAAAAAATTATAAATCCTTCAAAAAATATAGGTAGTATAATATGCTTTTTTTTAATTCTCCGACTAAATTGAGCCGAGGTTTTTCCAGAGAAATATCATCAATTTTCCCCCGGGAAATAGATTTATGAAATCTACTTTTTTCCTTGGGAGTTTTTTTCCTTTTTCGAAAATTTGCTTACGATTGGAGAGTATCATACGAAGGAAAATATCCGGAGCTCGGGGGAGATTTCATTCCCGATAAGGCTGATTATTTGAGATTATTTCATAAGGTATTTATTGTTTTTATTTTTTTGTGCGAACTGAAGTTGTTTTTACTACCCTTAAAATGATTGAATACAGTACGACAGTACGAGGATTAGGAAAACCGATGCGCATTCGTTTTGAAGTTCTGAATATTAAAATGAGAGGGATAGATAGATATTGAGTACGCAATTGACCCCACATTTCAGACCCGTGTATGCGTATTGCCCGAAAAGACTTTCACAAAGAAAAAAAAATTAAACTTTTAAAAATGGCAAGTCAACTCATATTTAAATAAATTTTGGCATATACTGAACATGAAGAAGACTCTTTTTTTTAAATGTTATTTTTAGCGAGTTCTAAATAATGGACATTTTAACTGTTCGGTGGCACGTGTTAACGTTAGGCGATTTCACTTATATTATTGTGATTTTTTTTGTGTTGGGAATGAGAGGAATTCAATCAACATAAATATGCGCCACCAAGCTCACAAGCACTATCTTCATTTTATGGTAAGATCAGGTTTTAACACTTTTTATCTGAATTTATATTTTTTTGTTTGCTTTTCTCAATATGTGCTAGTATTTCTAGTTTGGTTGTGTTTTGAATAATAATTAAAGAACATAACAATTTTTGTAGCACAATGCAGGTTTTGGAGCGCCATTAGGTCTGTTTAAGTGTGAGTATGAGTAATTTTAAAAACCTACTCCCGCAATGTGCCTGAGAAAAAAAAATCCAAGATACAATATTAACCAACAAACAACATTTGAATTTTATTGGCTATAACTTGACTAATTTTACTCTTGGTGATGATGAGTTTTTTTTTTGTGTGTGTCCCTTTTTTAATTTTTGTGGGCGATGAAGTTCTTTTTTTTGTTGTTGTGTGTGGATTAATATTAGTTTTTGTTTTTTTTATCTTGTCTTAATCTTAATAGATACTTACCACCTAATATCCCATGGATACTGTAGTCTTTCCGTCCATCGTCAATTGTGCGATCAGATCCGCGGAGGAGGCGACTTATTGACGATGTTGATGGGGGATCTGAGATTCCTTCCTGAAACCAACAACAAAAAAAATAGGTATGAGATTGTTTATCTAAGAGATGTGTTATCTTTTGATTGAAATTAGAAGATGACTTGTTGACAAAACAAACCATCATATCATGCTGGGTATCAATAGGAAGTCATGCTAGGCTTTTGTATTCAATATGTGAATGAGAGCAGTTTTCCATAATAGAAAACAGACAGTTTTTGTAGATACAAAAATGTCTAAAAGGAAGTGACTTCCCGAGAGAGATACTTTAGTAGAGTAGTTTAGGTATAATAATTATCTTTCTAATGGATAAAGGCTTTGCTCTTTGGTTTAATATTCGATGGAAAAAGTTGTGTGGTTTCTTGGTTATCAGACAATTAAATCTTTTTAATTTAATATGAGATATTTTTGAAAAAACAGTAATGCCTTTTAGAAAAGATGATACCTACCAAGATAAGGGAATTTTCGTTAAAACATGCGAGTCAACAAACTTTCCCGGCCAATATTGGTTCCTGGGTCTTTATAATTTCAAGAAAATGAACAATCCTTTAAGTTTCTGGACATGTTCTATGAAAGATTTCACACCGGGGTAATTTTCTACAACATTAAATTAAAATGTATACAAAATAATTTTTAACCAACGGCAACGGCATAGCTTTTTTAAATCCAAAACCAATTTTTTTACTTTTGTAATACCATTTTCTACTAAAATTATTTCAATTCACATAAAATTTTTCAATAAAAATTACATTAAAAGGACTTTTCAAAATATTTATTTTATTATCTTATTAATTTTAAGTCAAAACTTAAAAATCAGAATTTGAGTTTTTTTCTTGAGAAAATTATGACCATCAATTTTGTTGCTCAATACTTTGTACATAAGGGACACGAAATTTAATACAAATTGTTTCAACTTATTTTTAAATAAATATTGCTTATTGAGACATTTTGAGATATTTTTATTTTCAAAAATAGAACTACTACATATTTTAAAAGACAAGCAATTTATTAGAAAGTTTTGTTTTGCTGTATAGTTATTTCAGGTTAACAATAACCATTTTTGTTTGATTTGCGCTTCTCTTTGCAAAAATACTACCCTCTTTACTTTTTTGATAATGAACACATTTTTTTGGAATATTGTTGAATTTTTTAAAATTATAATATAGGCTTTCAAAAATCTTTTTGAGTCAAAACTATCAATACTAAAGGTGTGTAAATTATTATAATTAAGGATTACCAATATTTTAACATGATAGCGAAGAAAATAATTTTACTTTTTCCTATGGGTTGGTTCTAAAATATATCAAAAAATATATTTAAAAAAAAACAAATAACATACAAAATGTTGAATAAAAAAAATATTTTGACGCTCAACTTTAAGTTCAGTAATTTTTGAACGATCCTTTTTGAAAATATGTATTAATCTGCTCATACTCAAAATAAAGCGTAGATTTAGCAGAAGTATGTAATATGAAATTTACAGAAGACCGTTTTTAGCAACATTTTGCTTTACTTTTTGATCTGCTGAGTCATAGTGCTTGCAATATGGACGAAGAATGATTATGAATTTTGTTACATCAATTGCAGAAGTTATGAATTTGTATGCCAATAAGAGCGAAAGGATCTGCGAAGGATTTCCGTCCAATAAGTCTAACATCTTTTGTGCTTAAAACCTTAGAGCGCATCCTCGACATCCATATTAGAGACATCCTGGATAGATGTCCACTTGAAAACTCTCAACACGCATACCTTACAGGCAAATCCAGTGAAACAGCCCTGCATGAGGTAGTGCGCACTATTGAGAAAACTATAAACTATAAAGAATATACTCTTGCCACTTTCTTAGATGTTGAAGAACTTTCAACAACGTGCTTACTGAATCCATTCTAGAGTCTTTAGTTGATTTTGGTGTAGAAGACTACATAAGGGAATGGATAATATCCATGCTCAGAGACAGACGGATTCATGCTACGTTAGGTAATACAAACTCGACCAAACATGTAAGTAGAGGTACACCCCAGGGTGGGATTTTGTCCCCTCTTCTATGGCTTTTAGTTATGAATAAAATTCTTGTTAAGTTGGAAAGATGTGGAGTAAAGGCGGTGGCATATGCTGATGATTTGGTGATATTAGTGTCAGGGAAGTTTACTCCTGTGTTAAGTGACATCACGGAAATGGCTTTAAGGAAGGTCAGGAACTGGGCCACGAGCTGTGGACTAGGAGTTAAACAAAGCAAAACTGAAGTGATGCTATTTACTACCAAGACTAAGATACACCCCTTCACTCTACCCCGACTCAACGGCCAAACACTCTCACTCTCCTCTAAAGCTAAATATTTAGGTGTTATTCTCGACCCCAAACTAAATTGGAAGTTGAACATTGAAGAAAGGGTCAAGAAGGCCTGTATAGCATTCTGTGCCTGTAGTAAAACTTTTGGTAAAAAGTGGGGGCTTCAGTCGAAGATGATCCTGTAGACGTACACAGCCGTGGTACGACCGATCCTCACATACGGTTCGATTGTATGGTGGCCTGCACTTAACAAAAAATATAACATCGATAGACTTAGGAAGGTTCAAAGAACTGCTAGCATTGGCACGACAGGGGCTATAAGATCCTGCCCGACTGATGCCTTAAGTGTTTTTCTGCACCTTCTACCACTTGATTTACATATTAAATATCTAGTATCTTGCAGCGATTTAAGACTTAAAGAATCAAACTCTTGGTTTGCCAAGCCCTATGGTCACAGCAATACCACAGACTTGATTCCAATGGAAATGTTTTCGACTCCCACTGACTACTGCACCCCTACAATGAGTATCAGTAAGGATTTCAAAGTTAAATTTCCATCCAGGAAGGATTGGAATGATAACGTCGTGACGAAAGATTTCGACACAACTATCTTTACTGATGGCTCAAAGATGGTGTGTCGCGTTGGTGCAGGAATCTTCTCTGAGTCTCTAAATGTATCTAGGTCCTTTCGGCTACCTGACCTTGCTAGCGTCTTTCAAGCTGAATTGCTGGCAATCAGGGAAGCTTGCAAGTTACTAAAAGCAGATCCAAATCAAAACCGTAATGCAGCTATTATTACAGACAGTTAAGCGGCCGTTAAAGCCATTAATTCAGCTACAGCATCCTCCAAACTAGTCCAGCAATGCCGGAATGAGCTTGCGGGTCTGAACACTGACCTCAATGTCACTCTTATCTGGGTCCCGGGTCACAGTGGCATTGAGGGCAATGAACGGGCTGACGAGCTGGCCAGGCAAGGTTCAGCCCTTCATGGCTCACTTGCGGAAAGAGCCAACATTCCGCTTGGAGTTATGAAGGGCAACATTCTCTCAATTTATCTTACTAAAGCAAACCGTAGGTGGAGCAGTTTATCAAACTGTATTATATCTAGGAAGATTTGGCCCACCTATGACAATAATCGAACAATTGATCTAATACGCAGACCCAGGCAAGACATAGCCAGGGTTGTTGCAACCTGTAGCGGACACTGGCCAATAGGAGAGCATGCAGCGAAGCTGGGCATACCTCACAATACTCACTGTTGGAGCTGTGAGGAAAAGGAAACAGTAGTGAACTACTCTACTATCGCAAATGCCCTGCTCTGGCCAAAGCTAGAAAACAGTCACTCGGAAGAGCATTCTTTGACAACATTAACGAACTTTCTGAAATGAAGATCAAAGACTTGATTTCTTTTCTCAACGCGACGAAATGGCTCTAGGACAAATTTCGGCTACTTCTGCATTATACCTTCCGTCGATTCCCTATGATCACAAGATAGTGGACTAGGGTTCTGGTGGGGGTTTTTGGTGCACAGCGGCCGGATGATCATCCAATCAGATCGGTAGACGCTCCAGTGCTAGCCAACGAACTGCCTAGTGGGCTAACTGTGGATGGTGCGGGTGCGGGTGCTGATCTGGTTGAGTGAGTGAACCACTTTCTGATGATTGTGCTAAAAGCTACAACAAAATCCTATTCTAAAGTAAATAAAAATGGACGATATCCTGAGGATATGCCCATATTTTCTCTCGTCAATTCCATCCACAGGTTATGGTATCAAATCGGCGCACTTCAGCGCTGATTGGGCTATGGGCTAGACTGCCCGTGGCCGCCATTTCTACCTACTTACCTAAGAACGAAATTTCCTAAAATTGGTTTTCACTTTCTTCAATAATATTTGCCTATTAAATCAATCAATATTCCGTAAAAATAAAAGAATTCAGTCAGATGGAGGGGAAAATGATACACTCCGACAGGACAAGTTTTGGATTTGTAAGCAAATCGAACTCGAGATAGCTTATAATTTTTCCTAACATTACGATGATAAACACTAAGAATAAAGTGGATCTCGCAACCCTGTCTGTCTTACTGTACCTGGAAGTGGAGCCGAAACTGCTGAAGCAATCTTCATAAAATTTCGGACTTAATATTTTTAAGTGATTCCCCAAAGGAGAAATTGATATTTATTTTTGTTAGCTCAAAAACAGCTCAACCATTAAAAAAAAAATTATTTATCTGGAAATAGCGAATTATTAAGGTTATTCATGTAATTTCGTAAACCACTAGATAAGCTTACGATTTGGTTAATGAAGTGTAAAATTTTGTACAGGAAATGGTTTACACAGTTTGGTCAAAATTATTCAAGGATTTTGAATATACAAATTAACCAAATTTATTTGGTTAAACTTATCCAAACGTCATTGTGACTTTAAGAATAAGACGTGTTCAGAAATATGATAAACATACTCTAATATCTCACTCAGAGAACTAAAGAAGACTCTGACCGTGTTCTATTCCTATCGAATAGCGATTAGTTGGCGATAAAAATTGTGACACAAAACGCAGTTTACGCAAGAAAATATAATTCAGACGTCTATATTTACTCCATGATTAGGAAAGTTACTTTTCGTAAACTATTAAGGTAGAATTATAAAGATCCCCAACCAATTTGAACCATTCGTTGACGACGACGAAACTGCATCAACAACATGTTGTTATTGTGGTTTTCTTTTTCGTCAACGAATAATTCGCATTGGTTTGGGTTACCCTTAATAGTCGGAATCTGTCAGAAGCAGATGTCATAAACCAATGAAAAGTAGCTCTCTGAACAATCAAAATCAGGATTGAGTTTCACTCCCGTGAGGTGCACTCGGGAGCGCTCTTCACTACGGAAAGCAATAGTGTACGCAACTCAAGAAACCGAAATTATGGGCGCACCATTAATTATTTTATATTCGCTTATTTTCGTCCGACCACTACCGTGAGCCTAGGACTATTGTAGTTCCATAGTGTATCTAACATTTTTTTATTGTTCCGAGACATTTGGCTCCGATTTCGCGTTGGTTCGGGAGAGGTTCTTCATTTAAAAATAACTTCGAAATCTAGACACGTCTAATCTGTCAGACACCAAATCTGTCAAATAAATTAACAGCTGATCAATTACACAGCATTTAAGAAAATGAATAAAACGGTTGTTCATGCAAGCTTTTGTGTAAACTTATCATTTTACTAAATTTTTAAACGTACGACGTTGCATGAATACCCTTCTTATTAAATGTATGGTTGATTTTTTGGCAGGCAAAAATAATTTTAAAATACATTTTGGGTTTAAATTCTTTTTTTTTTTTTAATTGAAAACTTGTTGATGATTTTTTTTTTAAAATCTGATATATTATTGTATTATAATAAGTAAAGGATTTCCCAAAATGAGGTGTTATCATAATATTCAAAAAAAATGGCATTTTTTGAGATAAATGATCAGATGTTTATTTCAATGTTAAGAGGAAAGTATGCCATTAATAATAGAAAATAATATCAGCCAAATGGCCGCCACCGCCTCGCTTACACAAGAATATCCTTCTCATGAAATTTTCCATCACCAAATCGCAAAGTGGCTGCTGTATGCGCTCAATAGCTTCACGAATTCCATTTTTGAGGTCTTGAATCGACGCTGAGCTGTTGACGTAAACCTTATCTTTCACGTGGCCCCAAAGGAAAAGTCGCAAGGTGTTAAATCACAAGATCTCTGTGGCCAATTGTGATCACCTCTTTGAGATATAACACGGTCCGAAAACTTTTCCCGTAAAAGATCGATGGTTTTGTTGCTTGTGTGGCACGTAGCGCCGTCTTGCTGAAAGAAAACGTTGTCCAGATCAATACCATCCAATTCCGGCCATACAAAATTTTTAATCATCTCTCGATAGCGCAATCCATTCACCGTAGCTGTTGCTCCAGCCTCATTTTTGAAAAAGTAAGTCCAATTACCCCACCGCACAATAAACCGCACCAAACAGTTACTCGTTGAGGATAAATATTTGTTTTTCCGAGCCCCAGATGTAATAATTTTGCTTGTTGAGGTAGCTAATGGGCCTCATCAGTCAAGATGAAATTTCGGATCATTTTCATGCATTTTTTATAGTGAATTTTAATAATTTCAATGCGTTGCGGAAGCGTGTAGGGTTCCATTTTTATTAATGGCGTAGTTTCTACTTGTCAAATGTCAAAAAATGATACTACAAAATGTTACTTTCTTCTAATCAAATTAACGCAAATTTTCCAAGATAACTTTTGGAGTTTTAAGAAATTTAAAATTTTAGCTATTTAATTAAAATGGTTCACATGAATTTTTAAAAATTGCTTCATTAAGCTAAAATTTCGATTTTGAAAGTTATATTAGGTATTTTTTTTTATAAAGTTTATTTATTATTGTTATTTCAAACTTCACATGAGTTCTAAGAAATACATAATACGATTCTAATTTCGTCTATCTATTGTTTATATTTTTAAAGTCTATGCATATTTTTTATATTATAAATTAACTTTAAATTAATTAACAATGAAATTTGTATTTTGTGAGCTATAACTAAATATTCGCGTGAATTTTACCATATAAACTCTTAAATTTTTCAATAGTGAAATTTGAATTTCATAAGTTAGTTTTTTAAGAAAGAACAGAAAACCCAGAGTTGACAAACAAAAATTATATGTATGTGGTTTTAAAGGTTTAATAAGTACTTAAAAAATATATTATCGTTCCATCGATAAACCATGGGATCAGGGATGGGACTTTTTGAAAAAATTCCGAAGTGGATTTAAAAAAAAAACGCAGTAGATTCATTTTTATCGCAGTAGATTTTTATATTTTTAAAATATAAATAAAAAGTAACATGAATAATAATAATTGGTTTGCTGATACGAAGCACAAATATTTTAGTTCAACATAAACGCGTATGTTCTACTTTTTCCACAGCATAAACTCTTACATAAGATCTTATGTTGAACTTAAATATTTAAGTTTCGTTTCAGCAAATGGGCCTTAAGCCTACGCTGCTGATGCGAAATGAAATTCTCCTGCGGTATCCAAAAACACAACAAATGTTTACGAAAACACAGCGGAAAAATATTCATGGAGAGTTTACATAAATTATAAATAAATAAATCGAAATTTAACGAAAAAAATCAAACGAACACTGCTGTAATGAAAGAAACAACAAATAAACCACGAATAAACCCAAATATAATATTCCGCACACAATTAATGGTCCGGGCAATTAATTCATTGCGAAAAGAGAGTGGAGACTTGTTAAACAAATCTGCTATAATGATCAATTTCGCTGGTCGAACAGCGTACCACAGAACGAAAAGCACAACGAAATTTTTCGCTTATGATTTCGTCATGTAATTTTTTTGGGATTTTTCCTTTCGCATCAGCAGCGAACTTGGCTTTAATATAATTAACTTAACATTCATTCCCCTTTTTTTTAAAAGAAACTGTCACTTGCCTTCAAAACATAGCCAAAAGCCATTAGTGGCGCGTTCAGGTTTTTGTTACAATGAGATTGACTGCATTCAGAAACAAACAAATCATTTTTGGATTACATTTAGATACATATTGAATTTTTTTTCGTAAAACAAAAAGTTCAGTAGATTTTTCTTAAAGGCAGTAGGTCTGTTTTTCGAAGAAAATGCAGTAGATCTATTGCAATTGCAGTAATAGTCACAACCCTGCATGTGATATCAAAATGCAACGGAATAAATGCCTTTTTTAACCAAAGCAACCTGAAAAAATTCACCTACTAGTGGTTTTTATATTGTTTGACTAAAGCTATCGGTTGGTACCCTCTTTTCCAACAAGGCGTCAAAACTTTGAGCGCATTTTTAATAGCAATTTTTATTTGAATCAGAAGCAACCAATTTTTTCAGGGCATCAACAAAATCAAAGCAACTTTGTTAAATCCTTATAGCATCTGAAACGTTTCCTAGAAAATCAAAAAACAAAAATTTCTCTACCTGCCGTTTTGGAGAAAAATAAGATTTACTTTGGTTTAAAAGTTGTTTATGGTAAATTATATTTCAAAATATTTTTGGTCCTAATACAAAATCAAACTACTGAAGTTTAAAATTTTTATATCCCACTTTAATAAATCACTGTCTGCTAATTCTATATAAAAACAAAAATGTCGTATTCCGTTCGAAATCAGTTTTAATCTTAAAAATCTAAACTTCAAAGCTTCAGACCCTATATGTCTTATCGTTGTCTGATGATGCTAGACATTGCGGAAGCATAACATGATGGGACATCGAATAATCAAAAGTTTCTAACTTCATAGCTAACCTTCTTGGGGGACTACAAAAACTGGCTTAGTTGATCTCCCTGATTTTTTATTCGTTCTCAACCCATATCACTATATGTATGTAGATAATAATTATTAAATCATAGACAAGCTGACTCGAACAAAAAAGGCCAAGAAGAGATTTGCAAAATCATCGTTCTGATTTTGATGCCAATTTCCAGTTAAGGATTAATTAGGGCGTGAACAGTGTGTGATGTGACACACACAGAAATCCCATCAGGGAGGAGAAATCTTCGACCTACCCCTGGCCTTCAGATCACATTAGCTTTTCCTCAAAATCCCTTATGAACATGACATGGTCATTGATCACAACTCCATGATCACCTAACAACACGATCAAAGCTATACGCTCTTTTCTTGGTAATCCCGTCTAAGACCTTCCATGTTAGTGTGTGTGTTGTTAGTGGTGGGATTAGTTTCAATCACCCCCAATGCAACAAGTTGACGGTTTGGCGATCAGTGATCGGCGCGGTGGTAAAAGTCGGGGTCTTCCGATCATGTAACGTCTCACTCTGCACTTGACGGATGCCTTAATCCAATTAAAGAAAACATGATGTGTCATATGGGCATGGGCACACCAAACCAACCCAAGCCAAGCACCCAACATCACCAATCCAACCAACCGAAAGAGAATCAAGAATCGAGAGCCGACAGAACAACAGGGTTTCGGACTTCGGACACCTTCGGTGTTTATAAGCTGTCAGTTGTATAGTTGCCGCCACCGTTCATGTTGCTTTTTGTTGTTGTTGTTGGTTACATTGTCGATTTTCTGGACCGGGCAGTCAAGTCGTCATCGTCACACACAACAAATAGCCTTCGGGGGAATGTGTCAAATGCCTCACTATGAAATCTTTTTTAATTTGATTTTTGATTCAAGAACACCGATACCCGCTCCACCAGCAACAACAACAACACAAACGACACCAACCAGCTTCGTGAGCCGATAATTAATATTTTTGTTCTCCCAGCCGAGAGTTGTTGTTTTACTGATTCAATTGAATGATGAATTAGATAGATTCTCTACAGAGGTGGCTTGGCTATATAAATTCAAGGTCGACATGACTGATAATCTGAGGAACGTGGCACAGGCAATCTATTTTATGCATCTACCTGATGTTAAGAGATATTAAAATTCAAAGAATTTCCATCGTCCACAGAGAGGTGATAAATATTTGATTGGACTTCTGTTTCTTGCATCAATCCATACTTGTTTCCAGGATGTGATAAATGTGTAAGTTTTTTTTGACAACAGAAAATGTATCGTTGGTATGTAAGATATTTGATAGATATGATGTAAAGACTTTGTATGGTACACCTAGCATATTGGGTGGGCAATATACGCATTTAATTGATAGCATACGTAGAAATGACAGACGATAATTCGTGAGCTATGTCGTGTGTCTATGGAATGTTGGTAATCAATTTTGATTATAGACATGTTAAGTTTTTTTTGGTATTTATCGAAGAATTAATCGAAAAGTATTTCTAGCATTGAAAGTCAACAATTTAAATTCGTAAGGAATTCGAAAAAAAAAAATACTTAGATATCAAACGAGTTTTTAAGTTAAGTTCTGAATTCAAATAATTCAAGCCTAATTTTCCAAATTTAAAAAAACAAGATTTATGCTTTATAAAACTGGTTGGGCAAAACACATATAATATCTTTAACTTGGTCAATAGGGCAAGTAGATATTGGTTTCTTGTACAAATAAGTTTTAATGAAATGTAACATTGAAATAATGGGGAAGTCTTAAAGAGTGAATTTTGGCGTGACGTCCGTGCGTCGGTTTAGATACAAAATTCAAACTTTTAAATGATATTTTAAACGTAAAACACTAATTTTATTTCTTGATGTCCTTAGATGTATATTTTGATAGTTATGCTTCAAATAGTAATGCTGTAAATTTTATTAATGTCGGTAGCCATCGACTGAAAACTTGCGCGTTAAAAAGCTTACAACAAATATGAATTATGAGAGCTCAGCTGTACTTATAAGGCTCGAAACGTATTTGGACTAAAGGTTGCATAAAAACTTTCAATACAACCACTACGCCATACACCGATTTTTTTCTCCAAATTTCCTCGAAAACCTCACGAAGGGTTTTGATTAAACTTTGTACTTAGGAGAGCCTTTTTTTCCAAAGTGATCAATCGGTTTGATAAAAAGGAGAGACATTTTGGAAAAAAGATTGGAATTTTAAAAAGAGATTCAAATGGGAAATACCTCAGATCGCTTAAAAAATAAAATGGAAATTACACAAAAATCCCTAAAGAATTTCGGCTTAGTTTCCAAAACCTTAAATTGAAATTGAACCAGACAAAAGTATCGCCCTTTTGTATTTCATGCTTTGTATAAAGACACGTGACACATGCCAGATTTCCCCAAAAACAAAAATGGCATTTTGAGTTATTCCCGTTTATTTCGTAAATTGCTAGACCAATTTTGTTTTTATCAAAGATTTACATAAACATGTACATCAGGTATATGTATCGCCCATGGATTGCAAAAAAGTAGGTCACTAGATTTTCCACTTTTAAAATAAATCGGCGAAGACGTGCATACATATTTATAGTGAATTGTTCGTTAAACTTAATTATTTGAGACACAGCTAATATAAGTTAAATATATTTTCTAAAAGTAAAAACAATTTTAACAAAAATATTCTTCTTTCTCATGAATCTAGATATCACAAAACGTCTTAATCTTCAAAATTTAAACTAGAACAGGATACCTAACTGTGTCTGAAAGTTGGAGAATAAAAAATATAAAACGGATTTTTTGTATTTATTTATAATTTTAAGGACTATTTGAATTCAGATTTGATTATTTGAGATTGAGATAATCACGTCTTGTAAGGAAGCAAGTACTTATGCAAGGAAAACTATATGCAAGCACTTTTCAAAAGTTGTCCCACCATGCAAGCGCAAGCGTACGCAGCAAATGAATTCTCAAAATCTATATGTTATCAAAAATCAATAATCAAATGCTTTCTGTTGCTAAGAGCATCACATTATAGAAGAGCTGAACCAATTCGTTTCATTGTGACCGAATACGGTTTGCAAGTAAAATTGGTTCCCATATAGGTGGCAGTGCACTCGGATTATTAAAACAATCTAATAAATATTAGTAAGCAAAATTACTGGTAATTACCAATATAATGTCGGTTTAGTGTCAAAAAAGTAAAATAATGGTCGCATTTACTCAAGAAGAAGAAATAAAGCAAGTTTTTTATTTGGATTCCTTCTAAAATATTTAGATCAAACAGTTGTATACTTGGGCGTATACGCACTTTTCTTGCTTTATTGCATTTTTTGTAATTATTAGTTTTATCTAAAAAAAAAAATCGTCCCGACAGCCCACTTTGCGGTTTTTTTTTTTGAAAAACAATACCGCTCAATTTTAGTATTGATTTACATTGACATTACGAAAGTATCCCAACTAACAAAATTGCTTCCGATTTCATACATTAAAGTGTCATTCGTTTCTTTAGTGACCCAGAAATCCTTCTGACGGGAAGCCAAATTGGTATAGGAGTCAAAGGTGATATAACTGATCCATTAGACTTTCAACTAGCAACAACATCAGCATCACACTGCGATGAACTGATGTTCCTTTAATCATATCCAATAGTGATCCAAATAAATATTAATGCAATCCTTAATGTTAGTATCTTGCTTGGGTTGCTATAATGTTTATATAAGTAAATATGGAAAGGCTTATATTGCAAACGCCATAACTCTATTTTGCCACCATTTGCAATTCAAGTAAAACGTATTATGTGATTGTAATAATTAA
Source organism: Melangyna quadrimaculata (assembly GCA_949320155.1). Taxonomy (NCBI): domain Eukaryota; kingdom Metazoa; phylum Arthropoda; class Insecta; order Diptera; family Syrphidae; genus Melangyna; species Melangyna quadrimaculata. The sequence goes on along the minus strand of OX439483.1, from coordinate 55,246,497 downwards.
TTTGTAATAATGCGAAAGAACGCACGCTTTTTTAGTTTTGCAAAAATGTGGGCATCTTTATTATTTGCATAAATAATTATGTGCAATGAAAACATTAGGCTCTTATATTAATTCACGTGGGGCAGGCTAAAACGCTTTCAATAGATTTTTTCTAGATAAATTATGAGATATAAAATTCTTTAAGAAAGTCAATCGATTTAAATGCTAATTATTTCATATAAGAGGTTGGCCGAGCGGTTAGCGAGCTCTACAAGTAGTATGAGGTATCCAGAGTTCGATGGCCTGCCTACTTGATTTTTTTTCATTTTTCTTCACACTATACTTTTTTCCTTTAGCACTTCTTTCCAACTCTCTTAGAATGTTCTTCATAGCAACTGAATTTCCTTCTTGAAGGTGCTATAGGAGTTAAAAAGTTCTCCTTTTTAACTCTATGGAGTATTAAAGAGGGATTAAATGAGTGCAATAAACGATTATAAATAGCTTCTATGGATGAATATTGGAGTAAAATTGTTAGTTGGGATTGCTTCCAACTTTGTACTGTAAAAGAGCTATGTGAAGTGATGGGAACCCCGAACTTAAAATTTTAGTGTGTGGTTTATAAGAATCGTTTGTCCACGTTTGTCCAACCTAAACAATCGATTGTTCACCCTCAGGAAAAAAGTTATTAAGCTTTTCTTTTTTATAGCAACTCTCTTAAATCAAAAAACTCTACAGCCCCCAATAGATGCCTCAGGAGGATTAGACTAAGTGCGTTCGTTTGTCCACCGACTGTTATTTATTAGTCACCAAAAATAATCGTTTTTCGACCCTTAGTCCAAAAGTTATTCAACATTTCGTTTTTATAGCTTGGGTTTTGCTATAAAAACGAAGTGTTGGATAACTTTTGAACGAAATTCGAAATTTTTTGCTGGACTAACCTGGACAAACGGTGGCGAAACGATTGGGATTGAAACCATTTTGCTAAAAAAAGATTAAAATTTGTATGGTGGACAAACGAACGCACTTTCTCATCCTCCTAAGTCAACTATTGGGGGCAGTAGACGGTTTTTTTTATTTTTGGGAGTTGCTATAAAAGAGAAAAGCTTAATAACTTTTTTCCTGAGGGTGGACAAACGATTTTTTAGGTTAGACAAACGTGGACAAACGATGGACAAACGATTCTGATAAACCCCACCCAAAAATTTTAAGTTCGGTGTTCCCACTTCACACAGCTCCGTAAAGGGCTATCGAATATAGCTTTTGGTAAGGTAAAATTGACGGTTTTGATGCGTCATATCATATATACATAACTATTTATTTTTTATACATCAACAAAATAATATGAAATTAAAAAATCATCAACCCATATATAAAATATTAAGGCTTTCGAACAAAAGTATAACAAAATCAGGTTATTTTCGGATGGGTATATTTTATCTTTTTTGATCTATCCTTCTATGAGAAATCCATTGATGAATTTGAGCGAAGATTGTGTTTTAAGCAAGCTTAAGAAGATCAGGTGAGAAAAAAGTCATAGACGGGAAATTCGAATTCCCCAGTTAAGGTAGGAGCAGAAGACAGCAACACTCCCAACAATATAAGTCTGAAATCCATTAATTTGTTTTCTAAAAACAAATATCCGAATCCCGAATTTCCATACTCTTTTAGTACTTTTTTTGATACCTTTTTCAATACCTTTCTGATAAATCAAGAAATAATGTAAAATGATATTTCTTCTTGAAAAATATAGAAATTTTGATAATTATCTCTTCATGAAAAATTATTAAGCCCACAAAAACAAATATTCACCTCAGGACTATTTCATATTTACATTTACTTGGAACTAGAAAATAAATTCAAGAAATCCTTTTCATTAAACACAAAATCAAAAATAGCTAAGTCCGCTTAATAAAAATGTGGGTTTGGTTTTTAAGAAAGAGCTTATTGATAGAATAACAAAAACTACACAAGAAACAGACTCTTTTCAGAGTTAATTTGATAGTGAAGATTTTTTGTCCCGAAATTTCTTAACACGTGCGATTTTTAATAGGTACCAAAAAAGTGCTAAGCCATTCGGGGTTTTTACATTCGGGATTTTACAATTCGGGATTTGACGTTAAGGATTTAACAATTCGGGATTTTACAATTCGGGATTTCACATACAAAATTTGGCAATTTTGGGGATTTTGCAATTCGGTATTTCGAAAACTGTTGTTGAAGACGACACTGACACCGATGCACTTCCATTAGGGGTTCTCCTCTAAAATGCTTAAATTAAACTCTTATTTAATTAGCTACTTTGATAATTTTCTGTAATATAAATAAATAATTAAGATTTTGATCTTAGAATATTTTGTATAAGCTTCATTTTATAATTTGTTTTTATTATTATTCGATATATGTTTTTTGATGAATAAGAACACATAAATATTTATCCTGATTGATTTTAATTTTTAATAGAAATAAAGAATAAAGGAAGCAATAAAGAATAAAGAAAGCAACTGAGCAATAAAGAAGAACAACTGTGGATAGCCTTTTTAATAAAATAAAAGTTGTAGGCGTACATTTTCGAAAGGCAATTTGTAAAAACTGTATGCCATTTCGAATATGATGAGTCAAGACTGCAAGAAATGGTTTATTTGATGCTATTAGTATATTCAAAAAAAACTAATTATAAATATTTTAACAATAATTTATCTAATCAAAAAGAGCCAGTTCAGGATTCAAGTTAAACTTGAGTTACATTTGGTCTCTGGATTAAAAAATGGAAGCACTCGCAAACTAAAATCTCGAATAACGAAATCTCGCTTTTTCTTTAAATCTCGAAACACGAAATCTCGCAAATTATTGAAATCATTTTTCATAAACTCGCAATTACAAAATCTCGTTTTTAACAATCTCGCATTTATATCTCACAACCAAAAAATTTCGCAAATTTCAACCAATCTCGCAAACTAAAATCTGGCATAAGCACCTCACGTTGGGAAATTCCGCACTGAAAAATAAAATCCTGCAAATGGAATATGAAAATATTTTTTTTAAATGCGAGATTTTAGTTTGAGGGTTTTTGTAATTGCGGGATTATAAAAAAGCGGGTTTTTGTAATTGCGAGAAAATGAAAAGCGGGTTCTGTTATATTGTAATGCGTGATTTCGATTGCGAGATTTTAATTTGTGAAGAGATTTCTTATCCAACCCGGATTAAATCGGGAGCGCTACGATATCTCGCAAACTAAAATCTCGAATAACGGAATCTCACATTTTTTATAAATCCCGAAATACATAATCTCGCAAACTAATAAACCCGCTTTTCATAAACTCGCAATAACAAAATCTCGCATTTACATTTCGCAACGAAAAATCTCGCAAATTTCAACTAAAATCTCGCAAACTAAAATCTCGCATTAACACGTGACGTTGGAAAATACCGCACTGAAAAATAAAATCCTGCAAATGGATAATGAAAAATCAGAGGCCTAAGAAGGGAGATAAAATCCTTGAACCCAATATGCCGGCCACCCAAGGTACTGTTTATTACAAATAAATTGAAAGCACACCAACTAACAACATAGGCGCCTGCCTGGCGACTGAGCATACCCTAGGCGGAGCGACGGAGTCGCGTGAGCGGGACAGAGGCCCCGAAAAGGGAGTTAAAATCCTTGAACCCGCGAAGCGGGCCACCCAATGCACTGTTTATTGCAAATAAACTGAAAGCACACCAACTGACAACATACACAAACGAAAAACCTAGTATAAAGTAATTTATAAGTCCTTTATGTTTTTTAATGCGAGATTTTAGTTTTCGAGATTTTAGTTTGGGGGTTTTTGTAATTGCGAGATTATAAAAAGCGGGTTTTTGTAATTGCGAGATTATGAAGAGCGGGTTTCTGTAATTGCGAGATTTCGTATTACGAGATTTCGTGTGCGAGATTTTAGTTTGCGAGATTTCGTAGCCAACCCGATTAAATCACCCTATGATGAGTTTTGTACGTCTTTTTGGCTCTAAAAGGAAATTGGAAAATTAAAGAATACTTACATTTTCTATTCCTGTACAAAATTCTTCCTTTTTTATTTATTTATTATACTTGCCCAATGTGTAGCTATAAAATATTAACAAACAAGAAACAAATTTTTAGAGACCTGAAGAAGAACGTAACCGCGTACGAAACGTCGTCTTAATTTTAAAAGCAATTTTCAACATAGACCTAAAGCCCACTTAGGATTTTAATATTATTTAAAAAAGAAAGGTCACGAAGAAGGAATAATTATACAATATACATTGTTATGAGTGAAGGGTCCTTATATTTACTTACTATATATATTTACTTAATGTCATTAGATTACATCATGTTTACATTAGTCTTAGTAAATAAATTATGTGACCAGAAATCTATGCAGAAATCTATTATCTATCGGTCGATATTTTTTTTATTTTGTTCATCAAAAATGTCTACTAAAATAATAAAAACGAGTTAAAAAGTAGAATTCCATAGTTAATAATTTTTTTCATAATTTTTCAAGTTTTTTGTTCCAACATTTTTTTTTCTCAATTTAAGGTAGGCTTCAAATTAACAATGAATTGATACAATAATTAGTTTTGCTGTTCGCTGATAATAGAACTATAAAATTAACCATTAATTTCGCATTTCATAATATTTTCATACAATTATTTCAAAATATAATTCGCTTCCCAAAATCGATTAAAGCAATAATCACGATTGTATAGTTGGATCGGCTGTCTTTTATTTAGAAATAAAAATAAATATTTCATCACAATTCCTATTGAGTGTTTGATGAAAGATGAAAGAAAAATCAAATTTTTATCTATTGATCACTGATTTATATCTTTTTCATGATGATCTTCATCAGAAACATTTAAAATATACCTCTTTTTCGATGAATATCCCTTAATCGATATAAAGCCATGCAATCGAAGAGGGAAGGAGTTTATTGTGGGAGGTGCATCGTTATCTCCTCTCAACTCATGATAAATCAAAAAAAAAACTTAAAGTAAAACAAAAAAAAAATAATAATAATGCTTTGGGGTATTTGAGAGCACCTCATGTCACGAAATCTGCAAAATACCCCTCCCTCTTCATCAAAGTGGTACATAAATAATATGGGAACAACAGAGAACAGATGTCCTGTTGCACCTAAATGCACTGAATTCAACTTTTTTTTTTTAATTCATCTATATACTTATATCTCTGAAGCGATCTCTTATAAAATGAAGCGTGAAACGCACCTGGAGGCATAGCATCGGGTGTATCTAATTGCGGCAAGTAAAAGTAAAAATGTTCTCTTTTTCCATCCAGGGCTTCGAAGGGGCACAAGTCATATCTTGTATGTATGTACTGCTTATATATTAAAAACAAAATGAAACAGTGATCTGGTGCTATGACATAACCCAAAATCTTTACTCGGTTACGGTCAATTTTGCTGAAGACAAAGAAAGGCGGCAACATCGATAAAAACAACAAAAAAAACAACATCTTCCCTTTTATTCGTACGAATAAAAATTAGCATCCCTGCCGATGATATTATCATGTATATAGCTACAGTTCCTTCCGGATGTGTCACCTTGGAAATCTGTGAGAGACCGAGATGAAACTAAAAGAACCATAAGAAAGATCAAAGATTCAAATCGATATGGGTGGCTTAGACTGAACTGAAATGACTGTTGACAAATTTGTTGTCCATTAACGTTTCATCGGCTATAAGGTGAAAATAAGCAATGAAGGCACCTATTAGGAACGAGCTATAAACAAAGACAGCGGGTGGGCTTTGGGCGGTCTGGTGTTCTGGGATTGGGAAAATACAAAAAATCATGTTCCGTGTAGGAAGTGCAACAACCTATTATGTGCGGTTTGTTTGTACCTTTTGTGGTCGTCTCGGAAGCTGAGCATTGAACTGTGAACGTCTTTTTGGCTTGAGATCAGCACGTGACTCTTCTCAATGGCAATACAACATCCTTTTAGTAAAATCAATGAGTTGTCTGTATTTTGTTGGCTTTGTCAACTTTGATTGTCAGAAACTCATTCATGTTTATTGCTTCCTGTTTTGAAACGAAAAAAGTATGTATGTAGGTCAAAATGGAAAGTCAATAAATGAAGGTGCAGATGCATCTCTGCAAAGGGATAAAAGATCCTCTTCAAGGTTTTTCGATAGCCCCTTAAAGAGTTGAGTTAAATGAATGCTAAAAGATTTCGAAGGTCATAATACTTTAATTTTTCTTTTGGATTTTGAGTTGCTGAAACAAACGTATAGTTTAAATTCCAAAGATATTATTTCGCTATCATCATACCAGAACCAATCTTCACCAAACCTTGGAAAGATTTCTCAAAAAGAGTGGGAAATTATGGTAAGGCGACAAGGGGAGCACTTAATGTCGGATGAATAATCTAGGGTTCGGCACAATAAAGGAGATATAGAATGACTTTTGCTAACTTTACAGTTAATTTAAAGTATCCTTAAAGGCGCTCATAAAATCTGGTCATTTTTGAATGCTTTAGACATTTCGCTAATAGCCTGAGTTTAATCAAACTCCGACATCAACCAACATTAGCCTTTTAGACTACCTCACAATGAAAAGCGCCTAATTAGCTGTAAGATATCTTAACCATCCTGATGCGAAGTGAAGTAGATACATTAGGAGCTTCTTAATAAGGATTAAACTGACGGGAGCCAAAAGTCATAAGGCAAGGATTTTTTTAAGAAAATAATTTTAAATGTAATTAATCAGTGTTTAAGCAATAAACACCTATACACCTACATTCTGATGTAAGAGTTCATAACAAATAAAATGTTATTATGACCATCATCAGATTGTTAAAGTTCCTCAGGGATTTTTTTTCTGGCTCCGCCTTTCAATATATGTATAGGTATAGCTGCATTTTATAACCTTAACCTGAATATTTTTAGCATGATAATCTACATAATTTGTTTACAAATAGTCTGTTTTTGAAAGTTTAATCGCACAAACAAAATGGATTCTTGAAGAAATTTTTTTTCAAAGAATTGATAACGAGCACATTGTTATTTAAAAACATAACATAAATATGGACGATGCAAGGTGATGAACTTTTTTTTTATTTTTAAATCAAAATGTCTTTGTCTTCGTCTAAATGATATGCAAAATTGCCATTTAAATAATTATTTTCTGCTAAACAAATCAAACATATTTTTATATTTTTGATTCATTTGAAATCATCAACCTACGGTGGTTTTGCGTTATTTATTTTTAAAACTGAGCAACAAATCAAATTCGATCAGGTGCATGTTCTTGCTTTTTTTTTGTAAAAAGGGACTTTAGAAAAATGAAATAATATTTGATTAAATACAAGTTCAAAAAGAGATCTCTCAAAATGTTATGAGACTGATGAATATTGGGATACAACATTTATAATAATAATTAATTTAATTATTTAAAAATATTATTTATAATATAATTTGTTAAGCCTATAAAAGAGGATTTTAACATCAGTTTAAAAATCACTTTCTATGTACCTATGCAACTTAGCAAAATAATTGTTGGCTGGGCTAACCGTTCACGATAATTGTCAAAGGGCACGGTAGTGCCCAGCCAAGTTCTGGCCCTACACCCTTTTTACAGGATCAAATTCATGCTATTTTCGACCCCCCTCTAACTTCAATGCCAATAAAGTCATAAACTTCAAACTCGCAGCATTTTCTAAGCTCACCATGTTTAAGCAACTCATTAAATTTCAATTTTTTAGCATTAGTCGTTCCGAGATATAAGACTGCAAATATCGTAAATACCGTAACTGACTGACTTACCCACTCACTGACAGATCATCACAATTATGGAGCATGGATATGGATATCGTAGAATCTTGTTATTTCGTCTAACGGTAGCCCTTATGGTGTAAACAAAGAAAATTTAAGATTTTCCTTCCAGGGGGCGTGGTACCCACCCATTTTCATAGAATTGATATAAATAATTTTGAGCACTTCTGATTGTCGTAGAATGATGATTGGGCGTTGATTGCACCCACTTTTCATCATAAAAAGAATCTTTGCACTAAATTTAGTGAAATCACACCAAAACATAAAAATGTTAAAAAAGTAGCCAAGTTCTTCTATATACAAAACCTTTTTGTAACAAGTCAGACATATAAGGTAGTGAGATCTAAATATCAAAATTATCGGAGAAATTTGTTGCTTAAACTAAGAAATCCAGCTAAATGACCCTAGCATTTGTTAAGAAAATTTTTATTGCTTCAAGCTCAATTTAAAAACAAAATTTTAAATTTAATTTAACTGCGTTGGAATTTTTTGTTGAAAATTTAGCTATTTCAAGATTTAGAACGGCTGTGATTTTTTTGTCGATATGATTAGAATTTATGAAAATAAATTTATAAAAAAATTTTTTAACTGGTTAGAACGTTGGTAAAATGTTTGGTTTTCATAAGTGTTTTCCGAATGTAAGCAGCTTTTTTATGGATTCAATTCAATTCAATTCAATTCAATTTATTTATTTCATTAAGTGTACAAATAAGACTCAGTCTTTTACAGCACATACATTTGAAGGATAAATGACCATATAAAAGTTATATACAAATATTAAAAATATATTGACAAAAGTAATAATATATACATATATACAAAAATCAAAGTATCTAATAATTTCAAGTTAAACTTAATAAATTGCAATATAATACATTTCTGGTATCAATAAAAAAAAATTATGCGAAGAGGAAAATAAAATAAACAGAAAGATGAAAGAAAATTTAAAGAAGAGCATTAAGAAGAATAGGGGAAAAGAAAAGACAAACGAATCAAGATTAAAAGAAGATAGATTAAAGGATTTCGAAGGATTTAATAACATGTTTTCACCTCTGTTCCGCTAACGCAACATAATTGCTCTGTAGGCGACGGAAATGCCAACAGATTTATTGGACAACATTACCTTGGATGACCCGCTTACTAAATGGTTTAAAAGTTCAAAAGGAATTTTAAAAACCAAGCATTTTGGATTTTGACCAATGTTTCTGAAAAAGTCTAAGGGGTCTTAATTTAACTTAAAAATACGTCAAATACGTGCACAAAACAAATCTTGCATGAAGCGTTTAGGGCCAATTAATTTAAAGTCCAATAAAAACTGGATTGTGTCGTTTTAACTTATATCAGTTTTAATATAATATTGTCGTTAAAAATACTTCATAAATGTTTGCGTCTTTAAATATTCTAAATGTTTTTTAAAAATATTCTATGATTTTAATCACTAAATAAGGTTTAGTAGAGCCACAGTCTTTTCACACTCAATTAACATTCAGTTTTGTGTGTTGCTTTTTTTTAGCCTGAAAGTGCAATATGAATAACAAAAACCGACAAAGTTGAAAATACCTTCTGGTGGAAAACAAACTATACTTTTCAGGATATTTTTGCTGCACTGAATCCAGATCTAGTCCCTTCCATGTGTATAAAGTTAGCAGGGCAACTCCGAAAATTCATAAAAAAAATATTTAGTCCTGAGCTGCTAATTTATTGCTAATTTGCAACGGAAAAAAATTTATTGCGCTGTTGGATTTCGAGAAACGGTGTTACCTGCTAACTTGAAATCAAGTAAGCAGGGCAACTTTCTTAAAAATGTAGATAAACGACCCGGAAGTGGATAAATGTTTTAAAATAATTTATTGCTAATTTGTAACAAAGGAAAAAAATATTTCTATTTTTTTTCGTTTGCGAGATACAGGGTTACCTCTTGACGTCTAGTTAGCAGGACAACTTTCTCAAAAACATACAAAGATAAACGACCTGCGAGTGGATAAATGTTGAAAAATAATTTATTGCTAATTTGTAACGAAGAAAAAATATTACTTTTTTTTTCGTTTGCGAGAAACAGGGTTACCTCTTGACGTCAAGTTAGCAGGACAACTTTCTCAAAAATACACATAGATAAACGACCTCTGAGTGGATAAATGTTAAAAAATAATTTATTGCTAATTTGTTACGAAGAAAAAATATTACTTTTTTGTTTCGTTTGCGAGATACAGGTTTACTTGTTAAGTTGACGTCAAAAGGTAACCCTGTATCTCGCAAACGAAACAAAATAGTAATGTTTTTTCTTAGTGTCAAATATTAGCAATAAATTATTTTTAAACATTTGTCCACTCGCAGGTCGTTTATCTATATTTTTGAGAAAGTTGTCCTGCTTACTTGACGTCAAGTTAGCAGCTAACATCGTATCTTGAAATCCAACAGCGCAATACATTTTTTTCGTTACAAATTAGCAATAAATTAACATCTCACTTTTTTTATGAATTTTCGCCCTGCTAACTTTATACACACACCAAAAACATAAATGTTAAAAAAGGAGCCAAGGTCTTCTATATAAAAAACCTTTCCGAAACAAGTCAGCCGTAAAAAGTATTGAGATCTAAAAGTACACCAAGTTCTAAGTTTATTAATGTTAAATATCAAATATTTTAGGTAAAGGAATATGGGAGAACCTCAAAATTATCAGAGAAATCTGTTACTTTAATAATTACTGACTTAAATTGAGTTGGTTTACTGGTCAAGTTGTCATTTTAAAATTGAGTAATTAGGTAATAAAAAAAAACTTGCCAAGTAAACTTACACAATTTGAGTCAGTTATAAATAAAATAACTGATTTCTCTGATAATTTTGAGGTTCTTCCATATTACTCTACCTAAAATATTTGATATTGAACATTAATTAACTTAGAACTTGGCGTACTCTTAGATCTCACTACTTTTTACGGCTGACTTGTTTCGGAAAGATTTTTTATATAGAAGAACTTGGCTCCTTTCTAAATATTTATGTTTTTGGTGTGATTTCACTACTTTGTGCAAGGATTCTTTTTATCAGGAAAAGCGGGTGTGAGAATCGCCCCCCTGCTTTCAACTTTTTCTTTTTATACACCCGAAAACTAACCACTTTACAAAATTTCATAATCCTGCACAATTGATATTAATTCGGTGAAAATGGGTGGTTCCCACGCCCACTGAATGTAAAGTCTCGAAGTTTTAATTTCCCCGTTGCTTGCTTGTCAAGTCCTATCACTCTACCAAATTTCATCACTCTACGACAATCAGAAGTTCACTACATAGTTGATATCAATTCTGAGAATATGGGCGGATGCCACGCCCCTGAATGGATAATTTAAAATTTTCTAATATCTCTTTTGTACCTATTGACCACATGGTTCACCAGTCTACCAAATTTTATTATTCTGCAACAATCCGAAATGATCCACATAATTAATAACAATTCTGAGAAAATGGACGGATGCCACGCTCTCTGAGTGTAAAATCTCAAATTTTAAAATTTTGCATTTGCTTGCACTTCTAGCCCTACCGTTTTACCAAGTTTAATCATTCTACGACAGTCAGAAGTGCTCCAAATAATTTATATCAATTGTATGAAAATGGGCAGATACCACGCCCCCTGAATAAACAAACTCAAATTTTAAAACTTTTCCTTTGCCTGCACTTTAAGCTCTACCGCTGTACTAAATTTCATCAATCTACGACAATCAGAAGTGCTCCAAGTAATTTATAGCAATTCTATGAAAATTGGCGGGTACCACGCCCCCTGAATGGAATATCTTGAATTTTGTCCTTTGTGTACACCAAAAGGCCTACCGTTTTGCGAAATTACAAGATTATACCATGTCGGGAAGTGCTCCATAATTTTGATGATCTGTCAGTGAGTCAGTCAGTCAGTCAGTTACGGTTTTTGCAATCTTATATCTCGGGAACCACTGATGCTAAAGAATTGAAGTTTGGTGAGTCGTCTGAGCCTGGTGAGTTTAGCAAATGCTGTTTGAAGTTTCTGAATTTATTGGTACTGCAGTTTGAGGGGGGTCAAAAATCGCCTGAGTTTGGTCCTGTAAAAAGGGTGTAGTGCCAGAACTTGGCTGGGCACTACCGTGCCCTTTGATCCTAAATCCTTCCTTCACGTTTTTCGAGATATTCCAATCAAAACTGTTTTTTCACTTTTAAATTGGATAAATTCAAAAACCAAACGTTAGGGTAATTTTGAGGTTTGATTCGAATTCAGTGCATCAAAAACATTAATAATTGTTATAGATTGTTTTTGCACTACATAGACGGTGTTTAAAATTTTGTGGACTTTTGTTTTCTACATCATGCTTTAGTATTAAACACACAAATATAAAAACTTAGCTATCAGCGCAAACTGAGAGTGAACAAAAAGAAACAGTTCGTTAATGCTGAGGCTAAACATCTAAAAAGTGGATTTTGTCGTTTAAGCTAAAACTGATGTCAAAAATAATAGAAGAAATGTTATTTAAAATCGTGTACGGAGGGTGAATAAATAAAAAAAAATTTATAATCGATCAATTTTTAATTTTTAATAGCGAGTTTAAATTTAATGTAATTTAAATAAATTGGGCCTTAGATAAAAATAACGGTTAATATCTTTTAATTTTACTTAATGTGCCCTATTGTTATTATGTTTTTTTTGCGAGGGTTAACGAATTAGGTTAACATCACAGAAATGTGTAAGAGCTTAAACTTTGTATTTTATTTATACACAGTGCTGCACCCGTTATTTTTAAAATCAATTAATTTCAAATTTTAAGTATTGGTTGGAGACAAAATTTTTAGGAAGCGAAAATTCAGCTTGCCAGTTCTGAACATTTGTTGTTACAGGCCAGTCTGTTTGCATAAAGAATTTAAGAAGATAAGGAGCTGAAAAATAAAAAAAAAACAGTTATCCCCAGTTTCACAGTGGGAGTTTAAAGTAAGTTCAGCCAGTAGCGGATCTAGGATTTGGCTCTGGGGGGGGCTTGGAGTTTGGAGATCCAGTTTGAGACCTTAAGAAATAAAATTTGCTTATCCTAAGATACATTTTATAATTTATAACATGTAATAGAGAGTTTAGGTTTAATGCAAGACCGTACCAACTTCAGCCGAACTACACTTCACGACAACGCGACAAAACATTATTTTTTATGAAATTTTAGGAGCTATGTCGCACTAAGCGGTAACTGAACTTCATACAAATTCATACGAATTTGTGTGAAGTGTAGTTCCCATGCAGTGCATTTCCGAGTGCGGTCTAACCTTTAAGGTTCAAGTATTTTTTTTGTGAAAAAGATATATGGAGATACATGTGTAGTTATATAAAAGACAACTTTGAGATTTCCACTTTCATTTTAATGATATCCGTTTTTTGTGTGCCTTTATATCCGCTCCTGTCGCGCTTTAAAATGTTTTTAATATCTACAAAGTACAATAACAATTATTCATACATAATTGCCTTAGCGGAGATAGAAGCAAATTCAAAGGTGCACCAAAATAATAATTTAAGCCATATATACTTGAACCACGCGTATTCGTTTATTTATATTATTTAAAAATTGATTAAGTATGTAGTTATATTTTTAAATTAGCTGTGGGTATGTTTTGAACTTCCCATTTTTGACAAGATTTTAAAACTGTTTATAATTGGCTAGTTCAGAAAAATTATATTTAAGTGTTCGTACTGACAAAAGATCATATATGTGCTTTGACACGGTATCAGTCAACGGCAAACTATTTTGTTCAAACTGACACTTTAGGACATAAGACAAAGCTGCTCTTAGAAATAATCCATGGCCCAATTCTGCCAGCGTGAATTAATTTTCGTGTTTAAGCTGCATACACTTTTTATTCATGCTAAAAAAATATGTTGAAAAAATTTGCACGACATTCTAGAGTCTAGAGGGATTGCAAATACTCATTTGCTTTTGCATGATTTTCTGAGCGCGCACAGAGAAAACTCACGCCTTTGGAATTTGGCTCCTTGACAAGAGAATTTGTATGTAATTGCCTAGTACAATTGTATGTACAATTATTGCCTTGGGCCTTTCAAATTTTGAAAACGTAGCCCCGAAAATGTCTAAGCCCAGCCAAGGCCGTAAGAAACAATTCCTGTTGTATTAAACATTTACACTAAACTTGACATCCCGTTGTTCTCAAACGGTTTAAGCCTCAAATGCGTTTCTTTCGGTAAATTAGCTTTGTTTATAGTATAAACAATCTTATTATTTATCTCTTCAAGCCTTAGCCCCAACTTCGGACTTTGGCAGTCCCTAGACTTGAGCCCCCAAAACTCTCTGGCTTAAGGTTAGTTTTTCGAAAGTAAGTTGCTTAACATTCTGAAACCTTATTGCTCCAAAACTGTTTTTTTCTTCCCAATTTTCTGGGTTTTATTTTTAGGGAAAAATTGTCGTTGCGTGAAACATGTCCATATTCATAGCCCCCAACTAAGTTTTTGTCCAATTCGCTTCAGACTTTAGCCCCAATCTTAGGGCTTAGAAAAAAAATTACATTACATGTATGCAAATAGTTCAACCCCAACCACGTTATTTTGTCCATCAAATCTCATATCTTAACAATATTTTAGACGGAATATAAAATTCTACACGTTGTAATGTATTGCTTTCTATATTTTTAATTATTTTATGATTCGGCTGTGGAGGGGGGGCTTTAGCCCCTATAGCCACCCCCCTGGATCCGCTACTGAGTTCAGCTGAATCTTAAACTGAGATTAAATTTTTGGTTCACTTTAGTTCAGTTGAACTTCGTTTAACATGATTTAATGACAAAAAAATGGCACCACATTGGCCTCGTCTTTTAACGTAATCTGTGGAAGCTTGGCTTATTTTAAAGAGACACGAAAAAAAAACTAAAAGAAAAGAAACAAAATTAAAAAAAACATGATTGTGCCAAAAAAGAGAAATAACAACTTTTCAACAGCAGACATAGATTTAACTCAATTCAATCTTAAAACGGAACTCTGAAACTGAATCAATTGTTAAATTCAAGTTCAAGCCAAAAGTAGAATTTTAACTTTCAGTGACGAACTGGGGGTAAAGGATACACACACAATTTTCCGTCAGTTCTTTCCCCCAATTTACCCCCTTTTTTTAAATCAATTTATTTCAATTTTTAAATATTGGTCGGAAGAAAAAAATATTTGGGCGGCAACAATTCGGTTGGCAATTCTGAACATTTTGTTGTTGCAGATAGAGCCTTAAAAGTTAAAGGGTATTGAAATTTCAAAAAAAAAACATGCCTTTAGTACTGCTTATTGCATTACATATTTCCTTCACCTTCAGATACTTAAAAATAGCAACTTGTCACAGTCATCATTTAGCGTGGTGTTAGTTAATAGTTAAAAAACACATACGTTAAGCCTAACACACTACTAAAGACAACATAGATCATAACAAAAAATACTTTAACATCATTAAAAGTTAAACATTAAAAATAAGCAAATATATAAAGCGTGGCAACACTTTTACGATGTATAACAAAACAGATAATATTGGCAGATTGATGCTGGCGAATAACAAGGACGCCCATACAGCTTGCTCTTAAGTGTAAGCTTTGAGTAACTCAAGTCAAAAACATTATGGTTTATATTCGCCCTATGTTTCATACGAGTCAGTGGCTCATTGAGACCATAATTGGCAAGATGGAAGTCGAGTTCCGAGAACTATGACTTCGTCTAAAAGAACTAGGGCTGGCCACGGGACGAGACCCTGCGAGACTTTTGTGAGTCTCGTCTCGGTCGCGTTAAAATCCAAAATTTTCAGTCTCGTCTCGGTCTCCTGTCGGTCTCGCATAATTAAGTTTCGTCTCGGTCTCGTCTCCGAAAAATACGATTTCCGCAAAACCTGCTGATTATTGGAACGCGAAATATTTTCGATTATAGTGTGAACATGTGCAGAAGAAAATAAATATTTAACTGAAATTGGATTTTTTTAATTTATTAGGCTCTCTTTAAATTTCTGTCCAAGTATACAGTCTCGTCTCGGTCTCGTCTCGGTTGCTTAAAAGGCAGTCTCGTCTCGTCTCGTCTCGTCTCGTCTCGTCTCGTCTCGTCTCGTCTCGTCTCGTCTCGTCTCGTCTCGTCTCGTCTCGTCTCGTCTCGTCTCGTCTCGTCTCGTCTCGTCTCGTCTCGTCTCGTCTCGTCTCGGTCTCTTCATGCGAGACCGAGATCGAGACCGCGACTTTTCTCGTCTCGTGGTCAGCCCTAAAAAGAACCGGTGAATCAATGCAACCAACCAGGAGTTGTTGTAAAAACATAACATCGGTTACTCTGAGGTGACATCCAGGGATGTCATATTTAAAAGAAGAAGGCGATTGCTATAGGGAGGAAGGTGATGCGGATCGTTCCAAATCAAATAACAAAAAAAAAAACAATTATAATACAAAACGTAAAGGAACTTATGCTTGGAAACTTTGATGTCCTCTAGCTTTTGAAACACTAAGAACTTAGAACAGAGGTTCAGATCAAATACAACAAAATTTAAAAATCGCATGCCAAATAATTGTGTTCATAACACATTCTTCTCTCCAAAAGCAATTGATTAACAACCCGTTATTTTTGAGAAAGTGTACAGCAACTCAGGAAATTTTTAAAACGCAAACAATATCCTTCTGAGAGGGTGTATAGCAAGTCAGCAAAATTTGTACACAAAAAACACAAACAAAATTCTGTATAATAATTTGTCTATTGTGTTCTTATTGTTTTGCGAGTAAATTTGTTTCCTATAAACTCACTGAAAAAACACGCGTATAAATTGATATTTTAAATATTAAGGGGTGAAATGGGGACTGAGTGGGATAATCCGTCAATTTTTACCAAATTCTTTAATAGAAGACTGAAATTCTATACATTTAAGTATTTTGTATGGAAAATTTTATCTGCTCAGAGGCACGTATTAACATTTACCGATTTCAACGACATTTTTTACAGAAATTATTTTTATTATTATGATGACTTGAAACGAAATGGCGAACAAAATTAGAAAACGTCCAAAATAACCATAAAATATTCAAGTTCAAACTTTAAATTATAGCTACTTCAAATTCGAACGGATTCGAATCCATTTAAAAGGCTTTTGAACAAAGCTTTCAGAACTCAAAATACATAGAGAAAACAACAACAATTAACAGCCAAATTGAATTTTAAATATGTAATATAAAATGTCAATAGAAAGTCCCAAATTTGAGATGCAAGCAACTTTTCTGTAAATATGGTTTAAATTACATCATTTGGACTGTAATGATAACTATTAGTTGGTATTTACTTATGCGATAAAAAAAGGTGTCTTGGAATTTGTTTAAATGTGGAAGATATCTCCTGACAACAGCCTTTAAATTTCCTAAAATCTAAATGCCATTTTTATATGTTTTCTTTCTTAAAAGCAAATAAAATATTATTACCTTTATTTTGTACATAATTCGATTATAAAAGTTCATGGTCATTGTTCATACATGACTTTGAAATCCTTGGGATTTCAATTTCACAATAGGTATGTCATCAGGTACTATAAATAAATAAATTAAAAGACACAAGATAACGCGTCTCGGCTGGGTATTTATGAATTTTCAAAAATAAAAATAACCAGATAAGCTTTCGAAGAAGCGCTACCTAATCCACATCAATTAAATTTAATTTTATTATAGCATTTTAATAAACAGCCGTTGATTGTCGGCGGCCCAGCGGAAAGAATCTTTGAAATATTGAATCTATTTCATATACATACATAAATAAACATAAATCACTGCGCGTTCAGTTTATGCCGCGGCCGGCGAATTGATAACAGAACGACAAAACTAAATTAATTTCTTGTCGGTTTTGTGTAAACTGACATCAGCTCTATTTCCCATAGAGTGTTGCTGTTGACTTGACAGTCATAGTTGAGCCAGAGCTGTTAACATACTAATTAGTATTCTATTTGTTTATATTTTTGTTGTTGTTATATTTAAATGTTAAATAGACTAAGTGTCACGCGGTGAAGATAAGAAGTGACGACTTCATTAAGAATCTATTAAAAAAGATTGATGTAAAAAACAGAGGATGAGCTTTTCAAGTTGAACTGATAATAGGTGCTGAGAGCTAAACAAATTCTTGTTTTGATAATCGAAGGGATTAAGCTTATGTACTTTTGAGGTTCTACAAACAAGGTCTCAAGGTCAAACAACCTACCTTAATCAATTTCTCTCGAATCTCCCAACTAAATATTCCCGGATTCGCTTTCCGCAATTCCTCAATTCTTATTTCAATTTCTGGCGATGTTACCTTTGGCTTTGAGCCTCCAATTACACCCGGCCTTATTGATCCAGTCTCTTGATAGCGATTTAGTATTTTCGATACACATCCATGTGATACTCTCAATTGGCGACTTATAACACACGGTCTTATTCCAGATGCAGCCATTTCCACAATTTTCAAACGGATATGATTGGGTAGCGGGCGACCGTTAATAAATACCCCACCAAGTTGATTGACTCGACCTTGTCCTGTCATAAGAAAGGGGGAAATTTTATTAATTTGGCTTGGGGAAAAGGCTTTCAGCAGTCAGTCATACCTTGAAATGGGTATCCAGCGAAAATAGGTCGCATATTCAGTGAGTTAACGCTAGTCATATCCATGATGGTTGGAGATACTAAACTTGTAGATAGTTCTCAAAAAGATCTATAATAACAATCAACGCGATTGAAAGCTTAGCGAATATGATTTCCCGACGCAAAAACAACACATATCGTCTTACAAACGCACTAAATCCCGCCGCCGCCGCGGACAACCTCACTTTCCAAGCTTATTTTTTGCCCAATTAGAGCCTCAAATCTCGTTCAGACAACAAAAGTGTATTTGTAAAGTGCTAATTATTAAAATTAAATCGATCGCAGAGATCGACGAAAAAACGAATATGCTCGAAATACGAAAACAATACGCGAGAATAAATTAAACGCGCAACAGCAGCATGCTGCGATCGATGACTACATTCAGCGTCGTCATCAGCATCGCGCACCACAATCTATCAGAAGATACAAAAGTATCTGTGTGCGCCATTTGGGGCGGTCAAACTCTGCCGAAACAAATCATACGTACAGCGAATTCGACTAACTCAAGTTGGAAAGAGAGAACCAGTTTAATCGACCCTCGCGATATGGCAACAATCAAAGCCCGAACCGTGTATTCTATAGGTACAGTTTGTCGATATCAAAATGGTTTTCAGTGAAAAAGCATAGAAGACCACGCCTATCCTCTGATTTGTTTGTTTCGGTTGTTGTGGGGTCTCTCTGAAGTCGACTATAGTCGAACTACTTGCGTTGAAAGGGTCTTCTATAAATGATTTTGATTGGTCGATGCAGTTGCGATCTCGGTTAACAACAAAAACAACAAAATAAAAACGGGAGAAATTATGAAAAACGGGAATGCAGCTGCTTATCCCTGGTCCTTGTTGGAAGGGGGAAACATGGGATGAAATTAATTGTGACGCTAAATTAAACCGTGAAGGCTGTCATGGAATTAAAAATGGCACCCACGGAAGGACGTGAGAGTAGAGGACGTATAAATGCGACAAAGAAGGGACACACAATGAATAAAAGGGATGTGTGATATCAAGGAAGCGGTAGGTCGTTGGAATAGTTGATATTGTTTCCGTTTGATAAATTTTTCAGTTTTTGATATAAAAAGAAAAAAAGGATGTCATCGAAGGAATGATTCATAATACTTATATCGAAGGATATCCTCTCAATCATTGTACTTTTGAAGATCATTCTGATTGATGATTCGTTACACAGGGATTTCCTTAAAATATACCTAGCTATCCAGCTACTTCTGTTGCAAAAAGGACCTTCTATTTCTTCGATAACATGATAGGTATATGCCAAAAAGTGTTATCGAAAGAATAGTCCTTATGTTAATTGAATGTGATGACGAAATATGAGTTTCTCTTCCTTCGGAAGCAAATCGCACCTGGACTTAAAATTTAACCGTGAAGTTTTCCGCTTGTGTTTCGCCACAAGGATATCTACCTTTTTTCGGAAGGAAGCTGTTGAATTGTTATCCTGAATTCTAAAACAACTCACAATCATTGTTCATGCACACAATTTAAAAAAGTAGAAAAAATAGGAAGTCTCAAATAGACGTGAAAAATTTAATTGGATTATAGATTTGTTTTTTAATTTTAAATGCTTCTTGTGGAGATTCGATGCAGCATTTTACAAATACGTAGTGGAACTGAAAATAAGTAGTTTCTAAAAAAGGACCACACCGCATATAGTAAATAATATCTACATAAATGGTTGTTAAATGTTTTTTGCTGTTTTTAGGAGCATGTAGATATAGGTAGTAGTTGTTACTTGAGTGATTTTTAATTTAAATAAAACTGCGTTGACATGATGGTGTTTAGTTTTTTGTGGTTTGTGGACGATTTATATGGCATGACATTTTTGAAGTTGAAAGGAAATTGGATTTGGTAGTTTGGCATGGGAGTCATGACATTTCTTGAAGTTCAATTTTGTGTTATAAATGATTTTGATACTGGGTATAATTTCTTTTTTTATTTATATTTTGATATTTAGGAAAAAGGAAATGGATTTTGCATGAAAAGGAATTCGATAAGCTTAATTTGTATTTTTTTTTTTGTATATGCCTTCTTCTTTTTGTATGGCCATAAGAATGTAAATTTCATAGACTGCTTTATTGACGAAAACTTAAATTGCTAAGCAAAACGTAGGGTTTGTACGTTTTAGACCCAACAAGAAAAATTCATATGAGAGGGTAATTCTCACTATATCCCGTTTTAGTCTAGGAACGAAAGGAAATTTATTATGGGCAACCAGGGAAATATTAATTCATGAAATTTTATTGCTGGTATCGTTGCAGAATTTTATACTCAACAACATATCCAAAGTCCTCCATAATCCCTGAATTTACTTTTTGTGTAGACGCATTTAAGGAGGTGGAGAGAGGAGGGAGGCGGGAGTTTGTCAAGCTGAAATTTTTTTTTGTAATACAATCTAATCATATGACACATGTTTTTAGGGTGCCTTTCAACGCTGATTCTAAAGAGATCAAAACTGAAGAGATACATGTATCCTGTGGAAAGTTAATGTCATTTTTATGGAATGATCACTTTTTTTAAAGTACAAGTATTATATTACCCAAAAGAAATTTGGTATAAATGTTTCATTTGGCATGCTTACCAAGAATCAAAAGAGTCCCCAAAAATATCTTTGGTTAAAGGGTGTTTTTTAGACGGAGAGATGCAAGTGAGTGATTATTACCATAACATCCATGAACAAATTCTGACACTTATGAACTTTGTTAAAAATATTAAATTTATATTGGCACCCAAGGATCTAAAGAGTCCGTACAAATATCTAAGGTCCAAGTGTGTTTTTTGGGGGTGTAATGTTTGACCCGCTTAACAGAAAAAACAGTAATTTCTGTTTCAAAATGAATCTAATTTTTTTTAGGGGGGTGCTTGTATCATATTGGTTTTTCTTTTATTAGATTCTGCGTTAAAAAATACCTTCAAATCATATATCTTATGTACTATCTCGATTACACAAAAATACAATTTTTGGTAAGAGCTAACATTTTGCTCCGTAGGGCAGTTCAAACACAAACGCTCTAAAAAAACTCTTTGGATCAAGTTATTTTAATGGACTCTTTTGATACTTAAGTGCGTTTGACTGTCATGCTGGAGGTCTGGGATTGCTTCCCAGCCTCGTCCACCTTAAAACTAAAAAGTTTTTTTTCAGGGCTACTGCCTCTTGCAAGGAATTGACAAATCCTCCAAGAGTATCACTTGTCACGAATAAGTGCTTCTCGTCTAGCCGTTCGGATTCGGAATAAAATTGTAGGTCCCTTCCATTCCTGTCGAAAAGGCGCACACAGGAATGGTTGCGAGTTGTTAGTCACTAGGCCCTGGTTCTTCATGAGCCGTTGTGCCACCCGATTTATTTATTTTTTTTTTTGATACTTGGAACCCATGAAATATTTAATATTTTAAGCAAATTTCATCAGTGTCAAAACTTATTCATAGATGTTATGGTTATAATGACGCACTAACATCTCGCCCTCAAAAAAAAACCCCTTTAACCACAGATATTTTTGGGGACTCTTTTGATTCTTAGTAAACATGCCAAATGAAACATTTATACCAAATTTGGTCTCTTTAGAATCAGCGTTGAAAAACACCCTAAAAACATGTGTCATATGATTAGATTGTATTACAACAACATTTTTCACCTTGACAAACTCCCGCCTCCCTCCCCTCTCCACCTCTTAAAATGCGCCTATACAAAAAGCCAATGCGGAGATTTTGGGGGACTTTGGATATGTTGTTAAGGATAAAATTCTGCGTCGGTACCAGAAATAAAATTTCATGAATTAATTTGTCCCTGGTCCGATCCTATCTTTTTTAGACTATTTGTGTGGGACAAGCAGTTAAAATATATCAACTAAAAAATGTTAAACTTAATATTAGAGAACAACATCAAAACTAACATCAATTTATGACGTTTAGGTGAAAGATATCTAGGTATTCCCCAGAAAATTTGTGGACAGGAATTTTCATACGCGGAAAACCCGAGCTGTACCCCTTAGAAGGATCGATGAACTTCATTTATTCACCCATATTTCCCTATTACAATTTTCGTTTAGAGGCGACAGTTTGTGTTTAAATAAACCCAAATCTTCGTCATTCTCTCCAATCTGCAACTATCCCATCATTATGATGAAGTTTGTTTTAATTTAACATCAAATGACAACTCCAGGATCGTGTCGTTTTAGTGAAATGAAAATCGTTTTAAGGGTGATTACATCAAAAATATTCTGGATAAATATGATGCAGGATAATGCTGATGGTCCAAACCTTACTAGGTTCGTTGCCGACTACATGCAAGAAGTAGAAATCGACGTGATGGCTTGGCCTGCCAAGAGCACGGACATGAATCCCTTCGAAGACTGTTCTTCCAGAGAACTCAGTCAGCTGATATAAGCTCTGATCGACAATGGGATAATTTGGACGTCACCGTCGTAACAAACCGTATCCAAGTTATGTCCAGGCAAATTTAAGCTTTGTTAGATGTCCGGGGAGCTACCTACTGCCACTGTTGAAGGAACGAGGACTGGTTGAAAAAAAAATATATTATAAAAATATGAAATGCTAAGCTATAAAGGTTTTGTCCATTTTTTTTAATTTATTTTTCATTTATTTTTATGTTTGTTTTCCATTTTCTTGTATTTTATTTTTTTTTTTAAATACATAATAAACAAAACAGTAGGGATTAAAGTCCTTTTTTTTACTTAAAAATATTTTATGTTTTTAGTTACGTATTTTAATTCGAATTGGTCTCAGAGCTGACAGCAAATTTTGGGAGTGGATGTATAACCAAAATCTGAGTATGAGGGTTTGTAGGTGCATATTTTGTGATATCGAAATCAAAAGTCTGGCAGGTTTTTTGTTCAGCCTTTGGTGGGGGTGGGAGGTTGAAAATAGAGATTTTCTAAAATTCTTATCAGGGTTATTAACGGTGCAGGGAACTAAGTCCCCGGGAAATAAATCCACTGAGGGACTAAGTTCTCACCCAATGGGAACGAAATCCACTTTACTAAAGTGGTCTTCGTTCCCATGCAAGGTGGGAAATCAGTTACAAAAAACTGTGGGATTTTAGTTCCCTTTGAATGTGAAATAAATTCCCATGTTTAAACAGGAAAAAGAATAATTCTTCAAGTATTTTTAAGTTTTGTTATTTTAAAAAATACATTTCTGTAAAAAAAACTTTCTATCGAGATACCAAATTTAAATAACAAATTTTATAAATTTTCGAATTAAACTGATGCTTTTTGATTCAGTTTTCGAGTTTACGAAAATAATCAAATACAAATCACGCGAATTTTTTGTTATTACTTTCGAAAACTCAAAAGCTGTATCAAAAAGCATCAGCTTATTTAAAAATTCAGATTTCGAGTTTTCTAAAATAATCATTTTAGAAACCTCGAAAACTGAATTTGGAAACAACCTGATACTTTTTGATTCAGCTTTCGAATTTTCGAAAATAATCAAAAAAAATCGCGCGATTTTTATTTGATTATTTTCGAAAACTCCAAAGCTGCATCAAAAAGTATCAGGTTGTTTCCAATTTCAGTTTTCGAGTTTTCTAAAATAAGGTAAGGTATGTATAAGCATGGAATTCCTCATAGTAGAACTTATGACTATAAGAACTCCATCGGATTTTCTATAAAAACGGAAAGAAAAAAGATTTATCCCAAGCAGAACAAAAGTTGTGTGCATTTTTTTGTTTTAACACGACTATGAGAACTCCATCGGATTTTTTGTTTAAACTTTTAAATCCGTATTAATAAAAAACGCTTACCTATTTATGCCACCCTTACTCCATGAGTCTACAAAACCATGGAATAAGAGTTAGTTCATTTAATAAAATTTCCTATAAATAAAAATAATACGAATATCTACTACAATAAGTAGATCACGTTACCGAACACACCTCATAATTCTGTCAATCTTATTATCATTTGTTTGACACGTCACCATGTTCGGTGGTTTAACTTAGCAAACGTCTATTTGAAGAAATTTTGTTTTTTTTTTTAAATAACATTTTGTACTTAACTTAGTCCATGAAATAAGGTTAACCCTTCCATATTCCACGTTCATAAATTTGGTTGTTAAAGAAAAAAGAAATTTAACTTTCATTTTCAGTGCAAAGTTCTCAAGAAACTAATTTTTGGAAAAATTAAATTATCTCTGGTACAAAAAAAAAAAAATTGTGTATCTAAATTATTTTGTTTTCAATTTGTGATTTAAAGTAATTATAAAAGATGAAATTTTTTGTGATTTGATTTTTTTGTAGTACCGGTATTGTTTTTAAAAATAAGTAAATTAAAAAAAAAAAAAAAATTCAATGTTTTATTTTTTTTACAAGCTTTAGTTAGGTATGAAACAATTAGGTATATTAAAAAAAATCGAAAACAAAATTGAATTTGGTCTCTAAGGAGTAAGTAATTTTTCAATTAAGAGAAAATGGCTATTTTCTTTGGTCCAGTGATTCAGTGACAATTTTAAAGTTAAAGTGATAAACCAAATGCAAAGGGTTAAGTCAACTTTAACTCCGAAATTATATGATATTCTCGCTTAGAAAAACTGAGCCTTTTTGCCATTTTAAAAATCGCTGTGTTTCATTTTGATCAGAGTTGAAACATTATGGCTCTTCAGTTCAAGACTATGTCTAGTAGCAGATAATAAAGTATAATATTTATGATATGAACATTTTAATTTTTTTTTCAAAACACCCTCCGCTTGTTTTTTGTTTCTTTTTTCATCCCTTACTATAGGTATTATAATCAGCGCGGGACTTTACCGATATCCTGTTAAACAAATATTTTTTACCTATTTGCTTTCAAAAATTATAACTCAAAAATCATAGCTCATAACTGTCCTCTAAAAAAAAAACAACAAATGTTTTTTGAATTATTCCGTTTTTAAACAAAAAAATGGATTTTGATTGAAAAAAAAAAAAAAAAAACAATTGGAGATATCCAGGGTGGGCCTAATACAATTTTTATTTTAAAAATGCAATAAAATGAACAAAATTAATTTTTTTACATGTATTATGGCTTTATTAGTAAGAGCAAACATTCTCATTAACTCTATGGAACATACCGTCGTTCAAGTGGTTGCCTCGGCTGGCTTCGCAAATGCTCATTCTGTCACTCCAATTTTCCAAGTCCTTGTTAATGGTTTCGGGCTGTAGCTCATAGACTGCTTGGATGACATTGAACTTAAGTGATGCTTGAATCGTTTCCTGATTGTTGGCATTACATCAATCCCCACAGGCAAAAAGTCTAAAGGGGTCAAATCGCAGCTCCGAGGTGGTCAGTTGACATCACCAAGACTGGCTCATAACACGATTTGGGAATTTGGTGCGCAAAATATCGATTGTGGCATGGGCCGTGTGGCATGGCTTGCCATCCTGCATGAACCAGAGGTCGTCCAAATCCACAACTTCCATTTTAGTAAATAAAATTCGGTTAACATGGCTCTTTAACACCCACCGTTGACCGAAACGTTGTTCTGAGCCTCATTTTCAAAAAAAAAATGGTTGATTGATGCCCACCACTCCACAATCCGCACCAAACTGTTACTTAGTCGATGCATTGGCTTCTCATCAATCAAGTGCGGGTTTTCTGATCCCCAGATGGGCTAATTTTGATAAAATTGCAGGCGAACGGTGGGTGCCTTATTTCCACCAAAACTTTTAAAAAAACCGCACTGTTTAAACTACATAGCACATAGCAATAAGTTTTCAATATTTTCCAACACTGTTTAAGCGTAAAGCGACTCATTTCATTTCACGGAGGTATGCTACTGACTTTCTGTCAAGATTTCGAGCGGGAAACAACTGTCAGTGTCAAAATAACCTATGATTCAAAAAGAAGCGTATGATAAGCTCACTAAATTCTGATCTCGACAGCATTGTCCATTGGGGAAATCGTGTAGAATTTAATGCTTCAAAAAATCAATGCTGTCTACTGTCGTTAAAACGAAACCCACCCCCCATGCCACTATCCATGAGTGGCACTTGCATTGAGGAAACCGAAAAGCTTTCAGTCCTCGGTATGTGTGTCACAGACCACCTTTTATGGAACGACCACATATTCGACATCGCCAAAAATGCTGCTAAGTGCTTAGGTTTTCTCCGTCGATGCAAGAAATTTTTCTCCCCTTCTGATCTGGCTGTGATCTTCAAAGCCTTTATTCGTCCAAAACTGGAGTATAACTCTCACATTTGGGCAGGTGCTCCAATAACCCACTTGAGTTTATTGGATAGAATTGAAAAGAGAGCTCTTAAAATGATAGGTGAAAGAACTATAACGGAAACATTCTCATCTCTTGAGCACCGTCGAAATGTTTCATGTCTTTCGTTATTTTACCGTTATTTCCATAAACAATGCTCTAGTGAAATAGCCAGTTGCATTCCTCCCCTTAAACAATTCAACCGTAATACTCGCGCTTCTAGGAATGCCCATCAGTTTACCCTTGAGCCCAATTTCGGACGTACTGTTAAGTACAGAGATTCTTTCTTTAGTCGCACTACTCGAATGTGGAATGCTCTACCCAGCTCAATTTTCCCCTCCCATTGTGATCTACAGACGTTCAAAACCAATGTGCATCGGTATCTCCTTTTAAATCCCCTCCAATCTACCTAATCGCTCGTACTGTGTATATCATCTTAAGGATAGTCACAACCCCTTTTGCACGCGCTTAATATACAAAAAAAAAAAAAAAAAAGAAACCACTAGATGGCCCACACTTTAGATTTAAATCTAAACAAAACTGTAACTTATACAATTATTAACGGATCTTCGAAATTTTTAAATGAATATGAATATGTCTTTTGTAAAATAAATTATTTTCCTCTCAATGTATTTTTTTCACATTTGTAAGTACATTGTGGTCTTATTATGAGCAATTTTGTATAAATATTGATAGATAGATATGGCTAGTGTATAAAAACAGCTAGTTAAATCTATTTTTAAACAGAAAAAAAAAAACAAAATTCGTTTTTAAAATATTCATACGAAATGCAGTTCACATTTTCCAGAGACATTTGCACGAAAATTTGATCAAAATCATTTAAGTTATGTTTCGGAGAAATTTGAGGATTTTTCTTATGATAATTTGTATTATGTATAATAATTTTAACTTTATGCCTTTAGGCCTCACGTCTTTTAAAATATTAAAATAAAAAATTAAAACAGCACAGTTAGTAACAGCTTATTGGAAATAATAATGCCAGGCTGAATCGCAAGAAATTGCTATTGATGTAATGCCGGGCTAAAATGTGGCTAGGTAGAAACTTTTAAGAAGTAATTACCTGTGTGCAGAATTCATAAGTTAATTTTACTAAGATCTTTATTGCAGTTTTGTTAAAATTGCAAAATATGCAGAGCCGTTTCCATCAGCCTATTTAGTAGCCGTTTTAGATGAGCTAAAACAAAAATTCGAATTTCTTCTCTGGCCAGACCATTGCTACATCTCATTGAAGAAAAATTAGTTACACTTTCAAATAGTGAAGCGTAATAGGTAAGGTATACACTTGAAACCCAATTCTTCAGGGCTTAGTTATCAATATCTGAAAAATCTCAAAAACTGTGGATTTTAAAAAGTAGATACTTTCTTGGACTGCTTTTGATTATGTTATTTTGCTTAAACGTAGTTATACAAAATTTTTGATTTTGACATTAAAAATTCGTTGCTAAGGTTTGCTGTTTAAGATTTTCACTTTTAATAGAAATTTTTTCCATGGAATAATCGTTCATACTAAAGATCATACTTGGCTGAAGGTGAGAACAAAATGTTATAACAAAACAAAAATTCTTAAAAAAGTCTTAAAAAGGGTATTGAGATTCGAAATGAATATTTTATTCGACATTTTGGCGTTCGGGATTTTGGGCATTCGGGATTATGAGTTTCTTTTTCCATTCCATGATTCGATGTTAGAAAATAAGATCCGCCGCACAGGGTATTATTCTAACTTTTAATATGGGAACAAGGCCAACTTTTGAAAGTTGCGTTATTTCGTCGAGTGCTTCTTAACGTCTCCCTGAATCGGATCTTTCTTTAAGCGATTTAGGTATAAAGATTTTTCTCATTGAATGGTCGGAAGAAAAATTCTGTGTTAAAGAAGTATTAAAGTATGCTCCTGTTTCAATAATTTTTTGTCGAAGTCAACGAGGGGGAAGTCCGATTTTTGTTCTTGTTTGCACTCTTTAAAACTCAAATCATTTAAAAACGCTAGAACTAGTTTACCTACGTAGTGGTAGGTATCTTAATTAAAACTAAAATATACAAAAAAAAAATTCAATTCATAAAGCTTGTATATTTAATTGAATTTTTATAACAAAGACTAGAATTGTCTAAACGTAACTCAAATTTAACTTAAATCACCGTTTACATCCTTATCCTCTTAGATACACAAAATACCATTTAAAGACTTCAAATAATCACCAACAACCGATGTAGGCGTTCAACTTCAAAATTTATCTTTTTCGGATGTTCGATTAGAGTCAACTAAATTATCCCAAAGATAAACACACCACCCAAACAAATTAACCAAAAAAGATATCTTAATGTAAATATCTGCTATATAGCTATCTCCATTGCAAGGCCGCTTCGAATTGAAATTTTCACGGCAACGATTTGCCAAATTTGTGTAAAATTCCTTCACCCCTCTATACTGAGTCTGGATGGGTCTGCCACTGCCTGGTATCTGCTTCTGCACTCTGCAAATGCTCTCAAAAGTCAAAAACAAAGACAATCCAATTAACGAATCCAAGTCGAATTGATTTCCACTTCCAAAATTAATACAAAAGGTGTACGATTACCACCTGTCCGCCTCTGTTTCAACATACATATCCCATCATCCTCATCCTACCTCTCTGTTCCGGTCTGATATACTCATAAAGGTATACAGACACTACTATCTGTTACTGATGGAAATTGAAACCCTATGTTTATCTCAGATGGTGTTTTCTGTTTTGTTATTGTTTTTGTGACGCAAATGCTCCTGGATGGAAACGAAATTTTCTGTAAAAACAAACAAGCGTACCAAAGTACCTGTTGCACACTGCGATGCTTGACTAAAAACGAAAAAAGATATGGGCTTTTGTTTTAGGCAATTCCATAATCGAGATTGTTCCGGACGCATTAGGTATATACGATAAGACATGAGACATATAATAGAGACACCCTATGGGGCGCTTCAATTTGCTGTCGACACGAAAACAAAAAAGACAATACTCAAGAGGATGATCGATTTTCTACACTCACAGGCAATAATAGAACGGATGCATTATTCAATTCAGTTTTTAGTGATGGAACAAACTTTAACGACAGGTACAGACAAAATATTGGTGTGTAACTTCGCTTTGGAGGAAACGTACCTAGGTATATATGTATTTTTCTGATCGTTAAAATTTAAATTTAAATTTCTACTTCCTTTAATTAAAAATACCACCAACGAAGAATTATTGTGAATATTAATGTTGATATTTTGTTAAAAAAATAAATAATTTATGGATATTATTATCTTCTTCTATATATATAATCATTAGTTGCTGTTCGTTTGTACCTCTAAAACTCGACAATGGCTGCACCGATTTGCCTAATTTTGATCTTAAAATATTTGTGGAAGTTCAGGGAAGGTTTATAAGTAAAAGAAAATACTCAAAACGAAAATTTAATTTTCCACTACCTAAACTGTTCCTAGCTATGAAACATTTGATGTCTTTTGTCTTTTAAGAAATAAAGAATTGTCACTTGGTTATCAAATATTTTTAGGTGCGTTCAGAAATGTGTCTGTTTCATAGCTGTAATATGAGGTCCGATCTCTTTGGTTTTTTTTTTTTGGAATACAAAACACTTCTGTTTCTGAAATAAGAACAAAATGTTAAAGTGAAAAAGTGTCAGTTGGTTGTCGAAAAAATAAAAGAAATAAATAACATTCAAGACGATTATTAAAATCTATCGTCATTTTGTCAGTCCGTGAGAACAATATATTTACTGTTGTTGTTTTAAAATGTCAGGAGATGATGACCTGACTTACCCTGAGGCTACACGAGCCATTTCTGGCTTACAAGTTACAATACATTTAAATTTTCTTACTTACACATACAAACTTGAGCAACTTGCTCGTCAACTGGCTTGCCATTTTCAAAGCCAGTTGGGAAGCCAGTAGAGAAGACAGTGGCCTCGTTCAAACTTGTATATAAAGCTATATAGATAGCTTTTCGTTGGAAATTTAATGCAAAATTAAATATTCTTTCTACCACAACTTTTAATGAGAGAGGGATAAGAAGGGACCAAGAAATTTTAACATTTCCAAAATAGGCAACTGTCAAATATGATTGAAGGATGGCTATGATTATGATGAATTATACAAAATCTCTTAAAATCCTAATTTTTTGAAAGTACATATATTTTTTGCTTGGGAAAAATGATAGTTTTGGGGATTTCGGGCGACATTTGGAACATTCTGTTCCCGATTTGTTAAGCCATAGACTGCCAAATTAAATTGAAAGATTGCTACGGAGATGATTCATTGAAAAACTTAAAGATATCTGCATTTTTTGAGATTAAATTTGTTGCGCGGGAAAAGGCGATTTTAGTGCGTTTGGGTAACATTTTGGAACGAAATATTCCTCGTACGACGTAATTTAGTTTCTTACCTATCTGTCAACGTAGGAACTGTCAAATTCCATTAAAGGATGTCTTCGATGATGATGGATTAAAACCCTCAAAAAAATCAATTTTTTTTTAAATTATTTTTTAAAAAATCTAAATTTTTGAATTAGATGCAAATCAATCCATGTTACTTTGACGCGACAGAAAAGTCTATCAACGCATTGGCGGTATTGTGCGTTGACCAAAGCAAGACTTGATGCAGAATTCGACCTAATTTTTTGTTAAGTAAGAAAAAATCGAAGTCCGATGCCAAAGCAAATTCCGAACGTGACCGCAGATACTTGAAAGCAACTTGCTTACAAGTTGCGTGCCGCTTACGTCACAGCATATTCACGTATACGAATTTGACAATCAATCTATGTAGCCAACTGGCTTGCCAGTACTGGCTCGAGTGATCAGGGTTAGATCGACGAAGTCAATCAAATGTGTAACGACAACGAGTGACGTGCAAACCGCACTGACGAAGTGACGACCAGCGAGAGACAAATAATGATAACATTCGTATCGGCATGACAGAAAATTGTATTCCACTGTGAATAATAATGAAGTAAATAGGCTTAGAATGGAACGACTTCGGACACACCAAACACAACAACAGTAAGCACGACACAATGAAATAGAGCGATTAATTAAGTTTCAATATTGTGATTTGAGGATATGTAAAAATGTACATATACGTGTCCTGTGACTTTTGAAAGGTTTGTCAATACAACCTAAAAGAACAAGTAGAACAAGCTTGGTCTATTTGTGTGTGTATTATACACAAACCGTCTATTTTTTGATGAAGATCAAACGGATATTTGAGATGGGATCTATGACGGAAATAGGAAGATCTTCGCCTGGGTGTCCAAACGACCCGACGAAATACGCCATGAAATGCTGGATTGCACCGATATTTATGAAGTGCTTGGTGATCGATATAGCTCTGCGACATTTTTGTTCTCAATAGAACACAAGCTATCCATCATTGCCAGCAGCATAAACCTCAAACACACTTTTGTTCAAGTCGTTTAATTCGTTCTTTTTATGGATAAAAGATCGTTCTCTTTTATCGATAACATTTGATAAATTTTATCCATCAATAAAAACATTCAAAAATACTTACAATACATTCGTTAATTTACAACGATATACGCCATAAAATTCTCTATTGCTGCAACATTTTTTTTTTCTCAACATGACGAATGCGCAACGTCATTGCCGACAGCATAAACGTCAAACACACTTTCATTCAAATAGGTTCATTTATTCAATTTCATCGATTCTATTTTATCGATCACATTCCATCAAATTCATCGATCATTAAAACATTCAAAAACACTTACAATACATTTGTTATTTTTTATCTAACGACCAAAATATTCACTAGAAATATTTTATATGGCAGAACAACGTTTGCTGGGTCAGCTAGTTTGATATAATTTTTTTTTTTTGTGTCCGGAAATACTTTTATTTGTATAGTCATAATGAAACATATAAGAATGCTACGCTTTTATGAAATTTGTCTGACAGTAAAAAGTTGATTATTTTAAAAACCATAAGAATATGATTTTGCAAAGCTCATACAAATGGCGAGTTACAATTGTTTGTAACCTATGGTTGCCAATACTCGAACACAAAACACAATTTTTAAAAATTTCAATCGTTTGAAAAGATGTTCAATGTTATAAAACTTTTGAACAACTACTTATAGCTCAATTTTTGAACTCGAGTTGACATGTGAAAATGTTTAGTTATCTAAAGCTAAGAAGCCGGTTCGGAACTTCAGTGCTTCAAACTCGGTAGGCCTAGTGATTATCTGAGATCCCTTTTAATTTGGAAGGTTTTTGCGACCTACAGTGCAGATGTGTTTTGCTCTGACAACATCAATTTGAGCTCTTTTTTATCTGAGATATTGACATAAGTCCCAAAACCAAACCAAAAAAAATCCCCAAACTTTTAAATAAAAAAAAATGTCTCACTGGAGGATTTGGGTTTTTCTAAAATTTGCATTTCAATAATTTCAGATTGAGCATTTTAGATTTTATTAAAAGCATTGTTTCGCGATTCTGGTTGGGGATTTTGATCAGGGGTTTTGGTTTATGGAATTCAGTTTGGAGATTTCGGTTTGAGACTTTTTGATTCGAGATTCTTGTTTTGGGGAATGAGACCCAACCCACACACAGTTAAAAAAAAAAACAAAAAAAAGAATGTTTTGAAAAAAAAGATATCGTTATAATCCCCAAAACAATAATCCTAACTAAAAGTCACTAAAATTTAAGAAATCAAGAGTTTAATATTCCAAAGATCAAAAGCCCCATCTCAAAAAAGCCAAACTCGGAATAGAGGATAATCGATTTTGGGTTTTGTATACCTTACCTTTTCTTGAAAAAATGGGCAATATTTATTTAGGGATGTTGGTTTAGTAAAATATTTGTATTATTTTTGATGATTTAGGGGCTTTCAGTTTTTATAGTATTATCAGTATTTTTTATTTGTAGAGTGTGGGAATTTCGGATTTGTATTTGGGATATAAATTTGTTGTTTCTTGGCTGTAGAATTTCGGTTTGAGAATTTTGTGTTGCTTTTTAGTTATTGACTTTTTTACGTAAGTTTTATTAAAAAAACGTCCCTCCTTACTTAGTTGGAGGAAATAGCCCTGTTCCACCCCCAGCCACATACATTTTTTTATTTCCTTGCACCAACAAATTATTACTACGTTCAATATGCTTACACATACAAACATAATTGACGTAAAATGTCAATAATGTTTGTATGAAGTGAAGAATACATGTCTTTTCTTAGATCAGTCTATGGGCATAATATTAGAAAATGAAGTACAAACATGAAGTATTAAACATTAATTTTGAGCAGATAGATGTATTTGCCCATTCAAGTTACTCAAACAAAATTTGAATTCAAATAGACACCAAAATCTAAAAAACAAAAACCGAAACCAAATAATACAATTTTGAGTTTTATCTCTGTCAAATTTATCAAAAACATTACTTTCAATTAAATTATTCATAAAATCAAATTTCAACCTTTTTTGACTTTTTTTCGTTTACAGAATCTTAAGATACATAAAATACACAACCGGATCGAACCAACAAGCGCTTGTAGTTAACAAATCGAATGTAGGTTGACATTAAGGGTTAATGAAATATTAAAAACAAATTAAAATAACAATTTTGAAGCTTTTGGTTTAATACAAAGTGAAATAACAACAAAATGTTAAAAAAAAAAAAAATTAAAGCAAATTTATTTTCTTTGATTTTATTTGTTCGTAAAGGACAAATTTTAAATACTTTTTGGCTACCTAAGAAGTTGCAGAATTCAAAATTATGACAAAATCAACTAAGCCACTGACGAGATATTCGGGACTATGCCAACCACAAATGACAATTTGTTCATAAAACTTCAAAAACTTTATTTCCGCTATTCAATTTTATTTGGCAAAACCTGATACACCGCAGTATTATTAAAACTAATTTTTAAATGACATTTTTGAAGTGTAATCAAAATCGTTAAAGTCGTTTTTGAGAAAACGTGATAAAATCGAATGCGTCGTATGGCAGCTACCCGTTCTACATGATCTAGAACAAAAACTTGAATTTCTTTACTAGGAAATTACATAGAAATACTTTACACCAAGTTTTAAGCAAATCCGTTTATTCGTTTATTACCAGGACACACAGGCAAACAGACCAACCGACCTACGCGACGCGAAGGACGTCAACCCGAAAATATCACTTTTTTAAACTTCTCCATCATCGTAATGATATTTTCGATTAAAATCTCGAAATTCGGTTCACACGAGACCTATAATATTTTGAGTATCCAACAAGGAATAATAAATTATATAAGAAAGAATACCACTTCTTCGTGGACTCTTGGAATAGTTAATTAAAAACAAGTAAATCGAGAAAACAAAAATAATTTTCGGAAACATATACAATACCGTGCCTTATCTGGAGAGAACTTAAATTGTTCCATTGCTTTTTTTTAAATTTTTATAGTAAATCGAAAAATAAAAGACAAATGCTTAAAACTAAATAAAATTAAAAAATAGTACGTATACGCCCGAGTGAACAATATTGTTTCGATATTAATTAATTTACGGATGAAAAAGATGCCTCAAATGCATGCCAAATTTAAATCAAAAACTCATAAAAGTTAGAAGACATCATATCAATCATTAAATTCTAAATTAAATTAATGTTTTTCGTGTGATTCTTAGAACACAATTAAAAAGAAAAACTAAAAAAAAATTATTGTTCCAGTTCATTTCCTCGGTGCTGTTATTGGATATAAGAACATGTTCATAAATTATGTGCGTTCTCAAAAGTATTGTTTTTCCAAAGTTTCATTACCCAAGACGGTAAAGTGAAACAATAAACTTACTGTCATACAATTTTTTTCTATTACACTCCAAAAAAA
Source organism: Melangyna quadrimaculata (assembly GCA_949320155.1). Lineage (NCBI taxonomy): Eukaryota > Metazoa > Arthropoda > Insecta > Diptera > Syrphidae > Melangyna > Melangyna quadrimaculata. The sequence goes on along the minus strand of OX439483.1, from coordinate 55,211,031 downwards.
TCAACTCTTTGGTTATAGATACCATGAAAAAATCCTTTGAGCCATCAAAAATGTTCCCACCAAGAAAAAACTCTCCATTCTATATACATACCAACACTTAACTTGCATTCATCGTTCGGTCATCACAGACTATTTCTCATATAGTATCCATCATACACGAAAAACTCAATTTATTTGCAATTAAAGTGAATCCTCGTAAAACAGTCATTGCTGGTGATGAGATGACTTCTCTGGTTCATCATCATGAAGTTTCATTTGTCGGTTTGCCTTTGTTCGCAATGGTTTTGTGCGCGCGCCATGTCACTATAGTTCACTCATTCCGGTATTAATTATTGCACTCTTCTCGTAGCTCGTAGTATGGGGCCGTTGTTGGGGTCGTAAACTTTTGCCATCCAGTTCTAAGAAAAAACGATCAGACACAGCAGCTTTTACGCAGTTATTCTCATAGGAACGTCATTGAAAATTCAGCATTGCCAGATTTGTTTTTCTATTTTTTTTTTTGTATGTTTTTTGTGACCAAGTTTATGGATAATTAAATTGTTGTACACGTGGGTTAATTTCATTCATATAAAAACTAAAAATAAGTTCTAAGTTTATTTCCAACTAAAAAATATTCTGAAAATTCAGCAAGAAACTTAAAAGATTTAAAATTGGTGTTCCAATTGCTTGTTAAAATGACCAGACATTTATGTCTAGTAAAATTTAGTTCCAGTTGAAGATGTATAGAAAGATGGTTACCTAGATTTGGCCTATTGAACACACATTTCTAAATTATTTCTCTAAAAAATTGAACTTTAAAATTCCTACAGGCAATTGAATAGTTAAACCTGGCAATTCTATCGATCGAAACAGATATACATTTTTGTAGAATACTAAAGATGCCCTTGCTGGATGAAGTTTTGCCAGACATTATGACGCTCGGTCGTCGATGAGTGCAAATTTGTTCGCACCAGCACCAGGCAGTGATACTTTCTCACATAAACACTTCCCCAGTGACGTTGGTGATGATCGCACAAATCTCAAGAGTTTCTTTTTGTGCAATTGGAAATAAAATTGACTGGGTTTATATGTTTTCATATGCGTCCGTCATTTTCGTCGTCATCGTCGCCGTCGTCTTTCAGTCGGTTGCTAGGTTGGATGGATTATTGAATCCTGTCAGACTGATTTAGATTAATGATCGTGTGCGCCGCGTCGTCGTATCGGTCGGTTTTGCCCTTTTTTTTGTTGTCGTTCCTCTTCTTGTCAAAACACAAGGAATGAAGGGGGTCCTTGGGGAGAATATACACATAAACCACATATTACCATGGTGGGTTCCTTCTTATATTCCATAACCTTACAGTGACATATTGGTGGGATATTTTTAAATTCTTCCAACCACTGAGTGCTGTCATGTTAGTATCACTTTTAGCCATGATGAACGCATGTACTTAAAATATTGTTTATTATTTTTTATTTTCAAGAAGAATGTTGAGGTTTCAGCAGCAATTTGTCATCCGAAACAAGAACAAATAAAATAAGATGATTAATTGTTTTTAGTCAATTTTTGGCACCTAAAAAGGATAAGGATATATGATTTGTATTTCAATGTTTGGATGTGATTGGTATAGAATTAAATGAATTATACAAGGATGTGCGAGAATATATAGGTCCATAGTTCGATCTTATATTAAAATATATTATTTCATTTTATAATAAAGCGGCAAATATGAATTTTATGGCACTCTTTGTTTATGGCACTCGCTGTATAGCCCTTATAGCTCGTCGTTGAATCTTCTCCTCCATACTCCTTCGATATATACTGGACCGAAAATCACACGAAGAATCTTCCTCTCAAAGCACCCTAGCAGATTTTTTTCCGAATCTTTCAGTGTCCATGCCTCTGACCCATAAAGCAGGACCGGGATGATTAGGGTCTTGTATAAAGTCTCCTTGATTCTCTGAGAGAGGGCCTTACTACTTAAATGCCTTCTTATACCGAAGAAACAGCGGTTCGCAAGAGTAATTCTTCGCTTGATCTCTGCACTGATGTCATTCTGCGATTTAATAGTGGAGCCCAGGTAGACAAAGTCCTTGACAACTTCGAAGTTATATGTGTCCATCGTGAAATTTTGCCCGAGTCGACGATATTGAGATTCCTCTCTCGATGACAGTATAAACTTCGTCTTGTCCTCATTAACCGCCAATCCCATTTTAGCCGCCTCCGATTCAATGCTCGCAAATGCCCCTGCCACAGCTCGCTTCGTTCTACCGACAATGTCTATTTCATCTGCACACGCAAGCAATTGAAGGGACTTTTGATAGATTGTACCGCTGGTGTTGACATGTGCGTTGGCTTCAAGAACGATGTTGAATAGGTTGCATGATAACGCGTCGCCTTCCATCAATCCTTTCTCAACATCAAAGGAATCGGTGGTGTTCTTACCAATTTTGACGGAGCAGCGAGATTTCTCCATCGTCATCCTGCACAGGCGGACGAGTTTGGCAGGGATGCCGAGACTCGACATGGCTCTGTATAATTCGTCCCTATTCACGCTATCATACGCGACTTTAAAATCGATAAAAAGGTGGTGTGTATCGATCTGGAATTCCCGGGATTTTTCTAAAATCTGTCGGAGTGTGAACATTTGATCGACGGTTGACTTGCCTGGCCTTAAACCGCACTGATAGGGGCCGATTAGATCGTTGACAAAAGGTTTTAAGCGGTCACACAGAAAAGCCGACAAGATTTTATAAGCGACGTTTAGGAGACTAATTCCTCTGTAGTTGGTACATTTCAGAACATCTCTCTTTTTATGGATGGGGCACACTATACCGAGGTTCCGTTCATCGGGCATACTTTCATCCGACCAAATTTTGCAGATGAGATGGTGTATGCTCCTAGCCAATTCATCTCCCTCTGATTTAAATAGTTCGGCTTGTAAGCCATTCGCACCAGCAGCCTTGTACGACTTAAGTTTGGATATCACCAGCTGCACTTCGGTTAGGTCGGGTGGACGGAACTCTTGGCCATCATCGTCCAAGTTGAATGGAGCGTTCTGCCTATTAGCGGCATCTTGGCTGTCTTCGCCATTAAGCAGTCTAGAGAAGTGTTCTTTCCAGATCTTCAGCACTGACTGTGTGTCTACTACCATATTCCCACTCTCATCTCGGCAGGCTTCCGTTCTAGCGTTGAATCCTTGGGTGGATCGCTTCACCCTCTAATAAAATTTTCGAACATCTCCCCTACCGCTACAACCCTCAATAGACTCTACCGCTCGCTTCTCGTGCCCTCTCTTTTTCCTCCTGAGAAGTCGTCGTTCCTCTTTTCGTTTCAGCCCGTAGAGCTCCCGGGCTACTCTCTCAGCAGCTCTTGTTCGAGTCTGCAGCATTGCCTAGTAGGCCTCGTCCTTAGCTGCATGCGCTAGCTGCATGTACTAGCCGTTTTTGACCCACAGATTTTAAAAACAAGAAAAAAATAATTGTGTTTAAGTAAGTAAGTTTAGATGGATAACGCTAGTTTGAATTTTTGCTGTTAATGAGTTGGGCTAGGGCTCAGTTTATTCACAGCTGATCATAATTAACACATATTATGTATCTAACTATTGCAACTGCTAAATCATCTATGTGTTTGCTTATCAATTTTATATCGAAAAATCCAAAGTTTCAATATTGCTAATGATCGAAATCACTAATCACCCGATTTTAGTTCATTGGCATTATACTTTAACTAGCCGCCCGTGCTCGCGTTGCTTCCCAAACTAAACAAAATAATTCTTTCGTCTTTATATAAAAGTTAAGATAAATCCTGTACAATCCGCATAATTTAACCTACTTTGAACAATCTGGGCCTAAGAGTCTAAAATTTTTGGGGGATGATCCATTACCTACCATTTTAAAATGTATTAAAAAAATAATAATTATCAATCTTTAAAAGGAGAAATTTATTCAAGTTATGCAATCAAAGTCGTTTTCATAACTACGACCAATCCCAATGGTCGCAATCGTAATATATCCGGCGGTTTTTGCGACTTACCACACAATAATAATTAAAAAGAAAAATTAAAGTACCTACCTAATGTACGAACATAGCACATTTTATGTGCTTTTAAATTTTAGGAAGAGAATAATAATGACATTTTTTAAATTATTTGTATTCAGGAATTCTATTCAAAACCAAGCAAGGGGTATCCAAAAGCGGATCTAGTATTTGGCTGTGGGGAAGGGAGCAAAAAATGAAAATTTTATGTAACAGGAAAAAGATCTTATGTCCTTTCAGAGTATAAGCCATCTGGTGATCTCATTTGAGAACTAGTCAAATCAACTATGTTTTAGAGTATGTACTCTCTTTGCTTTGTATTCTTTTTCATATCACACTTTTTATTATGGGTGTAAGATATCTGTAAAAACCTGTTCTAAGTTGTTCTCCCTAAAAATCAAGTACATAAAATACTGTTCTATTCTGTATGTATTTGTTATGCAATTGGGTTGAAACATTAGAGTGTGAAACTTGTTCACTTTCGACATTGAATTTTTGTTTAGCGAGTTAGCCCAGTGGGCAGAGTTGGGAAAGAATGCAATATAATTTTAGTATTACAGTCAATTGAATAAAAAAGACTTATTCTAAAGTATTTTAACTTCACCCTAGTATTTAAGCAGTTAAAGACTTTAAGTTAAAAAAAGTGCAATACTTAAGACATTTTGAATTTTTTGAAGTATTTTATAAGTCTTTTTCATAGATTACATTCTTAAAATCTTCTGATTGCAATCAAAGTACTGCAGTCTTTTGACTATAAATTAAAGTCTTTTAACTGCTCAAAATGATTGCAATATCAAAGACTTCAAAATTGACTGCGAATTAATCTTTGGAGTAAAAATACTTAGAAAAAGTATTTCGCTGCATTCGCAGAGATAGGTAAAATGACTGGGATTTCTGGGATTGATGACGTGCAAGTACATAGGTATTAGTTCTAAAATATTTATATATCATCAAGAAAAAATTTAAATAAATTATTACTACAATTTTATTGGCTTTGAAAGTAAGAGCTTAAAATCAAGTATGCCATATGATATGTTAAACAAACATGAATTTATAAAAGAAAAAATAAAAATCGGTGGAGCGGATTTCATAAAAATTAATTTTGTATATAAAATTTTTCGCTCATTTTCAAAAATAAAATCCAACATTTAGTATTTAATAAATTACAATTTTACACAAAATAAAAAAAAATATTCATTAGTCCGTTTTCAAGAAACTTAATTTTCAAAAACAAAACTCAATATTTTTTTAAAAACCCAAAAATATTTTTTTTTTTTTGAAAATTTGTATATGCAATATTATTTGAAATCTGAAAGAGCACTTGTATACAAATTTTGGTTTAAATCGGTGCAGCCGTCAACGATAAATTTTGAAAACAACAAAATCGGTTTAACGACAGGTACAGTTATTAACAGTTATTGGTAAAATTGGTTTTCATCAAAATATTGACCATACCTAAAATAAGCCGTGTTTTTTGAGCGAGTGACTAGTAAAATATTTACACAGAAAACAATAACAAAACAAATTATTAAAGAGAATTTTGTTTGTATTTTCCGTTTAAATCTTTTACTGAGTTGCTAGTCACTCTCTCAAAAACCACGGCTATAGTAAACGCACATCCCCTTATATCAAAATTCTTGGAGCCGTTTTCGAGAAAAATAAGATTTTTCTTAACGATTTTTCAACATTTCTCTGGCTCAATACTTTAATGTTCTATGTTAGGTTTTCATTATTCAGAGATAATCGCTTGCAAAGTTTTAGGAAGCTGATTTTGAGTCAAAATATCATTTTTTATTAAAAAAAAAAATTGAAAATGTTAAAACGTGTAAAAATTTTAATTAAATTAAGGACCTACTTTCTTGTTTCTGTATTAAATATCGATTTAATTAACACTTTTCAATTTTAACATAGAACATTTTTCTAACTTTTTTGAGTTTTTTGTTTTATGTCGGACATAGAAAATTATAGCGCTGAGGGAGACATATGGAAAGCAATGGATAATTAGAAAAAAATGGAATAAAATATTCAGTGAAATTGCAAAAACTGGTAACTGCGATTGTAAGACCATAACAAACTTTTATTTATGCTTAAAAATTACATAATAAACTACAAAATTTTAGATTAAAGTATATCAATAGAGTTTTTCCCATTTGCCAATACTTTTTAATCATTAACTTATTGATTTAATTAATTTTATGGTGTATATGGAAGTTTAAGTACTGAGCATAACTAAGAATCTATGGCATGTTTCTGTTTGTTAGGGCTATAAAAAAGCCATTTGTTGAAGAAAAAAAATTAAACATACATTTTCTTAAATTCGACAAAAAGACGAACATTTTGATATAAAAAAACGTATTGTGCATTTTATATGACATAGAACATTAAAGTATTGAGCCAGCGGTTTGTATGGTACCGTTATTTTTGAATTTAGAAACATGATTTATAAAGGTATTCTAACTACAAGATAATAAAAAAATATTTTACACCTAATTTTGAAAATATTGACCAAGTCGTTTTCAAAATATTTAGTTTCAATTTTTTTTTTTTAATTTTCAAAAAAAAAAAGTAATATTGGTTCGCAAAAATGTTTATACTTTTAGAAGTTTCACCATAAGAAAAATGAAAATTTTCAACTTAACTGTTTTCGAGAAAATCAAAAACCAATAAAATGGCTGTACTAGAGGTACCAAAAATAACCAATTTTTGAAAATAAAAAAAAATTTCAAAACGTAGTTTTTCCTTATTTAATTTTTTTGATTTATTTTTTCTCAACAAAATCCTCGGACCCGTTTTTGAGATACACATCTTTTTTCTTTTTAACGAAAAAAATTGTATGGCAGGTACCGTTATTTTTTTGTCCTACAAAAAAAAATTTAAAAAAAGTGTGGACATATTAGTCAAAAAACACTATTTACCAAGTTTGACAGAAGAATTGCGAGACCTAGTTTTTTCGCGTTCTCTATAATCTTAATGTTAAGGAAAATTAATATCTTGAGTTAGATTTTTTTACGGATCCATAACTTACTCATCTTAGAATTTAGATTATCAAATTTGTGTGTTATAAAATTACCCAGTAAGTATAAATGCCCTAGTAAGTTTCAGTAGGGAAAATCTTGACGAGAAAAACTTGGCAAACCCTTGTTGGATTTCAGTACCAACAATTTAGACGAAGAAAACTTTTCAAATACTCGTGAGGCTCTCCCTTGTAAAAACTTGTTGAACACGTTTCGGTACCCCATTAGGAATATGTCTCTTGTACACCAAAAACAATTTTTAGAAGCATCATGCAATTTAAGTATCATACGACACTTTTTTCTCTCTTTCCTTTATTTTCTTTTTCATATCACACTTTTTACTATGGGTGTCAAACATCCAATCTAATTGCAATCAGAACAGAACAGCACAGATTTGTGAGAAACGTCCAAAAGAGTTAGAACAGAAAACCTATTCTAAGTTGTTCTACCTAAAAAGCAAGTATATAAAATCCTGCTCTATTCTGTATGCATTTGTTGAAACAATGGAGTATGAAACTAATTCACTTTCGCCATTGAATTTTTGTAAAGCGAATAAGGCTAGTGGGTAGCGCAATAGACTGACAAGCCGAAGATTGCGGGATCATGTCAAAAAGTCCATTTTTTTGTTTGCCTGACGAGGCAAAAAGGTATCCTAACGACATAATCGCAAAAGGTTCATTTCCGGCAAAGCCATGTCCGTATTTTTAAATAAAAATGAATAAATCTGATGAAATAAAACAATAAAGAATATATCTTTCTATTTTCCTATCTATCATAATCGCCAAGGCCCTTGTTTTAGCCTTTGCTTACCCTTGCTAGCCCCTTTGCGGAATCTATGTTAAACTCTCTAGTACCTTGTCGAAAACTAGATTGTTTTCTGCGCGGGTATTGCGATCTACTTTTACGAAACAAACAAATGTTTTTATGAATACTTCCCATTTTACCATTTTTCATATTTTTGACTACCTAATGGTGTTTTTATATTTATACTGAAAATTCTAAAAATATAAATAATATTAGGTGTGTTTTTTTGGTAACGCTATCCGCACTATTCGCAGTTGTGCGGCTTTTTTTGTTTTATTTTTTTGTTTCTATAAATATATGTTGGTTTTATTATTGTTTTTACGATTTTAAATCAATTATTATTTACCTTTTTTTAGTTTCCATTTATTTAGCTGCCATTTGTTTGAAATTTCTTTTGAGTTTTCAGTTTTGCTGTTTGCTTTTCTTCTTTTTTTGCTTTTCTTCTGTTAAGATCAAAACAGAAGTCAAGGGATGTGTTCGCAGAGTGCCGATCTACATTGCCCGATTTTTCCAGAAATCGTGTGAAATGTACACACAGAATGATATTTTCATAAAAAAATTCCTTGTCTTCTTCATGTTTTTATTGCTGTGCTCTTCATTTTTCATTGATATTCACTCACACCATCAAATGAACGGCAAAGAAGGTGGAAGAGAACATAAACATACTGGAAAAATCGTTTTGGTTTTGTGGTACAAACGATTTGATCCCTATCCCTCACGTCCCTTCACCAACGAACAAAAGATCAGCACTGGAAAAATCGTTCAATGTAGACCGGGACAGACTTTGATCACTTTCGAATTTACGTTTACATGGTAAATCGAGTGGTCGGGTTGAAATCTACGGGGTAATTTAGCGATTTGTACACGATGAATTAAGACTACCGCGAAATATTCGCTGCGCAAACAAAAAGTGATGCGTTTTTCTTCAAAAGAACCCTGTCGAGAAAGACCTTTTTAAGAAAAACGTTTTAAGTTGTTGTTGTTCAAAAATTCAATGAAATTGACGGAATAAAGAATGGTCAAGCCTAATAAGCTGACATTCTAGTACGATGAGTACAATAATAACAAGAACAATGCTTTATTTTCTTGTCGCGTTAGTATGCACCACTCACAAAACGCTGGGAAACTAAAATAAGACATCTAAAGGACCTTATGTCGTTTATAAAAACGGGTATGTTTGGAAGACACTACACAGATTTCTATGACACCGAAGCGACAAAAATACAGCTTTTTTTTTTATAAAAATACTGTCTACTGCGTTTTAAATCTCGTCGCGTTTTCGTTTCCTGTTAGTTTGGTTGCATGTAGAACATGAAATCTTAAAAAGTGCTGAAAAGGGGGGAAGGAGTAAAGGGTGTATACAAAACTGCAAAGATAGGTGGGATTTTAGACGTGGAACTCCAATGAAAATTAAGAATTATAACTACTCCATGAACACTTCCATCGAGACTCAATTTAACTACCAATCGTACCAATTTCTAAAACAAAACAAACACTATCCAATTCGAGACTCGAATAAAAGTCAAAATTCTATCCGCAGTAGGATTTTTCTTCTACTTTTATCGGCAGTACGGAGTTGTATTTGTAATACGTGTAAAATCCTACTGCACTGGGGACAGCTTTGTCAAAAAAACACACCTATTGCAAACCAATTTTGTTTACTTTTGAAATTTTAGTATTTTTTTTTAAACTTAATTTTTGTGTGTCTATCAATAATAAATTTGAATTAGCGTTCTAATTTTTTTTTTCTAAAAATATTAATAAAAAGATTTATGAACTCGCGAGAAATTGACAAATCCTCCAAGAGTATCACTTGTCAAGAATAAGTGCTTCTGGTCTAGCCGTTCGGATTCGGCATACAATTGTAGGTCCCTTCCATTCCTGTCAAGACGCGCACACAGAAATGGTTCGAGTTGTTAGTCACTAGGTCCTGGTTCTTCACGAGCCATTGCGCCACCCAATTTATTTATTTTACTTTTATTGATACAATTTTTGAAATTTTACATAACCTACAAGCATAAGATCAAGTACGTGCCACCCAGTCGTTTAAGCATAACCTATTTTGTGCGCGCAGAATATAAGAAAACATAATTTCAAAATTGTTGCTGTTTTTTCAACACTGTCTTAAAAAACGAGTTTTCAGAATCAAAATTGAGGAAGGGCGTCTATCAACCACTGAATCTTTTTATAGAAATCTTGAAAAAAGTAAACTAAAAAAATACAAACCAAATTGCTTAAAAATATTTTATATTTCAATGCAAAAGCTTAACAATACATATTTGATTATTTCCAAATTAAATAAATCTATCATTTTTGCTTCTGATTTCAAGTCGCCTTTGTATTCAAAGGTACCAAATTTCTTGGATCGGTACGGTAGCACCTTTTTACGAATACCATTCAATTGGCATTGTTTCTTGATCGTGCCAGTTGTTAGACAATTCACAGATAACTGATCGAGTGGTTAATATGCCACCCAAAGGTATGTAATATGTAAGTTCACATGAAGAGGTCAACCGAAATTCGAGTTTAAAAGACACAATAGACAACCTCCTATAGAGATACTGACTAGAGAGCTAACCCAGTCGAGACACCAGTAGCTGAAAAGTTGTCACATTTTTTGAATGATCACCTGTGCGTGTTCGATTGCGAATTGATGGACGAAAAAAGGTAAGAAGACAAAAAGTACCTTATACTGAACTGAACACCCACAGGGCAATTCTTTAAAGTTATTTGTGTACACAAGGCCCATATTCACTTTTTTTCGTTTTTTTTTTGTGGTCAACCGCAGCGCGCTACCGAGCCCATACATCATCCCAAGACCTGTAGTTCTTGTATCTAAAGAATAATTTCTAAAAGGTATTCGGGCACAGATATAACCCTTAGGGGAATATAAATTCCGCTGAAGGATTTGGCGGATTGTACAATGTACTTGTACAGAGCTTGCCTTGGCCTATTGGGTGTGCTGTGTGCGATCATGTTAGCTTGCCAATTACCGCTAGTGTGTGCCCCATTCCACTCAGACGCGGTGTACACCTATCTATTATGCTAATAGCTGTGGGCGTTTGAAGTGTGTTTCAGCTCGTTGCGCCAGCAGCGCAGCGGAGAGTGTGCCTATGAAGTTCGGTTGCGTGGCTGGTACTATGGGACATGGTAGCTTAATTGAATAATGACTGCGACTTGATGTGTGGAAATGGTGGCAGTGTAGCAGTTTTTTGCTATGCAATATAATCAGGCGGGTGCTGTATTCAATCAGCACAATCAACATTTTAAAGCGTTCTCGTATATTTAGCTGCTGTTGCTGTTTTCGCTGCGCCACTGTTATGGCATTGTTGTCTCTTTTCAATTAAATGCGTGCATCAAATTTTCTACTGTGACATTATCTATGTATGCTCAGAGTGGAGATAGGAAATAAATGAGTAGTATTTCTTTACGAAGGAAGTTTATGTGTTGAAATTCCTTGGTATTACGCAAAAGAATGTAGGTATTTACTCTTTACTGGTGACGTGAAATAGGTATCACCCGACGAAGTAAGGGAACTTTAAAACTGTGACGTTATTTCTATATGAACAAATTTAATTAAAAAAATTTAAAATGGATATAAAAAACTTTAAATAATGAACAAAAAAAAGGCGGCAACAAAAAATAATTAATTTAATTAAAAGAATGAGGGTGTACCCAAAAAATGTAGATTTTCAAATAATACACAAAATCCTTCGAAAAAATAACAATTTATCCTCAGGAAAGATTTTGCAAATTTAATTAACCATATGAATTAAAAAAATCAAAAACAATCTACAAAAATATCTTATCTTATTGGGAAGGGTGTTTTTTTTAGGGGGAGAAGGGGCACAGTTGGGGCTTATAAAAAGGGAAAATGTACAGTCTTAACATATGATCTTATCGACTGATTTTTTAAAGTACAATAAGAAGAAAAATATTTTGAACTTTAGAAAATTCAAGGCGGTGTACCACAAGGAAGTGTTCTAGGACCAACGCTGTATTTATTATACAGGGTATTTCACATAAGATGTGACAAAAATCTAGAACGTGCAGGTTGGATTGATACAATTAAAACAAGTAGTATGGAGGAAGGTCTATTTTCCCCTCTGTTTAGACATGAGGGGAAATTTTCTAAGAAATTGACTTAATACAGAAAAAACTGTTTAACAACAACGATTTCAAGTTATACTTTAAGCAAAGGGTTTCTTCTTTTATTCCATTTTTAAAACAAGTTGTTTAAGTGAACAGTTTTTAAAAATATAATTTTTTTCAAAAATTTAAGTAACTATATACCTACTATTTTTTTTCCAAAATTCAATTATCATATCTATCCCCACTCAAACACTGAAAACCGACCCAACGAACTTCGTTCCGCCCAAATTCGTTAAAATAATAACTTTGAGCCTGGCTAGGGCTGGCCACGAGACGAGACTCTGCAAGACTTTTGTAAGTCTCGTCTCGGTCTCGTTAAAATCGGAAATTTGCAGTTTCGTCTCGGTCTCGTGTCGGTCTCGGATAATTAAGTCTCATCTCGGTCTCGTCTCCGAAAAATACGATTTTCGGACAAACTGTTGATTATTGGAACGAAATTTTTTTCGATTACCGTTTGAATATGTGCAGAAGAAAATAAATATTTAACTGAAATTGGATTTTTTAATTAATTAGACTCTCTGTAAATTTTGGTCCAAATATACAGTCTCAGTCTCGTCTCGGTTGCTTAAAACGCAGTCTCGGTCTCGTCATGCGAGACCGAGATCGAGACCGAGACTCTTCTCGTCTCGTGACCAGCCCTAAGCCTGGCACATAATTAATTTAAAAATTCTTTTAAATACAATGGAAATGACTGAAGTATAACAATGGCGACGTGCTTCAATCAAACCGCAGTGATATACGTGTCGGTCAACCCGCTTTTTCACTGAAGTGCTTTATGGTATACAACGTTTTTTCGTTCTATTCTCGGTCAGGTACACTTACAAAGCGGAATGTTTACTGACACGTGAACATGCCACATACAGTTGACCATGTGTGAAACATGGGAATTCAAGAGCGATGCCACAAAAATCCAGCAATTATCCTTGGGACTTATTAATTCTCATAGCAAAAGCGAGACGAACAGGAAACTGAAGACGCTTAAATAAGAATGGCAAATCGCTCTTCTACTTGCAGATTTTATGGCAATTTCAATGCAGAGTGGTTCGACTGCATTCTAACAACTAAGCCTCAATCCTCTAAGAAAAAAGTACCAAAGCAATCTCAGATCTCGTACGAATCGTTGCAAAAATCAGTGAAATCAAGTGCATCAATTCATCGAACACCTCGACTCAATGCGACTCGATTCAAATCCATTTCACACTCCAATTGTCGATTAAATGCGAAGAAATGTACTTAAATCCGGATCCTCTTGGATTTCCAATTTTCCTGGAAATTTCCGGAATATTTCTTCATATTGTCCTCCCTTGTCCCAATCCATCGAACCCAATATTGTGAAAATCCGTTCTCGAGTTATCCTACTGAAAAATGAAATTTGCACCTTCAGCGCCACCTGTTGAGAATTTTTCGACCTTTCTCTTTTCCTTAACCTTCGCGTAGTAATTTCAAGCAAACCGGCTCATTCCTTCATTCATTCGGTTCATTCATTTTCAAGTCTTAAGCAACCACTTTCCATTTTTATATATATAGATAAAGAAATCAACTTCTTAGAAAAACAAAATAAAAATAAGCTGATGATAAAATCAAAAAGTTACTAAAATGATTATTTGGCCGGATTCTTCTTAGTTTTACAAAAAAATCGACATCATAAAATGGGGACCACACGACATTGCAATATTCTAAGAGAGACCGAACTAATAAACAGAAGATCGCTTTTGTTATATAAGTATCATTAAATTCTTTAAATCTCCGTTTAACGAATCCCAGCACACACATGCCTTTAGAATATATTTTGTCGATATGGCGTTTGAAAGTAAAAGTTTATTGTCAATAATAATCCCTTAGTCTTTTATTACGCTTTTTCGAACTAATATTTTACCGTCAATGGTGTAGTCAAAATTGGTTGTACTTTTTTTTAGAAAAAGAGATTATATTGCACTTTTCCACATTTAGCTTCATTCCGCTTATCACCTATTAACAAGTGTGTTTAAGCATTTTTGTAATGACTGTGCGTCAAGTATATTACTAACATTTTGAAATAATTTTGTATCATCTGCATACAAAATATATCTGCACCCTCTGAACAACAAGGGTAAGTCATTAATAAATAATAAAAATAAAAGGGGTCCAAGGTGACTAGCTTGGGGTACTCCAGAGGTGACTGAAATTTGATGAGAAATGGCATCACAAAACCTGACACACTGCGTTCGATTCGACAAATATGGTTCAATCCACTTAAGCAAGTTTTCATGTATGCCATATTTTTTAAATTTAAACAGAAGAAGACCATGGTCGACTTTATGGAAGGCCTTGCTAAAATCAGTGTAGAAAGCATCAACCTGGTGCCTTTTTTCTATTTCTAGAAGAATATAAGAAGTATAATCCACAAGATTAGAAGTCGTATATCTACCTTAAATGAAACCATGTTGATGCTCACAAATGATCGCCTTTAGTTCCACACTCAACTTATCAGTAACAATTTTTTTCAAATAGTTTAGGAATCGCTGATAAAATTGCAATACCCCGATAATTATTTTTATTAGACCTATTACCGTTTTTAAAAATTGGTGTCAGAAAAGAATAACGCCATTCTTTGAGAAAAATACCAATAGAAAGAGAAAGGTTGAAAAATTCATAAAAGGGTGTTGGCGATATTATTAGCAGTTTTCCGTAAGAATGACGGTTGAACACCATCAGGGCAACTACCCTTATTAGCATCAATACACTTGAGTTCACGAACAAATTCGAACATATTCTTCACATTATTACACTCGGTTGTATCGGAATGTCTTTTATATTTTATCTATAGACTATTTCCTGTGAACTATCAACAGTTATATATAATGTTTCAATTTCAAAATCAAAAAATTGTCATGTTAGAAAAAAAGGGTTTATGTTTCCCATGTAACTTTTTTTTAAAGAAATATACAACATACAAAGATAACTGTTACCACACAAATTCAACATTTCAAATCAATCAAATCCATCAAACCAGCATCAGCAAAATCTTGAATCCTTTCGTCCGTCCTTTCACTTTGACTTGACTGATCACTCTCTTTAAAAACCTGTTGTAGCATCATCAGAATCCTTATTGGATTCCATCATCATCGATGTCCTTGATTCCTGAAATGTTTCCAAAATTGCATGGAAAAAACGACAAAACATAACCCCAGGGGGCAGCCAATATAACTTGTTAATGCAAATCCAGCTACTATTTGGCCATTCAGGAGCCATAAAATCTAATTGTTCCCTCAGAATCTTCCCAGAAGAAGTGTAAATTCCAACAAAAATTAAAAGACAAACAAAAATACAGTAAAATCTGAGAGAAGATGTGTGTGTTGTGTCCTTTCAAACTTCCATTGAATATAGTTAGATCCTATTGCAGTTTTTATGACTTTACCAAGGAGAACGAGATGCATGGATGAGTTTTATGACTTTCCTATAAATGTATCTATGATGATATTATAGTTCGAACAGTGTCGTCCTCTAAAATCACTACTCCATTGTTGAAGGAACAGCGGCGGGGGTTGCAGAATTTTCGATGGTTGTAAATCTTCCTTCAGCTGAATTAATTCACACTGATGAAGAACATAAAGACGAAGAAACAACAAAATTGGAAAAGAAGAAGAAGAAGTCCTCTCTATAGCCCGAGGATAACAAAAACGAACAATGATGTCCTGAAGTGTGAAGACGAACAAGTTAACAGCTCGTAAATTGGTCCCTTTTGTCTTGCCAGATATACATATATACCGTCTCTCTCTTTAAAAGTCATTCATTAGTTGGTGCTGAGCATCCAGAGCATTCTATCCGTGGTATCTTGAAAAACGATGATGATGGATTCGCTGTAAAATTTTAAAGATTCTGCCTCACATTAGGCGAGGTTATATACTCGTAATTTATCGCAGAGAGTCGAGTTTTATGATTTTATTGGAGTTATAATCATGTACGATGTGTGGTTTTGTATGTTTGTTATAGAATTTCGACTTGAGTTTGTTTTTTTCATTCTTCGGTTTGACATTAAAAAGTAGAGAAACAGTGCTGACGATTTTATGGCAGCTTTATAAATTTATAAAAAATCTTCCTTTGACATGTGTTCGATTCACCGAAACTGTAACACATTATCTTCTTTGGCGGATGTCTTTTAACAAAAAAAAAAAAGAAATGATGTTTCACCTGAATTCTGGCATCAAGTCGATGATGATTTATGACGTGGTGTTCCTTCCATCAGAGTTATGACTTAAATTATGGCATGGTTGCTGTTAATGAAGAGATTTTCGATTTTGGGAGCAATATTTCAGAAGTTTTATGATCGGAGCGTTTTGTATCATTTTTAGGTAAAAGTAAGGTATAACCCAATACCAACTGTTTATTCCTTTTTTGTAATGAGAGACATTATGAACTCATGAAATCGAGTTCTTTAAAATGGAAGGTACCTATATGAAATATGGTTCAATATAGCTTCTTTTAACGGCCTTTAGTCGATACAAATTGGCGTTTCGTCCCGGCGTTCTCACTTGGACTCTTCAGTTGACAGTGAGGGCCTTGTCACGACGCAATTTTCATTAAGTTCAGTAATATAAAAAACACTCATATGTAAACAATGCCAGGCCACGGGTAACAAATTTTCCAACAATTCTTGATTAGAAATTCTAATTGGGTTGGATATAGTTCACAATTGATTTTCGCTGTAAAATTGATATAAGCTGGACTGAACTTAATAAAAATTGCGTCTTGACAAGGCCCTCACTGTCAACTGAAGAGTCCAAGTGAGAACGCCGGGACGAAACGCCAATTTATATGGACTAAAGGCCGTTAAAGGCTATATTGAATCAATAATTCAACAAGTCCAATTAAATAATGCTAAGTCTTCTACTTGGCTGATGTATTTCAGTAGTATATAGAATTTGTATTATAAAAAAACACTTTTATGAAATATGAACAATCAAATTAATTTTTACTCATGAACTTTACGATACAGATGTTAAAAAAATACTCTTGAGAAAAAAATCTACTTATTTTCATTGAAAACGGCTCATACGATTTTGATTACAAAAAAGTTTGTGTGTAGAATATAAAAACTTTTTTTTATTTTTTTGATGTACCGACCCGGATTCTTTATTATTTTTTCAACAAACAAAGTTAGAATAACTACAGTTGTTCGACAAAAAGAAAAAGAAAATCAAAAAGATGCTGGTTACGATGGATAGCTATTTATAAAAGTACAGGTTCATTTTTGTATTTCGATCATAGCTTATAAAATTTTTAAAATCTTGCTTATCTAACTTTTTTTCATAACTCCTCTCGGTATGGAGCTATTAATTATTTAAACTAATTTTTTTAAAACAAACTATTGACCACAAAAATACCATAAATCAGGAGTACACTCTTTAAAAAAAATAGGTGCAAAGAAACCATTTTGAAACGATATTGAGAGTACGAATTTTTCGAAATAATACATTTTTGAAGTAATTTTTTATAACAGTTTGATTTAATCTTTTCGAAGGGTATTTTTAAATATCTCAAAATAACACAATTCTATATAGACTGAGAGCTGGCAGCAGATTTTGGTCGTGAAAGGAAACCAATAGATATGAATAGTATAAGTAGTCCTGCCGAAGGTGATAACGAATACGTTCGTCTGCCTGCATGTAGTGGCCCCGTTACCACGTAAAAGTGCATCAAAAGTACAACTTTTCTGAAAATTGAAATGGGGTGGGAAACCATTTCAAAAGTAACACAACTTGACGCCATCAACTCCCTGATTACAACTCCCTGACTACCAGAGTATTAATGTATAAGAAAAAGGAGTTTAAAGTGTCACCCAACAGCTGGAAAGTCGCGAAATAAAACGGCGGGTTTTTTATTTTATTTTTTTAGTAAGAGGATTTTGAGGGAAACCAATCAAAAGATCTTGACCCAAACAAAATTAAAATGTAGGTGACAGACGTTTGAGTGGCCCCAAACAACTGACAGTCGCGATTGAAAATAATTTAATTGTATATTAGTGGTAGTTTCTTCAAATGTTTACCATTTAAAAGTTTTTGACTCAAGAAAGTGAAGATATAAGTAACAGCCGTTTGAGTTACGCCAAACTGCTGAAAATCACGATAAAAGCCGCGGATGTAATTACTAGTTTATCAATTAGATTATCAATACAAATCTCTTGAAATGCATCGCAATTTAAAGGACTTGACTCCTTGATTCGGAAAATGTAACTGACAGACGTTTTGAGTTACGCCAAACTGTCGATATAATTTTCCGCTCTTGAGATATATTTCAGACGATTGACATTTTATAACTCTTTTTTAAATTGCTGTAGTTAAAAAATCGGTTAATTGACTTTGTTAGAAAACCATTATGACGTTATTATCTGTAAAATAAAATTCTTCCGAAGTCGATATCTGTATTGTTCTCGAGAAGTAGTGGACGAAAAAAGTACCCCGAACGTACGTACGTACATGCATACGGACATCATTCTAAAAACGACGGATTCTGATTCTATAGACCTCAAAACGTGCAGATATGTCAAATTTTTCAATTCAACAAATCTCATTAATTTAAATAACTTCTAATGGAAAGTAAAAAAATAAATAAAATTTATATCAAGAAATTGATGGAAAATTAATTTCATTAAATATTTATATTGAAAAGATTTTAAGACGCTAATTCGATAGAAGAATTAAATTCTTTACGTAATATATTGTACATAGCTATTTAATTAAAAACTTAATTTCTTAAAAATTAGAAAATTTATCAGGAATTGACCATTGGCACTTCTTTCCTGATATTTATCAATGTAAATAGGAGCGGGCTGGAATTTTGCTTTTGGAATTCTGCCTTCCAACACAAAGATTCTGCTTTGCAAACACCTTTTCTATTTCTTATTAGGTTTTAAAAAATTCTGCTGTATAAAATTCAGGTTATTCCTATTTGTATAGCCAATTTTTCAATAGCCAGGTAAACCTTTCTTCAAATAAAACAACAATTTGGTCCTGATGCTTTACTATTGTCCATTGTTTCGTGCAAACCTTTTTAATACGCTCCCATTAGAATTTCGTAAGTTGAGAAATTTGTTCGGGTTTTTTGTTTTTTTTGTTTATAGTTTTAACTATATGCCTGTAAGACCTCAGGTCTTTTAAATGCAACGCACGGCACTAGTTAGAAGGAATAGAAGGAAAGGAAAGATTTTTGTTGGCACAGTGGATTGAGAATTAGATGTTAATTATCTCATTAAATTCCACGGGTGGCATCCAGTTGAAGTTCGGGAATATAGAAAAGAATGCTACCTATACTGGGGATCGAACCCACACGTCCAGGTTAGCAGTCAAACACTATATCCACTGTGCCATTGCCACCCGCTTTTTAAGAAATATAAAAGAATGGCTTCTTGAGTTGGATCATCGGGAAATCGAAACTTTGACACGATATGTTATTTAGTTTGATCATTAGCAAAAAAAAACAACATAGAATATGTTTATTATACGAGTACCTACACGATTTATTATGTTGAAATAATTTAGTTTTGCTTCTTTTGCTTTTTTTCGACTTAGCTTGTTTTTCCTTTTGTTAAAATAAATCTTAGTAATTAAGATTTGATTATTTTGTTTCGTTTAATTTTTCCCTTCTTGAGTCATGTAGTTTTTTTTTTATTATCGTTGTTTACATTTTTATAATTGTTCACATAATTTTAAATTCGATGTGTCATCATCTCGATTTTTTTCTTAAATAAAAGATGGCATTGTGCTTCGCAAGTATATTATGAATATCTTTATGCTTTGAAAAAGGTCTTTCATCTTTTTCTGTGTTAACAGGAACACTCAATAACATTATAAGAGCAGTGAATACTAATATCTCAAAGAAAATCAAGAATACTGAATTATTAATAAAACGAAACAATTCATTAACATTTTTCATGGAACTGATATTTTTGCAAAATGTTGATCTGATGATAGAAAGCAATTGAGCGGAAAATTCGATTATACGTCAGACGGCACACGAACATTTTTCTTGCAAGTCCTTCACGAGACACGAGTTTCTGTACATGATAGGTTGCAACGCAAGGCTTCATAAGAATGCATTTAAGATATTTTTCCTTTTCTCAAGCTGTGATGATAAAGTATCAATCATGGAGTGGAAAATAGTTACTTGGAAACGCTTTGAGAATTAATGAAATATCTCACTTTGTGACAGTTCATCGAAGCTAATCTTAATCTTACGTGATCTTTTTTCAACAAACTTCTGTCAATACAACACTCACTCTTGTCGATTTTATTAAAACTAGAATTAGGGCTGGCCACGAGACGAGACTTTTCTCGGTCTCGTTAAAATCGAAAATTTTCAGTCTCGTCTCGGTCTGGAGTCGGTCCCGTATAATTAAGTCTCGTCTCGGTCTCGTCTCCGCAAAATACGATTTCCGGCCAACTTGTTGATTATTGGAACGAGATATTTTCGAATAAAGTTTGAATACGTGCAGAAGAAAATAAATATTTAACTGAAATTGGATTTTTTAATTTACTAGACTCTCAGGAAAATTCGGTCCAAATATACAGTCTCGTCTCGGTTGCTTAAAAGCCAGTCTCGTCTCGTCTCGTCTCGTCTCGTCTCGTCTCGTCTCGTCTCGTCTCGTCTCGTCTCGTCTCGTCTCGTCTCGTCTCGTCTCGTCTCGTCTCGTCTCGTTTCGTCTCGTCTCGGTCTTGTCATGCGAGACCGAGACCGAGATCGAGACCGAGACTTTTCTCGTCTCGTGGCCAGCGCTAACTAGAATGTGTTTCTTTTTGGCTCCGCGAAATTAGGCCCCAGGAAATAATGCCGCAAAAGATTAAATGAAATAAGGCCCCAAATCGGGGTATTTTTTCATAATGAAATTACGCCCCACTGAAATAAAAAAAATGGCCCAAAAATAAATGAAATAAGCTCAACTTTTTTTTGATTTTTTTTGCAGCTATTCTGTTACTTACTAATGCTTTTCTTTCAATGTAATAATCGCGCTGCAAACCATCAGGGAGTACCTAACAGAATATCTGCAAAAAATCGCGCCCCAAAAAATGAAATAACACCCCAAAATTTTAGAAATTTCGTTGTTGTTGTTTTGTGTGCTTTTTTTTGGGGGGCCTTATTTCCTGGGGTCTAATTTCACGGAGACTTCTTTTTAAGAAAAATTTAGCACTTTCGTAATTTAGATATTCGATTAAAACCTTGTTGGATTTCACTTGAACAATACTATAAAATAAATAATATTATTGGTTATATCTGCTCTGAACCAAAAAGCTTACTAAACCTAATTTTTTTTTCCAAAAATGTATATAACTGGCTTAGTTTTTCATAAACACACAATTTGCTTGGCGTTTTTTAATTCTCACATTGCTATATTATATAGGTACACATTTTGCTAATCGTTTATTTTGTTTTTTGTAATTTTCTCATCGATCTTAAATTTTCTATAGATTTTTTCTACACAATATACATTCCTGTCAAAGAAATTTCTAAATTACTTAAATAAAAAAAAAAAAAATAACATCATCCAAAATTGAGAAATTGCATCCACTTTAAAAAGGCGGGCTAATGATCAATCCATATCACCTCTCTCTCTCTGTGCTAATCAAAGAAAACATACGAAATGCCTTTTGAAGTTGCTTATTGTTTGAATGTGGTGTTGGTGGTTTGTTGCAGCGCAGCTACGGCTTTAGACCAATTTATCCATAATTCGATCAAAATAACCTCAGAGATTCGAAACAATGCCCAATGTTGAGAGAAAAGGTTTTTCATATTTTACTTTTTTTTTTGTTTTGTTATTATTTAGCTTGGGCGCTAAGGGTCAGGTCAATCAATGTTGTTGTAGCGGGCGCGTAGCACCTAACACAATAATAATTCACCCGTCCATCATGGGAAGACGGTGTGTGTGGCGGGTGCCGCCTTTGATGATGATGCTCAACACAAAAAAATGCAACAATCCAACACGGATTCCCTGATATATTCTCATCAAAGTGGAAGAAGTTGAGAGGGCCTATATTGGTGGCTTGCAGTGGCGTTGGCTGATGCGGTGCGGCGGTTCTTTTGCTCACTGTTCTTCTTTCCATCACACAGTTTTTTTTGTTGTTCCTTCAGTTTTCTATTGAAATCGAATTTCAGCCACCTACCTGGTTTTGATATCGTTAAATGTAATCCTTGTAACGGAATGTGTTACGCGTGCCTTGTTCTTTGGGCTTTGTTAGACCGCTTGTCTCTATGTAGTGTATGATAATATGATGAGAAATCCATTTATGAAGGTAGGTATGTACTTATACATCAGGACCAGACAACATGCCTACCGACTTTAGCAGACCAACTGGCGTTTTTGTTTCTCCTCGCTCGGAGCTGAGACTTGGGATTGTCGGAGTCTTAGCGAAGATTATATTAATTTTTCAACATCAAATTGTTTTACGAGATCTGTTTTGAGCCTCAGGTATTCGAATTGGAATTGGAAGTGTGATGGGAATGATTTATTTCTAAAACACATTTGGTTTATTTTATGCTGCTGGCTTTGGCTGATGCTGCGTGAGGGCATCACTAGCACACTAAGCGAGATCAATGTTAAGTTGTAAATCACTTTCATCTTAAAGTTAATGGTTTTAAGTTAATTGGTCATAATCATGGGTATATTGGTATAGGTTCAGATGGATATTTCTCACTTTTAAGATTAAGACACGAGGACGACAAATGATTAAATAAACAGACAAATAACAATAAACTTAAAATATCAAACCTGACATGGATTTGGATAATTGAAATAGGTAGAAGTAATTATTTTAAATATAAGTTTAACCTTAGGCGTATCAAACACATATAGGTTTTAAAAATTAAAATAAGAACGCTGGTATGCATAAATATAGTTGTTTATATCAAACAATTAATATGGGATTATTATTAACTGTGCAAATGTTGTGTAAGGCACCTCTTCAAATTTGCAAATTTTGTCCTCATCATATTTTAACTTGCTTCAAGTAATCTTGTTTGAATTTCTAAAATGTCAACAATTCAATTCAGAAATGCGAACAGAATTTATCTTATTAAAATACACTTACTGTCGCATACAAAGGCAAATAAAACATTGTTTATTGCAAGAACTTGGTAAGTAGAAAAAGAAGTTAAACTTATTAAAAACACAGCTCAAACTAAACTTTTTTGTGAAAATTTTTCATTGTACATACGTTACTCGCAACCTAGCTTATAATTGTCTGGTTTTCTCTATATGTACATATAGTAGGTATACAGGGCTGTGTTGGCCTCCTTTTACAGCAAGAACAAATTTATAATTTTTTTTTTTGGTCTAAAAAAAAATTGTTGGATTCCTTAAAAGTTTCTGCTGAAATATCGGATTTTTGAGTGAAAAAATGTCTTTTGATCATCGATAAGTCAGCAGTCTTGAAAATTTAAATCAATCTTCTTTTTTTTTGGTGATTTAGGAAAATTACAAATAAACTATTTTTGTTGGTATTTTTGAAAATCTACAATCATAATTTTTTGTTTTAAAGTTTGCTTTAATAAACATCTTCATTTGTATCTATTTTGGGCTCCTAACCTTTAGCACCTCATATATGGGATATTCGCAAAAAAAGTATGCCATCTAAAAGGTCAGTAAGTGGTCAAAAAAAGGTCAACTAAATTCAGAAATTGGTCAGCCATAGAAAATTTTTTATCAGGTGTTACATTTTTTCAAGGTCACCAACTATTTTTGGCACCTCGGGATATTCGCAAAAAAAGTATACCATTCGAAAGGCCACTGGCTCGTGATAAAAGGTCAGCTAGTTTCAGTAATTGGTCAGCCATAGGTTTTTTTTTAACGAAGACTCTTATACTGTAACCTTGAAACAATCTTTAAAATTCATTAAAAAAAACCTATGACTGGCCAATTACTCGAACTAGCTGACCTTTTATCACGAGTCAGTGGCCTTTCAATTGGTATACTTTATTTGCGAATATCCCATAAATGAGGTGCCAAAAAAAGTTGGTGACCTTGAAACAATGTAACCCCTGATAAAAAAAATTCTGTGACTGACCAATTTCTGAAACTAGTTGACCTTTTTTGACCACTTACTGACCTTTTAGATGGCATACTTTGTTTGCGAATATACCATATATGAGGTGCTAAAGGTTAGGAGCCCAAAATATGACACTTTTAAAATATTTATTGGACTGTTTTCACTTCAAAGGTCCTGCGTAAATGAAAAAAATACAGTATTTCCACAACAAAATATTTAAAAGTGACAGTGTATGGAACGACAAATGATGCCTTCAATTTTTCAGTTCTAGAAATGATATTCTGCCAAAAAATAGTTAATAGACAATGAGTTTGAACTTTATCATTAGGTCAAAATTGATGTTTTTTGAGTTATGACGTTGTTCTTTTCAATGAGCGAAAATTGCGAAAAATATCAATATCTAGTTCAATACAAACCTACAAGTTTATACAAAAATGGCTATGTATATTGTGTATAGTTAAATAGTTAAATTAATAAACCGATTTGCTCTACCCGTTCGCCTTGAGATAAGTTTTGAAAAAATTCTATCTATATAGAACAAGGTATAGTTTCTTGTTCTAGATAAGCTACAAAAAAATTCGATACAAAATTAAAAATAAATACGTAAAAACAACGGCAACACTTACAATGCTTTTTTTTAAAGTCAGAAGTCCACTCATTTATTTTGTTTTTAAATTAAGTTCTTTTAGGGATTGAATTATTATTTTTAAGAGCTCAAGCTTTGAAAAGAGGTTTTTGCTTCAAAATATTAAAAAGGAAGGAAACCACCTTCATAGTAAAATTATTTTTTCTTGTAAAATTAATTATAATAAAAAGAATCTGCTAATTGATCTTTTCAGCTCATTTCGTTGGAAAGTATAACATTGGAATTGTTTCTACATTATTTTAAAATTCAATCGATCTATGCTTTAGTTCTTCAAAGTATAATAATGTTTCGCAGAAGAATTTGATAATTACTAGCATCCCACTAATTCTTTTGTAAAATTTATAAAGAACACATTTTATGTTTTTTTTTTTTAAACGAGTGAAGCCGGGCGGGTGAGTAACCCGCTTCTAGTACAAGATAAACATATAATTGTACAACTGTGCTTTGTTATAAAGGTAGCCACTTCAAAAAACTAATTTTTAAAATGGAATAAAAGCAAGTGAAGAAGGCAGAGACTAAGAAATATGACGTTACAAACTTGTATAACTTTCAATTTAAAAAAAAAAAATTATTTAAAAATTCACAGTATGCATAGAATGCCAAAAACGCTGCTAAGAGTTTAGGTTTTCTCCGTAGATGCAAGAAATTTATTTCCCCTTCTGATCTGGCTGTGATCTACAAAGCTTTTATTCGTCCAAAACTTGAGTACAATTCTTATGTTTTGGCAGGAGCTCCAAAAACTCACTTGAGTTTATTGGACAGAATACAAAAGAAAGTATAAAAAGGATAGGTGAAAGATATATAACCGGAAACAATTACATCTCTCGAACACCACCGCACAGTGGGGCAGCTCCATACCTGATGCTGATGAAAAGGTCACCTTTCAAAATTAAAGCAACGGGATTATAAACTTAAATTGTTAACTTCTTTTTATGAATTTATTTAAAAACAAATCGTTGAATATTATTCAATTTCTGGCAGCTAATTCTTACAATAAAATAGTTTTTTAAATTTTTTCTGTTCTTTTTTTACTCTAAATTTTTGAATTTTTAAAACAAAAATTAAAATGAAAAATGTTTGGAAAACATTTATTTCGTCGAACATTTTTAAAAGTTAGTATACGTTTAAAATTAAATTTTCTATTATGCCATGATATTCAGAAAAATTTGTATTTACTATGGAAACGTTTTTATTTATTTCTTACGGATTTAACAATTTCTCATTCAAGAATAAATCATATTATTCCTTTTTATTAATGCCGAATTATTTTTATATTTATAAAATTGTTAAACTCTATTCATAATCCTACATATGAATTATCAATTGCCTAGGATTCCAACAAGAATAAAATACAATATAATTTCTTACTCAAAGGTTTCGTGCCCATGGTTTCGTTGCCTTCAACTTCTAAATTCCAACAAATCCAATTTTTAAATTTTCTAGTCTAAAAATGCAAGAAAACCTGATTTAAGGCTTTATTTCATATGGAAATAAATTTTTCCGCAGAATTGGTTCTTAAAAGCACTTCTTTTCAGAGAATTTTAATTGAATTTTGAATGCTCGCAAACAAATTACTTTTCAGTGCTTTTAGAAATCTCAACAACGTTTGCTTGCAAAAATTGTACCGTGATGTAAGCCTTAAAAACATTCAATTTTTTTTTACATATTGTTATTTCAAAAACGTGAAGAGATCGCACTAGAATATCTCAAAAACGTTAAGAGATCGCATTAGAATATCTCAAAAACGTGAAGCGTAAAAAATTTTGTAGCTTCGAATTTGTATTCAGAACACTTAAATTCTTCAAGAATGTGCAATTTTGATCATAGGTTAGAAAAAAAGTTATTTTTTTAAACAATTAAAGTTAGTTAGTTAAAAATTTTTAAATAAGCAACTCCAGGTTTATTCATACAATATTACCGAAATGTCAAACTGTAGGTACCACAGACTTCAATGAACTATATTACCTTTACCATAGAAGCACAAACACCCATCAAAGCACCATTTTTAACTTAAAAAATAATTAATATCATAAAGTGGCCATTTTTGCCCCACTGTGCGTCGTAATGTTTCATGTCTTTCTCTATTTTACCGCTATTTTTATAATAAGTGTTCTAGTTGTATTCCTATTTGTATTCCTCCCCTTAAAAAATTCAACCGTAATACTCGCGCTTCTTGGAATGCCCATATCAATTAACCCTCGAGCCCAACTTCGGACGTACTGCTAAGTACAGAGATTCTATATATATATTTTTATTGCAGCCATAATATGACATTTTTTTTTTTCTTAAACCTATATTGTACAATTTACAGAGATTGGTATATACGCTACCTTACTACTGCCAAGTAATGAGATTTTTTTTTAATAGTATAAATGGAGTACAAAGTGTTGTATTGAAGGAGAGATACTATCATCAGTCGCACCACACGAATGTAGAATGCTTTACCCGGCTCAACTTTCCCCTCCCATTTCAATATGCAAACATTCAAAACCAATGTGCATCGGTATCTCCTTCTAAATCGTCTCCTACTTACCTAATCGCTCGTGCAGTGAAAAAACATTTTAAGGGCAGTAATAACCCCTTTTGTGCGCGTGGAATACAAAAAAAAATATATAACTACTCGTTTTCATTGGACCGTAATTTGTTTTCGAGATTTATTTGTTTTTTGTTCTTGTTTCCTCTTTATTTGTTTGTGTTTCATACACCATGCTTTAATATTTCCACAAAATATTTTTTCAAAGTTCTTAAATGGATTTATCCATAAGCAAACATGTAAGAATATAAGTATTGCTTACACTTTTTTGTATACGAAATAGCCATTAATTATTTAAATAAAAAGAATTCCAAAACATATGGGTAATACCGATTACAGGACTAATTTCGTCTACAAATATGTAAAATATTGCTTCAAAATGTGAGTTATTATATTTTTTTCACTTAGGATGTTATTTTACCCCAACAATATTTTTCTCCAACTTCTTTAACTCTTTTTGTATGCCAATAACTCTGAAGACTGCACTTTTCTTTTAGAAACAAAGTTAAATGAACTGCAATATGCATTTTCCTCCACTCAAAAGTGAGTTCATTATTGGGGAAATTCAATATTTTGATACAATTAAAAAAAAAAACTTATAGACATTTCAAGAAAACCCAATAAGGGTATTCATGCAACGTCGTAAAACACTAGATATGTTTACGATTTGGTTAAATTTATCATTTGGTAAATGAACTGTCAAATTTTGTATGGGAAATGATTTACACAATTTGGTTAAAATTATCAAAGGATTTTTTTCATTTCATTTCATTTGTCTTATTGTAGATGAAGGTACATAAGTCTTACATTTAACTAATATTCTTAAGAGTTTTAGAACTTAACATTTTGTTCTTTTCAGCTTTAATTTATGTTTGTATAATACAGAAAATACGTGAGGTTACATAATATTAAATTAGGGGAAACTTCTACAAAAAAAAAAACCTTATGTGATACTTAATCTAAATTGCACATAGGTCTTTTATTAGACTATTGTCCGAGAAATCTGAAACATATTTTATAGATAGGGTCGCAACAAGGTTGACATTAGCTCTTTCCTGCAAATTTAATGTTGAAAATCGTTTAGGTAACTTTAGGATTATTTTAAGTATTTTGTTTTGCATGATTTGTAATTTCTTTTTATGACAGTCCGCGCAATCGTACCAGACAGGTACACCATATAACAAGATAGGTTGAAAAATGGTTTTAAACAAAATAAGATTGTTTTCCGTACTCAGGTTTGAACTTCCACTGATATATGGATACAGTATTCTAATACACATATTCATTTTTTAATGGTTACTGCAGTATGGTTTTGAAAAGTTAATTTTGTATCCAAAGTTATGCCCAAATATTTACATTGATTTTCCCATTTTATATCGGTATTATTAAATTTAAGGCAAGTTGATGGTAAATAACTGCTTTTTCTGCGACGTGTGAAGAAAACGGCTTGAGATTTAGGAGCATTGGCTTTAATTATCCACTTCTTAAAATAGTTTTCAATATCTTTAAGTGATTTTTGCAGGGAAGACATAATATTAACAGGGCTTACACAGGTAGAGTATATTGCAGTATCATCTGCAAACAATGCCCAAAGTGTATTGCTACAAGTGATCCTAATGTCTACCACAAAAACATTGAAAAGAATAGGACCCAAGACTGATCCTTGAACAACTCCAAAAGAGATATCCAAATAATCTGAATTGCAATTTCCAATAAATACAGAAAAAAAATCTGTCTTTCAAAAAACTTTTTTATGATTTTAATTAAGAATAGAGGGAATCTAAACATATTCATTTTGTATAAAAGAGCTTCATGCCAAACGGTATCAAACGCCTTTTCAATGTCCAACAAAACCAACCCTGTAGACATTTTTGAAGCCAAGCCTTGCTTAATATGATTTTTTATTCTAACAACTTGGTGATTTGTACTATGTCCTGATCGAAAACCAAATTGTTGTTTTGGCAGTACTTGATATTCTGTTATATGGTTGACTAAATAGTTTTTAACTATTTTTTCAAAAATTTTACCAATATTGCTGAGCAGACTAATAGGTCGATAGCTAAATGGATTTGTTTTAGGTTTCCCAGGTTTAGGTATGGCAACTACTTTTGCCTTTTTTCATTGATTTGGAAAATAGTTCAATGTGAGGCAGGCATTAAATATAAAAGTTAAAAGAATCAACCCTTTTCTTGGAAGTTCCTTTAGATATTTGTTTCGAATTTTGTCAATTCCAACAGCTTTATTAGTTTTACTGGTTCTTATAATGTCTCAGACTTTAGTAGGTGTTGTAAGATACTTATTTTCAAGATTTGACTCTGCTAAATCTATTCCATTTATGGACTCTTTGACTATGGAAATTGTTTGAACGTCACTCAGGTGAGCAGCAATTATGTTGTTCTCTTGGTTGTAAACTTTAACATCACCATTGGAAAGAGTTGGAATATTAGAATGCTTTTTAGAAATAACTTTACTTATTTTCCAAAAGGGTTTGGAACTCTTTTTCAAAGAAGAAAGCAATACATTCCATCTTTTATTTCGGTGGGCAAGAATTTCATTTTTAATTTGCTTATTTTGTTTTGAAACCATATCGCTATAATAAAACTGTCTGTATCTTATCCAACATCTTCTAGCGGTGTTTCTCAAACGTAAAAGAACTAAAATGTTGCTAGGTAAGGGAGTTAAAGATTTGGTTGTAAAAGTTTTTTGAGGAACAGCTTTATCAACTGCATCATTTATGATATTGACAAAGTTTTGTAAATACACATCAATTTGATAAGATTGATTAACTTCATTCAAAGCAAAATCGATATTATTTGAAATATGCGCCCGATAAAGATTCCAATTAGCAGCTGAGAATATATATCTTTTTTGCAAATTAAGCCTAGAAACTGTATCTGTGAAAGATGTATGCACTGGTAAATGATCAGAACCTAAAGCTGTGAGTGTGACAGGTTGCGTAAAATACTCAATTTTGTTCGTAAAAAAGCAATCTAATACTGATGGAGTTTTATTTCGGCCAGTTGGTATATAAGTAGGATTAACAGGGCTAATTAAATAGTTATTATTCTGTGTAGTCATTATATCGTGCAAAATATTACCCCAAGAATTTTCCCTTACGCAATTCCACGACTGATGCCTGGAGTTAAGATCGCCTTCTATTAAAAAGTTTTCTTTGATACGCATAAGCTTTAAAATATCTTTTTTAAACATTATTTTTCTTTCGTTATTACTATTTTTTCCAGGAAAATAAACGGAAAATATATCAAAAGATATGCTTTCGTTTATTTTTACCCTTAGTCCAACACATTCAACAATATCTAAGTTCAATGTTCCTACCATATGTTGACAAATTTCTTTTTTTGCCAAAATTGCAACTCCTCCTCCCAAGACACTTTCTCTATCACGTCTATAGCAGTTTTAATTCGAATGAGATAAATTTATTTCGGGCTTAAGCCATGTTTCTGTAAGCCAAGCTATGTCAACATTGTTGCGAATTAAGAAATCAAAAAATTCTAAACTTTTATGGCGAACGCCTCTTGCGTTCCAAGTAACTATCTTAAGGTTTTTATTAAACATTTTGCTTATATACATACTTTAATGCCAACATAGTGATGACATTAAATCAATCAGCTTTTGATCTTCATAAATTAAGTTGTGGCATCATTTCACTTAGTAATGACATTAATTCATTTGGAGAAAATAAATCATTTTGTTTATTATTACAATGGTCGCTCTTGTTAATATAATGATGTTGTTGCACTGGCAAAGCTTCTGGTTCTGCAGGAATCTCCATTGAAGATGTTCCACTTTTAATTTTGTTTACCTTATCCGTTGGCAGAGCAGGAAAGTCACTCACAGAGAAAATTGAGTGATTTTTTTGAGAGGCAAAGTTGCTCGTTTGTGATTTATGTGTATTCGGGTTACTTCGATTTGCAATTTTTTTTCTAATTTCGAATAAATTTGATCGCATTTTGCAAGCTGGATCGTTAGCTTTATGAGCACTGCTACAATTGGCACATTTAATGACATCAGGTTTATCACAATCAGCAGCTTTGTGTTTCCCAGAACTGTTAGGACAAAGCATTGCAATTGATCTCCCCATGGCCAAACATCTGGCAATTGTAGCATTGAGTAACTTTGTTTGGATGATGTCTTTTGTAGTCCCATTTGACTAACATTTTAAAGATCGTTGAATGTTGTTTTTTAAGGTCACTAAATTTAATTTAACCACGTTCTATATAAATTATAATATATTTGTAACTAACATAATTGGAAAATGTTTGTACAGTGATAGGTTTTACGTCGGTGCATTGGATACCTAGAGAAATTAATTCATTTTTAAGTGTTTCACTGGTGTAAAGATCAAGACCAGAAAGCACTACCTTATTTTTTTGTTTGATGAGTATGGTTAGTGGTGGCTAGAGTAGTTAGAGAATGGTTAGTGCGTTCGACTATCACGCTGGAGGTCTGGGATCGGTTCCCAGCCTCGTCCACCTAAAAACTAAAAAGTTTTTTTTTCAGGGCTACTGCCTCTTGTGAGGAATTGACAAATCCTCCAAGAGTATCACTTGTCACGAATAAGTGCTTCTCGTCTAGCCGTTCGGATTCGGCATTAAATTGTAGGTCCCTTCCATTCCTGTCGAAAGGCGCACACAGGAATGGTTGCGAGTTGTTAGTCACTAGGCCCTGGTTCTTCATGAGCCGTTGTGCCACCCGATTTATTTTTATAAAACTCGTGATTTTGTTTTTTGAGTTCAGTTAAAGTTTTTTCATATGCTTCAAGTGAAAGATACATTATTTTTGGTCCCAAAGAAATATTTTCAAGAACATAGTCTTCGATTTTAATTGTTTCTAATAATAATCTTATCACTTCACTTTTAGTTTTTAGAATCACAATTGGTGGTATATAGATTCTGATTTTTTTTCTTTGACCGAAACATTGTTTTCTTGGACAGCTTCGTCATAGTCCATGCAATCACTTGCACGTTTCAATGAAAGAGAAAGGTTTTTTTTGTATGTAATTCGCCTCTGATAACTAGTACACGTATTGACCACGTGGGTGTTAGCACAAGACTTATCCAAACGTCATTGTGACTTTTAGAATAAGGCGCGTTCAGAAATATGATTTACATAATATGATATCTCACTCAGAGAACTAAAAAAAACTCTGAATGTGTTCTGTTATTATATCGGATCGCGATTAGTTGGCGATAAAAGCTACTTTTCGTTAAGTATCAAGGTAGACTTGTAAAGGTTCTCCCTCAATCAATGCCAACCATTCGTTGAGGACGACGAAACTACATCAACAACGTGTTTTTATTGTTGATTTCTTCTTCGTCAACGAATGATTCGCATTGGTTTGGGTGATCCTTATTAGTCGGAAGCTGAAGAATCAAAATCAGAATTGAGCCATAATTCACTTGTATCTCTTTTTTTCGTTCCTGCCTCAACAAATGTCAGTTTCGTTTCCATGAGGTGCACTCGGGGCGTTCTTCACTAGCGAAAGCAATAGTTAACGCAAATCGCACTTGGTATATGTTTTTTTTGTATTCGCTCATTTTCGTCCGACCACTACCGTGAATTTCTAACTACCGGTAGTTACATCGTGTTTCTTACATTTTTTTTTTATCATTGCGAGACATTCAGCTCCGATTTCTTGTTGGTTCGGGAGAGGATGTTTATTGAAAAATAACTTCAAATTCTAAACACGTCTAATGTGTCACACACCAGAACTGTCCAATAAACGAACAGCTGATACACACCATTTAACCAAATGAATAAAAAGGTCGTTCATGCAAACTTTTGTGGAAGCTTATCATTTTACAAAATTTGTAAACTTACGATGTTGCATGAATACCCTTAATAACTTTTAAAATTATTTAGAAACAACAAATCGATCCACCAAAACAAATGCGCACAAATTGAAAACATAGCTACATACCTACTCCTATATATAAGATTTCATCACGTGATTTTAATTTTACTTCCGACAGTTTAACCCGTAACTTTCAAAATGAATTTGAAATAGAATGCAAAGTGATTCTAAGAATTTTCTTCTGTTCTTCTCAAAACATCGAAAGGGTAAGTAATTTAAAAGAAAAGTAAAACATTGCGTAATAATGAAAAGATAAATAAAATATTTGCAATTTTAAGGGCCAGTTTCACAGTGACAGTAGTAACACTCAAGTGCCAAATGTAGGACACAAAATGTCAATTTTCGCAGTGCACACTTTCCTGAATAAGTTGCACTTAAGTATCACATGTTTGGCACTTAAGTGTCACTAACTCAGACTGCGAAAATTACAAAAAAGTACTAATATGCAAAACTTAAGTGCAACTTATTCCGGTAAGTGAAACTGGCCCTAAATATGCGAAACAAAAAGATATTTTGTGAAACGATGATAAACCGAAATAAAAATGGAAACAATTAAATTATTCTAAATTATGCAAAGTGATCAGTAAATTGTAACTGTTAAATAATAATTGTGTATGTTAAATAATACCCCTTCAATACCTCTACAGCTTCAAGTTTTCATAATATTTGATGCAGTTTTGTTTCTTGCAAGTACCCAAGAAAAATTTAGCTTTTCTAAAAGTTCAAAACAAATTTTCACGAAACAGCTAAATTAATTAATTACTTATTACCTATTCTCCAATTTTATAGAAACAATAATTTATTTGTCTGTTACATTATGTATAAAAATTAAGATAAAGATCAGAAAAGATTCTAATATGTCTTCTCTTCTCTTCTTGTTTCATTGTTAATATGTACCGTCTATATGATCCATTCTCGATAGTGTAAGGCTTGGAAAGTTTTTAATTTGTAATTTAAATATTTCTTTAACATTAATCGTGTTTTTATGTTTTTCTTTAAATAATAATCCTCGCAATCTTACTCGCACTAAAATAATAATACAAATAATAAAACTTTAGATCATCTAAGGAAAACCAGAGTTAGAACAAAAATTGAATAGAATTCGTATCACCCAATGAAATAAAATGACTCATTGTTTTGTATTGGAATTGCGATATAATTGATTAACTCAAGGTATAACCTGATTCACATTTTAACACCCCACGAAACCTCCAGATAGTATAGATAGTGTCCTAATCAGCTTATATCAATATAGATTCTTCTTAATTCAAAGAAAATGCACCCCTTTTCTCTGTGCTTATAGAAAATAGTGCATCGAATTCAATTTTGTATGTTAATAAAACTATAATTGTATATGTTTTTGGCGTTAATTAATTTGATCTTTTTTCTAGATACAGAATAAAATACATATAGTAATAAAAAGATGCATCTTCTAAGGATAAAAGTCGCTCCATAATTCAGAATTTAATTAGAAACATCCCTCGCCTCGTGTCCATACGATTAAATGTATATTTTCTTATTTGAGAGGGTGAATAATGTCTATTTTGTATGAATAGATAAATTGAAAAATAAGCTTGACAATCTTTTCAATATCCGTGAATCTGTTACGAATTTCAGTTGAATATTATCCTTTTTTTGTATGTTGCAACTCATAAATTGTTTATAAATTACCTTTTCCTTCCTATATTTCGACACTAACAATCTAGTTGTGCAAAGCAGGGTTAGGATATATTTTATGATAATTCATAACAACAACAACACAACAACAAAAAAAACAATTTCAATAGGAGGAGCCAAAAAACGCAGCCATTCTTATTGCAAGAGTGATCTCTTGCAATGAAGAAAAAATATAACAATAATATTTTATCTCTCACTCTCTCACCCCTCTGTTCAAAGATACTATTTGTTTTCTGTATAATTTGAAAGGGTCTTTTTTCAAGTTGTTGGAAGGAGATACAATTTCTTGTTTTCCTACTGATATTCTTCTTTTCTGTGTTGAAATGAAACAGAACTAACAACAGCAGGTATGTTTATTCTTATAACACAGTAGAGGTATCAATATATCGTCTCT
This sequence comes from Melangyna quadrimaculata, assembly GCA_949320155.1. Lineage (NCBI taxonomy): Eukaryota > Metazoa > Arthropoda > Insecta > Diptera > Syrphidae > Melangyna > Melangyna quadrimaculata. Next base: position 55,175,907 of record OX439483.1, on the reverse strand, counting down.
CTTTCACCCACATATTCATTGTTCGTATATTTGTATATCTTTTTGACCAAACAAACGATCGAAAAAAACAGGGTCTTAAACTGGCAATACAAACCATCGCAACGTTGAGATGCTGCACTCGATGACCGTTTCAAAATCAGTTATCATCTGACAAGCAACCGAGTAAGGTGTTTAGTGTGTTTTGCGTATTTTTTTAATTTCCTACGGAACAAATAAGAAAAGATACAATTTTCAAGACTTAAACGTCATTTGAAAGTGGAATTTAATTTTTGTTTACAAACATTGAATAAAAAAAAGACGAACTTTTCAAGTGATTTGATTTTAAAATAAGTGATAAACGATAAAAAAAAATCTAAAAACAAAGAACTTGGTAAAAAAAAAAAAAAACAATTGTGTTTAATTTTTGGTTTTGTGAAATTTGATGGCAGTATCTGCATTAAACATGAGCCCCTACTTTGCTGGATACCCTTTTCAAGGTAATTATAAGTTTTTTATTGTTATTTTTGTTGATAAGTTAGTTCATTGGTCTTCTTCTTTTTATCTGCCATATTTTATTCATGAGGCTTGTTAGCATGTGTCTTAAAAAAGGAATTTCTTCCTAATTGTAAATACCAACGGCAAAGCCATTTCTCCTCAATATATGGACTAAGTTTTCTTCGAGTGATTTTTTTTTTTTCTTAATAATTTTTATTTTAACATTTAAATCAGCTTAAATGGATTACTTAAGGCACCTGGCTGAAAGTTTTAATTTTTGACATACAAAAAAATTAATAAAAAAATAAAGTTCGAGCATCAACTCTTTTGTTTTCTAAACATTTTTTGTTGTTTGTTAAAATTGTTACATTTGAACTTCTGTGTAGTCAAAATTCGATCAGAGTTTCTACAATTTGAAAAGAAAAAAAGGTGTTCTTATTATTTATCGCGATTTAAACATTATAACTGGACATTTAAAGAGCACAACATCACAACATTGTTAAAGCATAAAAACGTACAATCTGTTTATTTGTACGATATATCCTTGTAGTTCTTGGCTGACAATAAATTTTGAACGTGTGAAGTATAATAAATTAAGCATTAAAAATATAAACAAGTTATCAATTTATATCCTTGTAGGTAATTTGCTTAATTTAAATCGTTAAGTTCAAATATCAACTCCTTCATTTCAAGTTATATTTTTTGTTGTCGTTTAAATATTGTGATCTTCAGCTTCTTATTGGTTTGCATCGTAGTTAAAATGGTTGACAAAAATAGATGTTTAGTGCGTTTGCATCACAATCAAGATTCTTACTGAAAATTACAAACAAATTTGAATGTCTTTGAAATCATAAGCATTGCGAAAATATCACTTTTAAGAAGAAGTTCAAGTTAAATAAAAACTTCAAGTTGATGCATCTTTTAATTTTTTAAACGTAAAGTGTTAAATGTGTTCTTAAAATGAGCTGGAAACACTACTTTTTATTTATCATTTTTTTTTAAATTGCTTGAACTTTTAAGTCAAATTAAGCCTTGAAAAAATATTAAGTAATTATTATTGGAGTCCTCTTCCTCTTTTATGTTTTTATTTTCCGTCGGAAATTGAATTTACACACACTCTAAGAAAATATATTTATTTTAACAGCTCTTATGGGAGTTAAAATACACTATGATCAAAGTTAACCTAAGAATTAAACAAAATTGATCCAAAAATTGATGCAAAATGTCAGTTTTCATATCATGTTTGTTTGAATTTGCTTATTCAGGAAAACGAGATATCGGATATTTTGCTCGATCAAAGCTGAGCAAGCGAACCTAAAATTGTTTTCCTCAGTATTTTAAAAGCAAACTGAGATTTTTAACTGAGAAATCCTGTTCAGTCAACTGAGATTGCTGGCGCGCCTAATAGTTGGAAAAGATCTTGCTAAATTGATCTTGAATCAGCTTTAAAGTGTTATTTTTTTCATTAATTCCTTCTTATTGGTACACCAAGGAAGCCTCTGTATTGATCACATAATGAACCAATTTTGAAATAGATTCACCCTAGAGTAACTTGCTTTCCTCAATCGCATCAAAATAATATACAACTTGTGTTTTGAACTTTTTATTCCACTTCAAACACTGTCATATCCGCTCGTTTAATTTCGTATATTATATTTGCCTACAAACTTCATATTGCCAAGGTTAAAATGCTGTTTTCATTGACTTTGTATTCTTTGATCTTCATAAAGTGACGTTGGGATACCCTCTGTATACATATATTTGAGCTGATGAGTTGATATAAAGAAACTAAGTCCATAAAATATTCTGAATGACACACTTAGCCAGTAATATAGCTTTTATTCTTTAAACCCGTTAGGTGATCTTTGGCAGTCCTTGCTGAAGAAATACAATATTAACTTTTATGGAAAGTGATCTTCAAAAGGTAACAAGTTATCATTTAAGTGCTCTAAGGACACAGAATTGGTTTAACAGAAAACAAATAAATACAAATTCCATGAAATTCAAACTTGAAGATGATTTTTGGTTTATATTTTTTTTGTATAATAAGCTTCATCAAAGTTAAAAAAAAAAAAAACTGCAAATCAAACTCAAAAATAAAATTTTTACTGCACCTATCGTATACAAATTAAAGCCATGTTTAAGTTAAACTTGCATGAAAAACTGTTTTTGCCCACACAAATTTGCCCCAGCAATAGCGGCGAGTCACAATTTTTGTTAATGATTTAAATGTTTTCTTTATGATTCATTTTATCAATTTGTACATCAACACTCATAAAATTTTACACCACGATCAATTAATAAAATTCTACTTAAAGATATATTAACCTTTTGAAAGATATTTCTTTTCACAACCGGTATCTAACTTAAAAAAAAAAAAAAAAAATCATAAACTGTAATCTCATATCAGGTATCATATAAACGTCAAAAAGTCAGTCAGCCAACACGCAAGGAAAAATCTCACAAACCATGCTCAACACACACAGCCATATGTACACAAGGCACACAAGCAAAAATACAAAATAACAACAAAGTTGAAACATCGATTTAATTTTTGTTGTGTTGTTTTTAAGTCTTCTACCTTCCTCATCGTCATCTTCGATATAATGTTCATTTTTTTTTTTCATTTTATTTTGAATACGAAATGTGTTTCTGTTCTGACCAAAGTTTATACTCTTGTAAATCTTTGATTTTGTGTTGTTATATATCAAAAAAGATACATCATCTTATTGTATCTTCTTCATTTTTCCTTATAGTCATTCCATTCCAATCCGATCATTTTCATTCTCATGATGATCACGATGATGATGATTCGAAGTCTACTGGGCATTACCACTTCTTCCCTTTACAATAGTACACACAGCTCGCCATAAAGTGATCTTCTCAGACGGTTTGGCGCGTCGGCGCTCTTTGATCTTGGTGCCTTGAGATCCATCTCACATTATCCCTTCTCTTCCTCTCTGTATGAACAACTTTCCAAGTTGGTGTTGTATTATGCGCCCCAGCCACACACTCACTCATCACCAAATCTCTCACGTCTTATAATATTCTCTCAAGATGATTTTTCATTTCATATATATTCAAAAAAAAAAAATTCCTACACCGATCGCGCCGCTCTTCACCGACTGATCGACCGGTGGTATAAGGCAATATGAATATTATCGTCTTCGAATATCCTCTAGATACACATTCATATGGCTAATTAAGTTTTTTTTTTCTTCTCATTGTTATATTCTTTTCAATTCCACCGATCGGCAGCCAGCTTAGAGCCCAGATGGTGAATGATCTCTTACATTTTATATAGACGATACATTTTGTATCTTTTTTTTTAAATAAGAGTTATATTTTGATGACTGTCTGAAAGTTGTATAGATACACAGGTGTTGGGTGAAATTATGGAATTGCGTATTCTGGGTGGCAAAATATGTTGTTGATCGAAATAAATGAACGTACAAGATCACTTCCATGTGATTTAACTTTTACAAATATTGAGCAACAATGTATTGCAATACAATTGGTGGATGATGCTAACCACAAAATATACAACAAGAAACACAATAACCAAATTGAATGATAATGCAAATTTTCTATTATAACTGATCGGTACATATTTTTTTTTCTTGAAGATCACTTTGGCTTTATCCTTCTGAACCCGTCTTAATTTAAACAATAGATAACAATCAACGAAATGAGATCAATTCAATTGTTTGGGTAAACTGTACCTCTCCTAAATTGGATTGAGAGTTTTCCTTCAAAAAATGCCTAATTGAGTTTTGTAGTATATTTTTGGGTTTATCTTTTACCTGGGAATATTTTTTTGGCAAGATCACATTATGTTGGTGTAAAAGGTTTGCTCATTTGGAAAGTTAATGCGATCACTTTTGAATCCCTGGACTTATCTATCTGCTCTGATCTTCTAGCATATACGAAAAAAGATTCAAAATTGTGTGTCGATCCATTAGTCGATGATCGTTTTGTGATCAGGGAGTGATCTTCAATTGGTTTTTCATTTCAAATGACATATTTGCAAGTAATGAAGGCATCACATAATGGTAGATCGGTATTCTTTTGTTGTAGATCCCTTAAATGTGAACTCATAAAAGAGATGAAAATGTATCTTTTTTTCAAAAAAAAAAAAAAAAATTAGGGTGTATCTATTGGTGCTTCCACTTGATTTCTTCCAATATGACATAACAATATGACATTAAAGAATACGACGGTACGCGGTATCTTTTGATCTTTGCTTTTCTTTTTTTTTATGTTTTAATTTTTTGTGACCACCCATAAATGGGCGTTAAACAATATCATTTTGCATATATTATGTCAAAAATCTAATTTTGTTATTTTATTTTTGTATCTTCTTTCAGGACAAGGACGTGTTAATCAACTTGGTGGTGTTTTCATCAATGGCCGCCCCTTACCAAATCACATTCGTTTGAAGATCGTTGAAATGGCCGCGGCTGGAGTGCGGCCATGTGTCATTAGCCGGCAATTGCGTGTATCTCATGGATGTGTGTCGAAAATTCTCAATCGCTACCAAGAAACCGGATCAATTCGTCCGGGTGTGATTGGAGGATCAAAGCCACGTGTTGCAACTCCAGATATTGAGGCGAGAATCGAAGAAATGCGTCAGGAGAATCCTGGTATCTTTAGCTGGGAGATTCGGGGTAAATTGATTGAGATGGGAGTGTGCGATAAGAATTCGGCTCCATCGATCAGCTCGATTAGTCGTTTGTTGCGGGGAGGCAGCAAGGATGGCAGTGGATCACATTCGATTGATGGTATTCTCGGGCCAACTTCATCTGGAGAAGACAGTGAGATTGAGTCTGAGCCGGGTATTCAGTTGAAGCGCAAACAGAGGCGTTCACGAACCACCTTCTCGAATGATCAAATTGAAGCCTTGGAGCGTGTATTTGCGCGAACTCAATATCCAGATGTTTATACTCGCGAGGAACTTGCCCAATCGACTGGCCTCACCGAAGCTCGTGTTCAGGTTTGGTTTTCCAATAGACGTGCACGCCTTCGCAAGCAGCTCAACACCCAACAAATCTCTGCGTTTAACTCCAGTCTGTCTGGATTGGCTTCATCTGGATTTGCACCGTCTCAATATGCCCCATCACAATCAGCAGTCGCAGCTCATAGTATGACCAGCATGATTCCAGCCCCTATGTATCCATCATCAGCGGCGCATCCATCATCAGTGAGTCAAAGTTGGCCAACTCAACAGGCTTTTGCTCAAAATACAACCTACGCCCATTCAACTGGTTCAGCCTCAGCTTCACCGTCAGGAAGTAGCTCGGCTTCACTAAGTCCGAATCATCATACCCATCAATCTACTGCTGCCAGTTCAGCAGTTCCTAATACCTTCAATTCTTATGGCATGGGTATTGAAGCAGCTAGTGCTAGTTATAATACAACTTCAGCTTATGGCCTGCATTCGTCATCGGCCGAACAATGGCGTTCTCATCAGAGCAAATTGCCAACATCAGATTGGGATAACTACAATTTCTCACCATCATTCTTCCCTGGTAATCCACATATGGCAGCTAGTTATGGTAGTGGTGTGGCAAGTGAAGCCAAATCTGGGTATCCGTATATGGGAGGGTTTGAAATTGGACGTGTTCATTAAAAAACCAACGAGATTAAAAAAAAAAAAAATAAATATGTAAATTTGATAAAATAAAAAAGTACAAAATAGAATTTATTGATTAATTTGTTGAAGGTTTTGAATGAACAACAACCACTTGTGTTGGCTACCACCAAGTATTAATATAGGATTTATAAATCCTTCAATGCAAATATGACGGAGCGAAAGCTATGCAGCCTAACTGGAAGTGTTATCACGAGAAAACATTTTTGAGATTAATTTGTTGTTTTAAGAATATAAAAGAAATTAAATTATATTTTTTTAAAGTTATTTAAGTTTAAATTTATTTTTTATATTTTTTTTTTTTTTTGACTAATTATAAATAATTGTAAATTATATTTAAATAAAAATTGAAGTATTTGCGCGTTGGAGGCAAAATAATAACTATTATTGAGACTGTTTTGTAAATAAATTTTAAGAAAGAATTTGAAAATAAATCTATATTTTAACAGAAAAATTAAAATTCAAGTTTTTTATTCATTGGGATTAATTTGCTGTTTAAATTTATCAACACATGAAATCAGAAAATCTCAAACAAAAAAAAAGGAAATTTTAGAGCCTTGCTGCCAATTTCTGACATACATGCACTACATGACCTGTTAACTTGACTGTGAAGTCATTTTTATGAAATTTCTTAAAAATAAAGGAATCCAAATTCGGATGGTGAAGTTGGCAGGTCAATCCATTACACCCACTATGTACTTAATGCACCGCAAATACAAATACCTTTACAACTTCATCATACACGTACAAGATTCGTTGGCTAGGGTCGTTGTTGACAGTGAAACTATTCCCCCAACTTAAAATTATTTTCCTTCACATTAATGGCCAATTTTCCGATTTGTTGATGTTATTACTTCTATAAGGTTTGTATTGTGTTTGTCCATCGAAGTTGCACATTTTCAAAGCTATATTTTCGTATGAATGGCTTCAAAAAAATCTGATTTGCCTTACCAAGACTTCCTGAAATTTGTTAATCGAAGGACGACAAATAAAACAAGAAACAATTTCCGGTAAGAATTTCAAAATCAGGGAAAGTCTATTATTATATTAGGATGATCTATCAAAAAGCTTGTGTTTTTTTTTAAATCAAGGGCGCTAATTCACAGATCTGATAAGTTATAAATGTAGAAAATTCAAATAAAATGGCATAAATTGTCAACCACATTTACAAGCAGTTTTAAATTTGTAGTATTGTTCACTGTTATAAAAATAAATATTTGAGAAAGTCAAAATATTAAGAGTTGGTCTTAATAAAAATAGGATTCGATGTGTAGCAGTATTTTATAATGATTCTACAATATCCACGTAGTTTTCCTAGGGAAATTTTTGTCAGTACATATTAAGTTAAACTTCTCGAAATCAAAGGTTTGTATAGATGCTCTTGTCAAAATTAATGCAGAGATATTTTTTCATTGGTTTCGTCTTGCTCTTTGTCTTGCTTGACTCATAATTTGTATGGTATAAATTACTTATATAAATAATATTTAACGATCCTCCAAGTTTTTTAAAGATTTTGCTAATGCATAGTCATTACAATTTGATCAACACTTAACTTTCTTTAATCCACAAAGATTTTCAGATTGGACGATCAGGAACAGGGTGTAGAGTAATGATTTGAGGCATTTGATCTGTCGAAATAGCGGATAATTTTATACAAGCGATAGTTTGAAATGAAAACAGATTATATGACTAAATTTCGCTGAATTGCCAAATAAATAAACAATTCTCAAAAACACTTTAAAGACGATTTTTGTACGTCCTGTAGCGTTTTCTAATATTTTTAAGAAGATTCTTTGGTTGACCTCACTTTTAAGTTGGTTTATATCTATTAGGGTGTTCGTTAATTACCAAACTCATTTTATTTGGATAGAACACCCCGTGAATCGAAAGTTTATGCCAAAATAAAAAATTATTGACCAAAAAATCATTTTTTCCGAGGTCATTAACCCTTGCCTCTAAGGTCATACTTTTCCTATCCAAATTTGTATGGGAGTTTTGTAATTTTTACATTTTATTTTTTTTTTTCTCTGGAACTGTAACAGTTAATCTAATTTTTTTTGTGAATTCTGATTATTTGGAAAGAAACAAGAAATTAAATACATAAAAAAAAAAAAAAAAATATTTAGTATTTTGAAAAATCGAAATAAGTTATTTCTTAATTGTTTTCATTACTTTTTTTAACGCAATTTTTTAAAAAACATATAACATTATAATAATCATTAAAAAAAACAACAAAAACTGCTAAATATCGAGAAAGAAAAATAAGAGAAAAATATATAATATTAATGTATTTATTAACTTAAGAAATCTAAATAAATTATAATTTAAATTTTTTTAATATATTTTTAAATGCAGTTTTTTAAAGGACCGATTATTCAATCAGAATTTTCAAGAAAAATTAGAATAACTGTTACAGTTCTAGAGAAAAAAAAAATAAAATGTGAAAAGTGCAAAATTCTCATACAAATTTCTTATGCCCTTAAAGGCACGGGTTAATGACCTCGGAAAAATTTTTTGTTGGTCAATAATTTTTTCTTTTGGCACAAACTTTCGATTGACGAGGTGTGCTAACCGAAAAAATGAGTTTGGGAAATAACGGACACCCTAATATCTGTAGGGAAAAGTAATGTTTCAAAACATTTTATCAAAACGTACAAAACGATGATCGACAAGTTTAAAATAATAATTTTTGGCATGAGGTCCGTCGGCCTGGCTGTCAACGCGTATGTGCATGTTTTATGTTTTATGTTTTATGTTTTATGTTTTATGTTTTATGTTTTATGTTTTATGTTTTATGTTTTATGTTTTATGTTTTATGTTTTATGTTTTATGTTTTATGTTTTATGTTTTATGTTTTATGTTTTATGTTTTATGTTTTATGTTTTATGTTTTATGTTTTATGTTTTATGTTTTATGTTTTATGTTTTATGTTTTATGTTTTATGTTTTATGTTTTATGTTTTATGTTTTATGTTTTATGTTTTATGTTTTATGTTTTATGTTTTATGTTTTATGTTTTATGTTTTATGTTTTATGTTTTATGTTTTATGTTTAATGTTTTATGTTTTATGTTTTATGTTTTATGTTTTATGTTTTATGTTTTATGTTTTATGTTTTATGTTTTATGTTTTATGTTTTATGTTTTATGTTTTATGTTTTATGTTTTATGTTTTATGTTTTATGTTTTATGTTTTATGTTTTATGTTTTATGTTTTATGTTTTATGTTTTATGTTTTATGTTTTATGTTTTATGTTTTATGTTTTATGTTTTATGTTTTATGTTTTATGTTTTATGTTTTATGTTTATGTTGAATGTTGCATGTTGTATACTGCATGTTGCATGTTGGATTTTCTTTGCCCTGCGGCATTTTATTTTGCCCTGCGCCTTTTTTTCCGCATTTTTTTTTTGCCCGCGGCATTTTTCCTTGTCCTGCGGAATTTTGTTTGCCCCGCGGCATTTTTAAAAAAAAATATTAAACTCAATTGAAGTTACAAAACACAATTTTCTAATAGGTTCGAAGAAATAATTTTTTCCGATGTCAAAAACACACGCGGGAAACCAATTTCGAAAACGGTTCACGCAGACTTATGGTTTGATACGATAGGAAGTAATAATGTGTTCCTTTATTTTTTCAGATTCATTTTAAAATTTAAAGAGGCAGTTTAGGAGCAAATGATTCACTGTGTACCCTTATCCACTGTTGAAGCCTTTACCCTACACAAAATTCGCTTTATTTTTGTCGTATCTTTGTTTGATTTTCATAATGAAATTCAACCCCAAAATTAAAAATTAAGAATAAAAAACAGCTCAAAACCATGAAAATAAATCGACTTTCTTGTAAAACTATTAGTTTTACATTTATCAATTTTAAGGTATAAGCAGTTACGGTGACACCAGTCAAAAAACGAATTAATTTCACACTGCAACTCTTCACAATCACGAGTATTTGAAATAGTTTTAAAAATTGAAAAATCGTCTTAAGTTTGAAAACTCCAACACGGACGGTAATTCGTTTATAAATAAGATGAAAAGAACAGAGCCTAAATGGCTACCCTCTGGTATTCCATAATTAACTGCAAACTTATTTGATTCGAAGCCGTTGAATAGTACAGAGTAAGATCTATCCAATAAATACGATTTGAGCCACATAATAAAATGTTCACTTTATCCTAACTTCCTTAATTTAAATAACACAACTCGGTGCGAGAGTCTGTCGAACGCCTTACTAAAGTCGGTGAAGGCACAATCTATTTGACTTTTGTTTTTAAATTAGTCATTACAATTTTCAACCAATTTCATTAAAAAAGTTACTGTAGAGAAGAGCGGTCCCTTGTAAAGCCATGTTGTTTTGAAACAATAATATTGTATTAATACAAAAATACAGTGATTCACAAATAACAGCCTCGAATAGTTTAGGAATGACCGATAATCTAGCTAAAGGTCTATAATTTTTGATTTCGTCTTTTTTACCTTTCTTGTGAAGAGGGATTATAAATTTTTTTTTCAAAATTGACGGAAATATACAAGAAGACATTGAATAGTTAAATAAAACTGACAAAGGCAGGGACAAGTGACGGACACAGTTTTTCAAGATATAAGAAGGCCTGGTATACAACTATCGTCAAGATAAGATATAAACTTTTCAATTTCGTCTGTATTAATATTAAAGTTTATATCAGTCAAGTAAGTAAAAGGTTTTAAGAGACCAAAGTTGTAAGCCTTTTTGTCAAATGTATCACAGTTCGAAATATAGTTTAAAATATCACAGCTGTGGGTATCACAGTTGAAAGCGCTTTGAAAGAAGTCCGAAAATAGTAGTTGTGTCATTTGACTTGAGTACAGACGGGTATGGACAAGACTATTTATTACTATTTACTGTTTATAAAGTTCCAGAACTGCTTTGGATTCATTTTAAGATCACTTTGCACCTTCTGAATATAATTCAAATACTTTAAACTTGAGGTTCTGTTAAAAACTGGTTAGGGTACAACTTGAGGTTCTGATAAAAATTCGTAAATGTAAAATTAAAAAAACAAAAACTTGCTTCCCTCTTTGAACGATATTCTGTATACCCTCACCGCTGGCTAGGGGCTCCGCATATGATAGTTATACAGAAACAAACACGTTGCAAAATAAATAACCAAAATTGGAGATGCTCCTGAATTTTGAGGTCTTATCGTTTTTTTTTGTCACCTTCATTGACCCGGATATAACTATCTAAAAGCATTTAAACCAATTTAATAAAATATTTCGGTTTGAAGGTGTTTTAATAACAATACCTACCACTGATATAAAATAATCTTTCAATTTTGTCAAATCGACCATGTTGCCATTTAAACTATTAACGATAAATTTGTATTAATGATCCTATGTACCTACACCTTAAAAACCGCATCAGGTGTTATATCAACATGTGTGTTCCATTTGGAATACAATGAAATTTGAAATAATTCATGTTCCTCTGTCAATTGAACAAAGTGACCAAAACAATAATTACAACAATCAACAATAGCAAAGACATCAAATCCTCTAAAGTCGCAGCACATCCTGTGACAATAATTTGAAAATAATTCCAGGACCACCAGCGCTTCTAAAAATACATCACACCACACATACAAAACCCAATATCTTTCTTTCACTGTGTCTGAAATGATAAAATAGAACAAGAGACGCCAATGCCGCCTCCATACTGAACCTCAAAAGGAATCCCAAAAGAGTTCAAAGACCGACAAACAACATCAACTACCACCATAGATCGACAAGGACGACGATGACGATTGACAAAACCTATTTAGCCGGAGGTATGTGTCATTGTGTCACAGACAAGAATAAATATAAATTTCGAGATTGGAAATGAGCACAAGTGAATGCCTACTATACAACTACATGACAAGGATCTGCCTTCTTTTTTGTGTGTGTCCTCTTCGCTCTTCCCTCTGATGCCGACCAACACGACTAACTAACTAAAAAGAAGAAGTCTATAACAATCGACAGAACAGCATGTAACACTTACCACCTACGAGGATCACCGGCAAGGACTCTCGTTCGTAAAAGTGACTTAAGTGAGTGCGATGAAATCATCATCAATTAGAACCTCCACCACTACCACCGCCAGAGTGCAGACAGGTCCTCAATGTGGGTGACAATGTGACAATAATTGATCGTTTTGTTTGAATTGTGTTCCGGTTGTCCTTTTTTTTCAGTTTTTGTGTGTGCACTGCACATCTTCGATCTCGGCAAAGACGGTAGCAGGATCACAATGAGATCCTTTGGATTGTCTCTCTTTCGACTGCGCTCCGGTGTGGGCCACCTAGATCGACGGAGATCAAGACTAATTTATTGTTTAGTGCGAGCGATAGGTATAGTGTTGATGATGTGATTTATGGGTGCAGCATCTTTTGAAAGTCACTTCGGGAGAGATTTGCCAAGTGCAGTAGCTGAATTTCTTGTTGTTTTCGCATAACAAAGAAAGGACCAATAGGTGATCGTGAGAAAACACATGATATGTAGATTTGTCGGCATATATTAACTTTTTGTTTGGTATTTTTAGTCTCGGTGGTCTTATGGGATTTATCCAACAGGTATATGTTTTTTTTTTTGTACAAATCAATCATCATTTGAATACAGAACTAAGAAAAAATTATTAACCACTTAAATGTCTGAAAAAAAAGGAAAGCACTAGTTTTCTGTACTTCTGATCGGGATACCAGAGCAGGTAGACTCAAAATTTGTATTTTGTTCAGACAAAACATAAAATATTCATATTATGCAGCTCATATGTAAAGTTCTTATATGCTGTAATTGATTTCCTGTCAAATACATTTCTATGGCAAAAGCTGTCTTTTGATACATTTTTTGTATCGACAAAAGGACGTATTTAGGCCCAAGAATGCTGCTGTGTGCAAAAATGTTTGCTACCCATCATGAACCTTATTCAAGGTTTTAACATAAGATGTGACAACATTTTTGACATTTATTTAGCATCAAGTGATGAGGTTTTCACAACTTAAATTAATCTTAGCATCATGAAACAAAACAACTCCCATGAATGGGTGAAGATTTGAAAGCATTAATATTTTGGGTTCTATAACTTTTAGTACTAAAAAAATAATATCTTGTTAAAGGTATTTAGTTGAATGGGTTTCATTTAAACAGCTTTAACTGGCGCCACTTACTTTTGTAAAAATCCAAAAAAAAATTATAGCATAATCTCGGTCTAAAGAGGCAATTCGTCATTACATTGACATGTCCAAAGGCCTAGCCAGCTCACTTAATGAATTTTAGAAACGAAATTAAAAGCGATACGAAAAATTTAATAATTTAGCTTAATAAACATAAAAAGCACCACTAAAAAAGGAGTAATTTTATTATTAGTTGCCATATTGAGTAAAATAAAAGCTGATTTTTAAGCACCCTTATTAAATCTTCATTTGCATGGCAGCTATGAAAAATTAAAAAAAAAAAATATATAAATAAAAAAATAAATTGGGTGGCGCAACGGCTCATGAAGAACCAGGGCCTAGTGACTAACAACTCGCAACCATTCCTATGTGCACGTGTCGACATGAATGGAAGGGACCTACAATTGTATGCCGAATCCGAACGGCTAGACGAGAAGCAATCATTCATGACAAGTGATACTCTTGGCGGATTTGTCAATTCCTCGCAAAAGGCACTAGCCCTGGAAAAAAATTTTAGTTTTTAGGTAGACGAGGCTGGGAAGTGAACCCAGACCTCCAGCGTGACAGTCCATCGCACTAACCATTACGCTACGGGCTACTACAAAAGAAAATATAAGTAGGGTGCAAAAGACACAATTGAAATCTTTTTTGAAGGAGACGAGTTTCTTCTATAGGAAAATTATTTTAAAAATTCGAAAAGCACTGTGTGCTTTAAAATATTTCAAGCTGATATTATGATTTTAGTTTTCGTCCACCGAAATCGTCATTCCCATGACGAGTGATTTCTATTTATTATGGAGTGGTGCCAAAATCAAGAAATTTTCTCATCTTATGTCTTTTGTAAGCCACTCTATAATAAAGGGTGTCCCTTAATTCGTCAAGAGTATTTAAGGGTGTGATTCTGGGGTATATTCTAAGAAATTTTTTTTTTTATAGTTAGGGCCTACCTCCAATTTTGATATCATTTATCGGGAATTTAAGAAAAGTCTTATTTTGGGGTACCCTGATCCATGTTACCGGTAATTGCGCCGTAAGTACTTATGATAGAAACTTCGTTTAGGACTTTATTCAAATAAATTTGATACCTTGTCTCAGTCTTAAGATATCCAGTTTTTAGCCTATTTCATTTTTCTTGCCCATCCTAATTTTTTGTTCTTCGGGTCAATTTTCTCCAAAAAATGTGTAATCAACATGATGTTTTAATAATTTTTTTGAAAGTATGTAACAATACTTAAAATAAAAGTAACTTACAAGTTTGTCGAAAAACCCATAGATTTTAAGATAATTTGGAAAACCAGCGGCAGGTAAAATTTAATAAAAAGTTTTTTTTTGATTAACGCTCGAATGGCTATGAATTAAAAATGATATGTGTGGTTATCGATAATTTATATTTTATGTGTGAACTAAAACAGTTATAGCAGGTGTAAAAATGAGTCCACTTTGATTTTGTATGCATGCTAGAGCCCGTTTTCGTATTTCAATGATATTGATATTAATGATCCTTGCTACTGCCTCACTTCTGAGGACGCTTTGAGCATGCACTCTTCTAATTCACTTTAAATTGCTGTTTTTATTGAATAAATGATTTATTTCATTCTTCCCCATTCAAAAACATCCAATATTGTAGGGTCAGGAGAACTTGCAGGCCATTGAACTGCTCCAACTTTTTCCTTTTCAACGATTACCGCTTACTCTTCATCTTGTCAATTTTAAACCTATCGAGCAAAGTGGGCGGAAGCACCATCAAGTTATGAATAAGATGAAGCTAGTTGAAACTATGGAATGTCCTTCAATAGTTCTGATAAATAATTTTGCAACAACTGCAGATAGTTTGTAGAATTCAACTTAAGTGGGTAATTAAATTAGCAATTTTTTCTAACCAAGGAATGTCAAAGTGCACCCGTTATAACTGTTTTAGTAAAAAAAAAGTACTAAAAAATGTATCTAAAATCACACAAATAATATGTATTCATAGCTTTTCGAGCTTAAAGCTAAAAAAAACATTTATTTTTAATTTTACCTGCCACTGCTTTCCAAATTTTCATAAAATCTATGGATTTTTCGGCAAATTTGTTGCTGAATTTTATTTTTATTATTGTTACATACATTCAAAACAATTATTTAAACATCATGTTGATTACGTATTTTTTGGAGAAAATTGACCCCAAAGTCAAAAAATTAGCATGGGAAGGAAAAATGGAACAGGCTAAAAACTGAATATCTTAAGACTTAGAAAAAATGTCAAATTTATTTTAACGCAATTACATAAAATGGTATTTCTTCTAAAAATAAAGGCCTAAACGAAGTTTTTGTCGTAAGTATTTACGGCGCAATTACCGATAACATGGATCAGGGTACCCCAAAAAAGACTTTTCTTAAATTCCCGATAAATGATATCAACATTGGAGATAGGCCCTTACTGTAGAACAATTTTTTTCTTAGAATATACCCCAGAATCATACTCTAAAATACTCTTGACGAATTAAGGGACACCCTGTATAAATGATTTTCCAACAAGAGGTATTATTTTGAATAGTTGTTATCACTTTTGTAGCTGTAATTTTTTGACATTTGACAAGTAGAAACTACGTCATTAATCAAAATGGAACGATACACGCTTCAGCGATGCGTTGAAATTATTAAAATTCACTATAAAAAACGAATGAAAATAATCCGGAATTTCATCACAAAATCATCTTGACTGATGAGGCCCACTTCCGGCCCGGTGGCCACGTCAACAAGCTTAATTGTTGCATCTGGGATTCGGAAAACCCAAGATTTATGGTTGACAAAACCTCTCCATCCTCAACGAGTAACTGTTTGGTGCGGTTTATGGTCCGGCGGGGTCATTGGACCTTACTTTTTCGAAAATGAGGCTCAAGCAACAGCTACGGTGAATGGATTGCGCTATCGAGAGATGATTAATAATTTTGTATGGCCGGAATCGGATGGTATTGATCTGGACAACGTTAACTTTCAACAAGATGGCGCTACGTTCCACACAAGCAACGAAACCATTGATCTTTTACGGGAAAAGTTTCCGGGCCGTGTTATCTCTCGAAGAGGTGATCACAATCGGCCACCGAGATATTTAACACCTTGCGACTTCTTCCTTTGGGGCCACGTGAAAAATAAGGTCTACGCCAACAGCCCAGCGTCGATTCAAGACCTCAGAGATGATATTCGTGAATCCACTTTGCGATTTCGTGATGGAAAATTTTATGAAAAGGATATTGTTGTGTAAGCGTAGACGTGGCGGCCATTTGGCTGATATTGTTTTCCATTATGGCAAACTTTCCTCTTTACATTGAAATAAACATCCGATCATTTATCTCAAAAAATGCTATTTTTCTTTGAATATCAAAATAACATACCTTATAAAATAACACCTTTATTATATAAAAGGGTATGCATATGCAACATCGACAGTAGCGGATCCAGGGGGCTGGCTATAGGTGCTAAAGCCCCCCCCTCCACAGCCGAATCATAAAATAATTTGAAATATAGAAAGCAATACATTACAACGTGTAGAATTTTATATTCTGTCTAAAATATTGTAAAGATATGAAATTTGATGGACAAAATAACGTGGTTGGGGCTGAACTATTTGCATACGTCATGTTATGTAACTTTTTTTTTATAAGCCCTAAGATTGGGGCTAGCCTGAAGCGAATTGGATAAAAACCAAATTGAGGGCTATGAATTTGGACATGTTTCATGCAACGACAAATTTTCCCTAAAAATAAAACCCCGAAAATTGGGACGAAAAAAAACAGCTTTGGAACAATAAGGTCTGAGAATTTTGGACAAAAAACCTAGCCAGGGTTAAGCAACTTACTCCCTAAAAACTAACCTAATTCCAGAGAAGTTTTGGGGCTCAGGTCTAGGGCTTGAAGAGATAACCATTGGAGAACAACGGAATGTCAAGTTAAGTGTAAATGTTTAATACATCAGGAATTGTTTCTTTCGGCATTGGCTGGGCTAAGAGATTTTTGGGGCTACGTTTTCGAAATTTGAAAGGTCCAAGGCAATTGTACATACAAAACATAGAAATTCTCTAGTCAAGGAGCCAAATTCCAAAAGCATGAGTTTTCTCTGTGCGCGCTCAGAAAATCATGCAAAAGCAAATGAATATTTGCAAATTTGTCGACATATTTTTGTAGCATGAATATAAAGTGTATGCAGCGTATACACGAAAATTTATTCACGGTGGCAGAATTGGGCCGCGGCTTATTGCTTAGAGCAGCTTTGTCTTATGTCCTAAAGTGGCAGTTTGAACAAAATAGTTTCTTGTTGATTTGCCTAATTCCTTGTCAAAGCACATTATATGAGTTTTAGCCAGTACGAACACTTAAATATAATTTTTCTGAACTAGCCAATTAAAAACAGTTTTCAAATCTTGTCAAAAATGGGAAGTTCAAAACATACCCACAACTTATTTAAAAATATAACTACATAATGTAGGTACCTAATCAATTTTTAAATAATATAAATAAACGAATTCGCACGCGTGGTTTAAACATATATGGCTAAAAATTATTAATTTTCTTAATACAATAACTAGTTATACCAGATACTATCATCTTTTGGTGGCCTTTGAATTTGTTTCTGTCTCCGCTACAGCAATTATGAATAATTGTTATTGTACTTTGTATTGAAAACATTTTAAAGCGCGATAGGAGCGGATATAAAGACACACAAAAAACGGATATCATTAAAGGAAAAGTGGGAATGTCAAAATTCGATGTCTTTTATATAACTAGACATGAATCTCCATAGATCTTTTTCACAAAAATATACTTGATCCTTAGACCTTAGGCCGCACTCGCCGGAACTGCACTGCATCGGAACTACACTTACACGAATTCGTATGAAGTTTTATGAAGTTCAGTTGCCGCTTAATGCGATATAGCTCCTAAAATTTCTTCAAAAACTATGTTTTGCCGCGTTGTCGTGAAGTGTAGTTCGGCTGAAGTTGAGTACGGTCTTGCATTAAACCTAATCTGATCTCTATTATTTGTTATAAGTTATAAAATTGATCTTAGGACAAGCAAATTTTATTACTTAAGGTCTCAAACTGAATCTCCAAACTCCAAGCCCCCCCCCCCCCACAGCCAAATCCTATATCCGCTACTGAACATCGGCACTAGATAAGTTTACGATTTGGTTAAGTTTGGCATTTGGTTAACGAACTGTCAAATTTTGTATGGGAAATGGTTTACACAATTTGGTTAAAATTATCCAAGGATTCTGCTGTGCAATATTAATCGAATTTGTTTGGTAAAACTTATAAAAATGTCATTGGGACTCTTAAAACTAGGCGTATTCAGAAAATTGAAATAAATGATATCTCAGAGAACTAAAAAAAACTCTGAACGTGTTCTGTAATTATACACTGAGAAAATTAATATTTTTTTTTGCGTTTGCGAGTTTGGTGTAATTGTAATACATTTGCTGGAAATGTTATACAATCCCTGCAAACGTATTTCATTTGTAGCAATTGTATTACAGTCGCCACAGAAATTAATTCCATTGCATCAAACATATAACAAATAACCCATTCGTTCGGAGGTCAATTTGCCTGGGTTGATTACGGTAAATGACAATGTTTCCCAAATTCAAACGACATGATGTTTGCAAGCAAGTGTAATTGTTTATTGCAAACGAATGAATCGATTGCGAATTAAACTTTTGGAATGCAGTTTGCTGCAAAAAGTTTTACGTTTACTATATAAATTATAATTGTTTGCAACTAAGGAATCGAACATTTGGGACGAATGGTTAATTCGTAGAAATTTAACTAATTTGTAGCAAACGATTGAATGATTGCAGGCTATATATTTTTAAATCTTATTTTTACAAATTAACTTAATGCTTGTGGTAAACATTTCATGCTTTTGAGGCGAAAGAATTTTTGATTTTAGGTTTCTTTAAAAGAAATTCGCTTGCAGCAATAAATTTCCTATTTGGAAAGAGTATTTTATTTGTTTAATTCGTATCTAACCAATTTCAGGTAATCTATAGGCCAAGTATTGGGTACGTATCAATACTTGTTTTGCTTTATCAATTTGGCATTGTTCGGCACTACTTGTACAAAAACTCAAATTTCAATTGAAAATATGTTGCATTTAAAAAGAATGCGATTAAAAATTGAAAATTTCTTGCTTTAAAAAATAGCAAAGTAAAAATCGAAAATATTTGCATTAAAAAATTAAATAAATGCTAGTTTAAAAATCTTTGCATTAAAAATAATTGTTAAAATAATTACATTCAAAATAAAAGTCCAATTTTAAAAATTAATACAAATTACCAACATCTCCGTTGTTCATTTCAAAAAACAATGGCGCAAAATTTTAGAGGATTAAGTACGATGTTAAATCAATTTTAGTATGATACTAGGTGAAAAATTGTGTTTTGCTAATTTTAAACAAGTTTAGCATCGTACTATCCCCTTACATTTTTCTAAAGTTAAAATCACATCTTTTTAGTATCGTACTAAATCCATATGACAGGGGAATGGAAAATTTTACTCCAGGTATAGCATAGACCCGAGGGTTGCTGGTTCGATCCCTGCTGGTGCCCAACTTTTTTTTTTGTAATAATGAAGTTAAAATGATAAAAATATAAACATTGAATACTTATTAAAAGCACATGTTGGGTTTCCATCAATATATAATTAATTTAAAACGCATAAAAACAATTATTGTGTTAAACAAAACGATTTTCTTAAAAGTTTTGATTAAGTCCTAGGAGCACATCTACGTAGTAATAGTTTAAAACAAAAACTGACCCAATATTTTAAATACTTCGGTCGTCATCGTCATAGTTAAAATAATTAAAATACATGAAATTGTCTAAGCCACATTTCTTAATCAGTACATTTCCTCTGCTCAACTAAAAAAAAAGGAAAATGTGTGAAGTTATCAACTACTTAACATTTTGCCGAGGAATTTTATGTTGCAAATTAGCTCAGTGGATGCATGCTCGCTCTCGACACGGAAGGATACCAGTTCAAATCCAGGTAAGTAAAGCTTGACATTTTTTTCAATTAAAATAAAATAATATAATTTCAGAATTAAGGGAAAACCAGCAGTCACTGTTATTGATTGTGACAAACGTACAAGTCATCAGCAACAAACGGTGTCATTCGTTTGTCATAACCACTTTGATCTTCTATAACAATTGACCCATTCGCTTGTCGTTAAAGTATTAACGTTTACTCTAAAAGCACAATTCGTTTGCCACAAACAGTAAACATGTTTACAAAACACCATTATTTGTCTGACAGAAACACTACATTCGTTTGACACAAACACTCTATTCGTTTGAAACAAACGATAGAATTTTGCTGCAACAGTATGAATTATTTGTCTCAAACGAATTTAAGAGTTTGCTCCAAACGAACTGTCAAAACTGGCTGGCAAACGAAAAAGTCGTTTGGGCAATTTTTACGTTTGCCGCAAACGATTCCTTCCCTCAGTGTAGCATCGCGATTAGTTGGCGATAAAAGTTGTGACTTAAAACGTAATTTATACAAGACAAAATAATTAGGACGTCTACATTTACTTAACTATTAGGAAAGCTTCTTTTTGTAAACTATTAAGGTACAATTATAAAAGTTCTAAAGGTTTCTGAACAATTAAAATCAAAATTGAACCATAATTCACTCTTTCTCTTGTTTTTGTTCCTGCCTCAAAAGATTAAAAGGCGTGTTTTATTGCAAAAGCCATCCATAGTACAGTACGATTTTACATACATTACAAATGCAATATCGCTAGTAGCTCTACAGCCGATAAGAAGCTAATGTAGAATCCTACTGTGGATAGATTTTTGGCGTTTTTTCGAGCCTCTTTTCTACTTTAGAGTCTTATCGGCTGTAGAGCTACTAGAGATATTGTATTTGTAATGCATGTAAAATCGTACTGTACTATGGATCGCTTTTGCAATAAAACACGCCGAATGTCAGTTTCACTTCCGTGAGGTGCACTCGGGGCGGTCTTCACTACCGAAAGCAATAATTAACGCAAGTCAAGAAACCGACGTTATGGGCACGCCACATGAGTTTTTTTAATTCCCTCATTTTTGTCCGACCACTTCCGTGATCCTACGACTATTGTAGTTCCATCGTGTGCCTTACATTTTTTTATCGTTCCGAGACATTCGGCTCCAATTTCGCGTTGGTTCGGGAGATGGTCTCCATTTAAAAATAACTTGGAAATCTAAATTCGTCTTATCTGTCACACACCAAAACTGTCAAATAAATGAACAGTAGATTCAATTATACAGAATTTGACCAAATGAATAAAAACGTTTCGTAAATATCAATTTAAAACTACATTACATTATTCATTTTTATGTTGATAAATGAAAATGAAATGCACTTATTTTTCCTTTTCTCTTAAAGATGATTTTGACATCAAAGTCATTATTGAAAACCCAGTATTTATATTTTTAAAAATAATAAAAACTCAATAATAAGCTATTTTTGCAAAAAACTGATGTTATTGATCTCTAAACATCATTTTAAAAACCTGAAAAAATTCCGCTAGTATTTTTGGGGTCAAAAGAACTTAATTTCGAGCAGCGGTTAAAAATAAATGAAAAAAAAATTGAGGTCCAAAAAGATTACAAATAAAATTTTGCGCACTGTGAAATTATTTTTTTTTTCCCTGTAGTCACTAAAAAATAAATCAAGACAATGTTGGCACGCTAAAAGCACTTCAAATTATTTATTTTTTAAAAATGACTCGAGGCTGTAAGAAGGTATACAAGAAAACACATTTCTGTTTAGGTGTTTTAATCAATCTTTTTGAATTGCTTTAAATCCATATCGATTTTCCAGATTATTCTTAGACTTAATTGGTGTACATACATACATATTTATAAACTGTTAAATTTTACAGACGGGTCTGAATTTCGTGATGCCTTCAAGTGATACAAAAGGTCCAGTACCAACCGCAAATATAAAATTTAAAAAAGAGACTGGGTGTGACCCTCGCTAGTAACTTCTCATTGGTGCCCTTGACAACCATTTCAGCTATTTAGAATATAGCACAGGAAAGATAGACTTTTTTGTAGAACGAAATATATAGGACTGCTGAATTTTTGCTGAAAGAGGGCTATATGTCCAGTTTTTTCGGGATGCCATCCCCCTGGGGAAATCCTCCATGTTGGAAAACGTGAATTGCTCTATATCTCCGGAACTATTGTTCTTAGAGGAAAAATTGTAAGGCCAAGCTTGTATGCAATTCAATTATCTTTCTTTCATTGATTCATTTTTCTTTCGGTGCGGGCTATTTTTTTTTTTACATTTACATATTTTTGACGTTCTCGAATAAGCCAACGTGAATCACTTTCCAAATAAATAATATAAAATATAATAACATTTTGAAGATGATGCGATACCACAGTTTCGGTGATTAGAATTTTCCAAAATAATGGATTTCGTCACGGTAATTGTGTCCCAAACACCCGTACATAAGATTTTCTAACAGCCTTCTTTCATTCTAATATTTAATGCCCATATTTCAAGTCTATATTTATTGTACTTTATCGGCTCAATTGATTTTTCAGCAAATTTTCCAAAAGCTCTAACTTTGGACTGGGATATCGCATCATCTTCAAAAACACATACAAATTTGTTAAACTTTGTGGTCTACAATTTTTATCATCAGAAAAATTTTCCTAAGGTTCTTACGAAATGAGAAAAAGTAAAAATAATAATAACCTCAAAACGCAGAAAAAAGTTTTGATGACAAATAAAAGTTAATTTTATTTCCAAAAATCGATAGTTTCGGAGATATAGATCAATTCGCGTTTTCCAAAATAGCAAATTTCCCCTGGGATGTTGACCCGAAAAACTGGGCTTTTTTCTTTCCATAAAACGATTGTTTTTTTGCTAACTTTCCTGTACTCATAGTACAGTTTTGATTTTATTTTTGGAAATAGCTTATAAAATTCTAAGGCCCAGTTTTTCAGTGTTGGGTAAAGCTTGAGTTAGTTAACTCTGGAAATAGATCTGTCTACAGTTACTTCAGGTAGCTGTTTTTTAATTGATGATGAATGTAGAATGCCTTAACAGCACGGAAGATAAAATATCATAAACATTTTTTGAGTTAATTTAAAGCTAACTCACCAAATTTGTTGAGTTAACTCGGGTTTGACTTTAACCTCGCACTGAAAAACTGGCCCTAAGAGTCTTAGTTATCTAACTTTTTTTCCTAACTCGGTATGGAGGTATTTATTATTTAAGCTAATTATTTCACAACAAATTATTGGCATAAATATGTAGGGCTGGCCACGAGACGAGACGAGACTGCCTTTTAAGCAACCGAGACGAGACCGAGACGTGACTGTATATTTGGACCGAAATTTACAGAGAGTCTAATAAATTAAAAA
Source organism: Melangyna quadrimaculata (assembly GCA_949320155.1). NCBI lineage: Eukaryota > Metazoa > Arthropoda > Insecta > Diptera > Syrphidae > Melangyna > Melangyna quadrimaculata. The sequence continues at coordinate 55,152,204 of OX439483.1, read as the reverse complement.
ATCCAAGTTCAGTTAAATATTTATTTTCTTCTGCACGTCGTCAAATTATAATCGAAAATATTTCGTTCCAATAATCAGCAGGTTGTCCCGAAATCGACCCAGACGAGACTTAATTCTACGAGACCGACACTAGACTGAAAATTTTCGATTTTAACGAGACCGAGACCAGACTTACAAAAGCCTCGCAGAGTCTCGTCTCGTGGTCAGCCCTATAAATCAGGCGAATGAACATTAAAAAAAAATTACATGTTTGGAAAGAATTTAAAATGAAAAATTAAGTGTCAGATGCAAAATTTTGTTTTTGAAACGATTTTGAGGGTAAGAGTTTTTCGAACTAATACATTTCTGAAAAATTGTTTTTGACAACATTTTGATTCTAATCTTTTCAATGTGGTTTTAAACATCTCCAAATTATACAATTTATAGACGGTATTTATGTATATTTTTTGGTGAAAATTGGAATTCGATATCGTAGTTAGTTCTCAAGTTATTCGAGTTAAAAACATTTTTTAAGAATTTTGTACTAGTTTTTTGTTTGTCCTAAAAAAGTGTTTGTTCTACAAACGAAGGATTCAAGTTCTTTAGAGATCTTAAAACGTGAAGATATGTTAACATTTTCAATTCGACAAATCGCACCAATTCCAATAAATTCCAATGGGAAGCTAAAAAGTAAATCCTGGTCCATCATAGCCTACATATGTAAGTAAGTAAGTAAAGAATTTATTTATTGACAATTTGAATTTGTCACATTTACATAGATTTTTATGAATTTTTTTAAGCTTTGGCTTAGCCGTCAGCTTGACTAGCAACATTTAAACAAAAATTAAAATTAACAAAAAAAAATTAGATTCTTATTAAATTTGTTGTTTGTATTAATTTGTATGTTAGTTACGAGTATTCTGTTATAAGCAGCATTCTAAATGTACAGGTTTCCTTCAAAAAAAGGGCAAGTCCTTTCCAGTTGGGTCCGTTTAAGACGCTTTTTATCTCCCCCATTGTTAAAACAGCTTTTCCAAAGTAACACAGTCTATATTGCTTGAACATTTGACAAATGCTTAGTAGATGAAAACAGACTTCTTTGGATTTCGTGCTGCATAGAGTACAGAACTGATTAAAACTTCCATTGCATTTAAATGCATCTGTAAAATAATTTGCATCACCGAGATTGTGCTCTAATTGGCCTTATATTATTCTGCTTAACGATTGACAGGCCTCTTCAACCATGAGATTTCAGAGTCTTCTTGCTTTTGAATGAGTCTTCTTGCTTTTGAATGATTTTATAAAACTGGTCCTTTAAAAGTTGAAGGTTGTTTGGATCAATATTAACTTCTTCTCTATACAAAGAACCAAGAGTTTGCCACCTCTCCATCCACCAATCTTTATTTCTTACCTCATAAAGTAGCAGGTTTTTGGTCAACCGAGAGTCCGGGTATCTCAAAACTTCAATGATGAAATCGGCTTGAAGCTTAAGAGTGTAAGTATAAAGTTTTTGTAAACCTGTTTCTAAGTATATGGCATAATTTGGAGTTTTGATCGGAAGATAAAACAGTTTTTTAATAAAGTTTCTTTGCAATTTTTCAATTTCTTCATAGTCTTTTATCCCCCAAACTTGAGCAGCATAGCATAGCCAAGATTTTACAACAGAATCAAAGATTTTATATTTTACGGACAGATTTATGTGTTGATTTAAAAATATTTTCCTCCATGTTAAATTGATAAGTCTTTGCGACGCACTACATTTTTCTGTGAGGTGTTTTCTAAAATCCAAAGTTAAGTTGAGCTTAATTCCAAGATATTTGTATTCTTTTGCCACATCCAAACGACTTCCATTAAAAATCCAACTATTTCTCACTTCACCCTGATTTGATCGTGAGAACACCATAATTTTTGACTTTTCAGTATTAATAGTCAGTCCCCATTTCTTACAATATGCCACAAGACGATTTATCATAAGTTGCAAATTTTCTGGTGACTCTGATAATATGACTAGCTCATCGGCGTACAGCAAAACGTTTATGATGGTGCCTGCTATTCGAATGCCACCGGGTAGATGTTTAACAATGTCATTTATAAAAAAGGAGAACAGGTGGGCACTAAGAAGACACCCTTGCTTAACACCAGTATCAGTTGCAAACCATTCCGAAAAAACTTCTCCATCCCAAACTGCTGCTTTTGTGGCCGTATACATGTTGCGTATTACTCGAAGAAATCTTGTTGAAACACCTAGTTCTGAAAGCTTATATAGCAAAGCACTCCGATTCACCAGATCAAAAGCAGATTTGAAATCCACAAAAAATGCATAGATTTTCTTATTTCGTCCTTAAAATGCTTTAACTATAGATGTAAGTGAGAAAATTTGATCAATAGTAGAAAAGCACTTTCTTAATCCAGCTTGAAGCTCTGATAGGATATTGTTTTCATCTACCCACCTTTCCAGTCTGCCAACTAGTACTCCACAGAATATTTTCGCTATAACATTCACGAACGAAATGCCACGGTAGTTTTCAACAGCGTTCAAATTGGCTCCTTACCTTTAGCACCTTATTTATGGGATATTCGCAAGAAAAGTATACCATCTAAAAGGTCAGTAAGTGGTCAAAAAAGGTCAACTAGTTTTAGAAACTGGTCAGCCAAAGAAAATTTTTAATCAAGGGTTACATTCTTTCAAGGTCACCAACCATTTTTGGCACCTCATTTATGGGATATTCGCAAAAAAAATATACCGTTCGAAAGGCCACCGGCTCGTGATAAAAGGTCAGCTAGTTTCAGTAAGTGGTCAGCCATAGAATTTTTTTTAATATTTTTTTTTTAATTTTCAAGGTCCAAACTATTTTTAGCATCTCATTTATGGGATATTCGAAAAAAATTAACACCATCTGAAAGGTTACCTAGGCCTCATAAAAGCTCAACAAATTTTAGTAATTGGTCAGCCATAGTTTTTGTTTAATAAGACTTTTAGCACCTCATTTGTGGGATATTCGCAAAAGAAGTTCGCCATTTGAAAGGCCAACGACTCGTGATAAAAGGTCAGCTAGTTTCATATAAAAAAAATTCATATAAAATAACCTATGGCTGACCAATTACTGAAATTAGTTGACCTTTTATGAGGTCTAGGTAATCTTTCAGATGGTGTTAATTTCGTTCAAATATCCCATAAATGAGGTGCCACAAATAGTAGGTGACCTTGAAAAAATGTAACCCTAGAAACTAGTTGACCTTTTTTGACCCCTTACTGACGTTTTAGATGGTATACTGTTTTTGCGAACATTCCATATATGAGGTGCTAAAGGTTAGGAGCTGTTCAAATCACCTTTTTGAAGGAGGTTGGAACGTCAGCACTCGTTAGAGTTTTGTTAAAAAGTGCTAACAAATTGTTACAAAACGTTGGAGAGGCATTTTTAAAAAAATCATAGGGTATCCCATCTTCTCCTGGAGCTTTCCCATCTCTTGCTTTTCGGAGAACTACTTGTAATTCTAGAACAGATATTGTGCAATCTAGAATATCATCACATATAAATGGTTCGGCGTATGAAAACGTTAGGCGAGATTTACTTTGCAGTAGGTTCGTGAAATAATCAGAGAGGTCATCCGCAGATACACCGGAACCTATAATATGATTTGAACCATTTATTTCTTTAGCTATCTTCCAGAAATCCTTTGTGTTTTTCGTTTGTCCTAAAGATAAGGCTTGATTTGTTTCAAAGTTTATCTTCTTTGAGAGGCAGAGAGATTTGTACCTAATATTTGATTGGATATACCATTGCCGAATTTCATTACTATATGAGTTAGGCCTCATTGCATTTAGTAAAGCAAACGATTTTTGTCTAGCGTTCATGCACTCCCTGTCAAACCATTTTTGTCTAAAAGTATTAACTGGATTTTGTCCTCTGTTATGTGAAGTATTTCGTACGCATGCTATAATTTGTTCTGAGAGAGCATCAGAAGTCTCGGGAATCACAGATATCCTTGAAATGAAATCATCCAAAGAATGCTGGTAGGATTCAATATTTGTGTTATTCCGTCAATCGATGACGGATTTTCCCTGCCCTCCAATAAATGTAAAATTGCCTCCAATGTCACGTTCGGTTACATCCATTTAAGACAATACTGTCATACACTTGCAGCAATTCGAGTAAATTTGTTCCGTTTTGGTTGTATATGCTACTAGGGTTTATAGCTGTGTTATTAATATTCCGCAGTGCCGTAACTTCTGTGCAGCTTATTCAGGCGTTAAAGTTACCGACCATTAAAATACTTTTGCCTGCTAACAAAGCCATAATGTTGCTGAGATTCTCGAAGTCTCGAGACCATTTGTTACAGTTTAAGTAAAGCGGGAGGATGAACATATTATTTTTTTTTAACAGTTTTACTAAAATAGCTCCCTGGAACTCAGCAAAATCAGAATCATTTAATTGTGATGTTTTGATTCGGTAAAGACAACCTACAAATGAATGTACATTATATATATAACAAAAGCAGTCATTTCTATTTTAGTGTTTCAATCCATCTCTCAAGTGAAGTTTTTCAAAAATTGTCCATAAGTTTTTAAAGGGGTTCAACTCGACTTTCCAGAATATTCTTAGACTTGTTTTTTTTTTATAAACTGTTTGTATTTCATGATCCCTTGAAGTATTACAATAAGTCCAGTCCACCTGCAACAAAAAAGAAATTTATGTCCACTTGGGCGTAAGCGAACTTTTTTTTATTTTATTGAAATTATAATAATATTTTATTTAAATTGTAGACATTTTTTAAACGTGTTAAAGATATTTTTATTTATAAAAGTTGTGTTTTTTTTTAATTTCACATTTCAAAAAACACACATAGATACTTTACTATTTCAAAAATATAAAATTTGTTAAAATAAAATTATCATTCTGTTATATTGCAATTATTTTTCTTAAACATATACTTCACATTTTTGCTTTTAAACGCTCATACATATTAAATCCCTTGGTTAAATAAAATCCATGGACCACGAATAATTTTTTTCTCTCTAATATAGTTTAGGAAATGGAGGAATTCCTGCAACTTGATGTTTATAGTCGAAAATTTAGACATTAGCTTTTCATCTGGTTTACTAATGATGGCAAACAGAAAGGGGCATATTCATAGTCATTTTAGACCTGGGTCTAAGTTAAACATAGCTTTGGATGAATTTTCGGACGTTGATTCTATTTTTTTAAGGTGATCATTTAAAAATATTTGAAGCTATTTGTGTAGTAAACCAAGTTAGTTATCTTATAAAAATATAAAAGCCACAATTTATAATTAAAATCGGTCTGTATTCATTGAGCCGAAATTGTCTTAAACTGTAATTTAGTTAAACCTGGGTCTATCTGCGACTATGAATATGCCCCAAAATGTCTTCCCTAACTATCTACATATTATGTCCTCATAGGAATCATACTTAATATAAATTTTGTATATATATTTAAAAAATATTTAATTTAAATATATTTAAATTATAAAATTATAATATTTGTTTTCAACCCAGACAAATATAAAACATTCCTAACCTTCATCACTCAAATTTCCATAATTCAATTGTTTCTGACAATATGAAAATCCATATGTTAGGTACAGCTCGTACATTAAAATTCAACATAACCTAACATAAACAGACCAGCCGTCACCTGAAACTGGAATAATAAATAAAAAAACAAAATAAGTCTACAAAAACCGACATAAATTACATAGATCAGAGGTAAAATAATGAATCCCAGTGGAAATACGTGAATATGGGACGAATTCATAATGATTCTAATAGTCAGATAGAAGTAGACTCTTCTTCCTGTTTCACAATAAAATTACCATTTAAATATTCCTTACCAACAAGCGACCCATCATATCATAATCCTTGTGAATTCATTCGAATGATTTTCGAATGAAAAATATTCATACAACGCACATACTTATTTTATATTACCTACGTTCTGTAATAAAAAGTGTGCGTGTGCTGCTGCAATACGAAAAACATGAAGCGTTACACACGCATGAAAATTGGCATTCGGCTCAGGATGAAAATTTATACGCTCTAAATTCGCGTATCGTAATGCAACTCAAAGCGAATCTTATCAAATTTACTATCGTATACATATCTACCGTTTTATGTTTTATCAACGGTCGGTGGATAATTATCCTCGACGACGCCATCAGTAAGGTGATGGGAATCGGTATATGTGTATGTAGTTAAAGACATCATCATCATAGTCGTCGTCAAAAAAAGGTATATGGACTTTTAACATCCGTTAAAATTTACCATACAAATTAAGAAACGAATTGAATTTTTAACAGAAAAAAGGATAAAATTAAGGAGAATCTTATAAACAAGGCGCCAATTGAGAGTTTATTTTTTTATTTGTTGATGTTGTTTGTTATTTGTGTATAAAATTGATTTTTATCTTATTGGAAAAAGGATAATTCATGGTTTTGAATAATTTTGAGGAAGAATTTATTTGTTAGGCAACAACAAGTTTTTTGATGGATAACGAGAATCTATTTCTCAGAATGGTTTTGGTAATTGATTTTTTTAGTTATTGATTTGCAGTTGCGTTCGTTTACTTAAGAAGTCGAAGAAATACAAACCAGAGTTTTAAATAAATTAAAAGTAATTTCCCGAGTACTGTTTCTTAAGATTTAAGGAACTAAAAATTCCCCCAAGAGTATCCTTTCTTATGAAAAAGTTTTTAAATTTAAAAAAGTGTTGAACTGCCCCTTAACTATGTAAACCATTTTTTTTCACAAACATTAAAAAAAGATTTTAATTATAGGTACCTATTATTTGAACCGTGATTGCATTGCTTCAGGAAACACCCGTAATGCCCAAAAAAAATATCTACACCGGCCGAAATCACCAAAAATATACAATTCAAGACGACGAAATCCCCTCATTGAAAGAAGAATATGTTCAAAATCCCCAATAAATTTTTGTTTTTGTTGAAATTTTCAAAATCTCAAAAATCCCCAACATGTATTTTTTGTTTGCCTAAGAGCATGCATTTAATAAATTAAAGTTCTTATTAACTTTCCATTAGAAGTTATTGTGATTAGATTTTGAAATATGTTCGAGTTTTGAGGCCTCTAGAATCAGAATTCGTCGTTCTTAGAAGTCCGTATGATTGTATGTAAAGGGTTTTTCAATAAGAAGTGTTATTTTGATATTCAAAGAAAAATGGCATTTTTTGAGATAAATGATCGAATGTTTATTTGAATATTAAGAAGAGAGTATGCCATTAATAATGAAAAACAATATCAGCCAAATAGACGCCACGGCTACGCTTACACAACAATATCCTTTTCATAAAATTTTCCATCACCAAATCGCAAAGTGGCTGCTGTATGCTCTCAATAGCTTCACGAATACCATCCCTGAGGTCTTGAATCGACGCGGGGGTGTTGGCGTTGAACTTATCTTTCACGCTCCAAAGCCAGAAGTGGCAAGGAGTTAAATCACAAGATCTCATTGCCCAAATGTTATTACCTCTTTTTCGAGATAACTCGGTCCGGAAACTTGTCCCGTAAAAGATCGATGGTTTCGTTGCTTGTGTGGCACGTAGCGCCGCCGTCTTTTTGAAAGTAAACGTTGTCCAGATCAATATAATCCAATTCCGGCCATACTAAATTATTAATAATCTCTCGATAGCGCAATCAATTCAACGTAGCGGTTACTCCAGCCTCATGTTCGAAAAAGTAAGGTCCAATGACACCTCCTTACCATAAACCGCAGCAAACAGTTTCACGTTGAGGATGGAGAGGCTTCTCAAAAATAAGTCTTGAGTTTTTCGAGCCCCAGATACGCCAATTGTGCTTTTTGACGTAGCCACCTAGGTGGAAATGGGCCTCATCAGTCAAGATGATTTTTCGATGAAATTTGGAATCATTTTCATGCATTTTTTATAGTGATTTTTAATAAATTCAATGCGTTGTTAAAGCGTGTATCGTTCCATTTTTCTACTTGTCAAATATCAAAAAATTACCTACAGCTTCAAAAGTGACAACTACCGAAAAAGCGGGCAATTCAAAATAACACCTCTTATTGGAAAACCCTTAACGTACATTCGGGGTAGTTTTTTCGTCCACCATATCTCGAGAAAGAATATAGATATTGATTTCGGATGAATTTTATTCTATAGATTATAACGTCATAACGTGCTAAAAAGGGTTTCTAACAAATTTATTTAACCGTTTTTTCCTAAAGCAAATTAAAAAAAGAGCTGTAAAATGTCATTAGTTTCAAATATCTCGAGAACGGAAAAATATATTGACTTCGGATTAATTTTATTCTACGCATAATTACATACATAATAAAGATTGGTAAAAATTAAAAAAAAAAGCAACTAACCCTTTTTTAAAACTAATAAAAACTGTCGAAAAATAATTTTCGTCTCATATATTTCAAGAACAAATAATGATTCCGAAACCTGTTTTTTTTTTTTTTTTCTTCATTATAATGTAATGACGTATTCATTTTTTCTTCATATAATGACGTAGTCATTTGGTAATTTTTTCAACAAAAACTTAATGAAGAGTTTTTATTTGTGAAAGCAAAAAAAGTCTATAAAAAAACATGTACTAAAAACTCTCACACTCAAAATCGTTTCAAAATTTGTGTTCTTGAATTTCTTGCAACCATGTATTTTTTATTTTTTGTAAAGTAGGTACACTTAGCCCAGGTAAATTGTACTTTTTCTGACAAAAAAATCCAAATAAAGATTTTTAAACGCAACTGTCCTTATTTTGGGATAAAAAATACTGTCGCGAAAGTCTATTATCAAATAGTGTGCGCGTCAATAGTTATAAAAGGTTAAATGTCGAAAATATCAGTTTTTCGCATAAAACTCCGAAACGGTAAATGCTATCGAAAAGTGTTTTGCTTAAAACTTGTAGTTAATGTCATTCACTAAAATAAAAGTTATACACATTGTTTTTACGGCCCACCGTTAAGAAGATATCGTGACATTTCAAAAAAACGTAAAATGTCGAAAAAGGTCGTTTTTCCACATAAAACTCCTAAACGGTTTAAATTGTTGAATGCATTTGAAGGCAAAGTTTGTACATTATGTAACGCCATTTTGGAAAAAAATATTATTTTTTTCTTAAAAATACCCGTTTTAAAGATATAATTTTTTAAAAGTTTGACAAAAAGTTCATATTTCTGGTTTTTTGCTTTTTACTCTTAAAAGCACAAGCTGTCGAACAAATGTCTTAAGCTCAGTTTAAAGATCATAATATTCTCTTTAAAAACACATGACACTTTTTCCTATACGAGTCATAAGTCACAAGATATTGTGACTACAATAGTGTCAACTGCCAAAAAAACGGGTCTTTCGTATATATCTTTTAAGCTGTAAGCTAAATCATTATGTAACTTATTTAACTTTATATAAGCATGCATTAACAGGTTTTTTTTCGAGAAGCCATAATTTGTATGATATCATTATTTAAAAAAAATCACAAAAAGTCGAAAATATTGGTCCTATAACCATCCGGTTTTCGGCGTTTGACTTAAAATCGATTATAGCATTGAATTTTGGAAACCAAAATAGTACTTAACTTTCCAAAAAATATATTTATGGCTTTTCATTGGAAGTGTTACCGTTGGTTTTTAATAATTTATTTCCTGTTTTAAGTAAATTTCTTAGAAAATTGCCCCTCCCTCCAAAAAGCCGCCACTGGGAACTGCAAGACTTGCATTTCTTTAATACGCCTTAATACACCTTTCGACTCATATCCTTTTTTTTGGATCACTTTCACACACCAAAATTTGCTGTAGTTTCTTGGTCTATGACAGGGGAATGATCCCCATAAAATTTTCAAAAAAAAAAAAAATTATACCTAGGTTAAAATTAAAAAATTATAGCATGGAAAACATGTACATATACCTTAAACATATACCTATTTAGACTTTAAAAATTATTTACTAAAACAACTAACTCCTCGATCATAAAAATGTATTGTTTTTTTTTTTAACCAAGGGTGCAAACTATTAAAACCACACACCCATTCACGGTGTTAATTACAAAAATTCCCTCCATAAAGCATTTCAAATCCGAATTCGTTGCACATCAACACAGCCATCGTATAGTGATTTACATGTCATCATCATCAAAACTCTGATGCATCTTTGGCCAAAAATAAACTCAAAGAATCTTCCATTTAAGCAATCCTCCCAAGATTGAAATTTAACCATTTGCCGACACCTCCTAGGTGTTCGTCATCAAGTCTATAGAGTACTTTTTTAAATGCCAAAAACTAAAATAAATGCATCTTGAACAAAAGAAAACAAGACCCAAGGTGCGAAGCTCAAATTGTCTTCCAGTCAAATTAAAAACATTTAATGACCCAAAGGACCAGAAATTACTCGGCACAGTTAAAAGAGAGACATCTGCTTCGTAAATCGAAATGTACCGAATATATACATAGATCTCTCTCGATCTGGACAGCTATAAGCGCGTGTTCCAAAGCTGATGTGATGTATATAAATGTTTCTTTCATTTCAAGGCAATGCCGTTTGTTTTATGAGCCAAAATACCAGTACCAGACCACCGAGGATAATTTCCCTTATACTGTGCACTCTGATCTTTTGGATCTCAGCTGTGATTGTTGAATTGATCTGCAGCAGAGGGAAGAAGACCAAAACCATCTACAATATTTAACATCCCAATCGGAACTAATTGGGCGTATAAATTCTTAGGTGTTCCATCAATCGCAACAATAAAAACGGTTGCCAATGCGGGCTCAACGTATGTGTGTATTGGTGAGGGTGGCTATATTGACAGGACTCCTACCTTTATCCTTATTTAGAGCGACAAGCGAAGCATTGCGGCTCAGCTCTTCAATGTGCGACCAACCAGTGTAGATCTCCTCTGAATGTTCGAATGAAATAGAAAAATCCTCATTTTTCTGCACCCCAGCATGCATAGAAAAAGGGTGCAAAAGGACACACCGAGAAAATGGCGATTAGTTCTGGATATAGTATACATTCCTCAAAACCATCAGCTTTAGAATCTATATTCAGTGTCAAATAGAGGTTTGTTCTTTTGATAGCTTTGTAAGATGGAATTTTTGTCAACTATTATAGCCTTTAGCCAAATTGGATTTGGTGTCAAGCGCAGATGGTCCAAAATTAGGAGGATACAGGTTTCATTTTCATTAAGTAAAAAGGAACCAATAATGAGATGTGCTATGAATGCTTGGAAATACTAAGTCTCGTGCCTTTTTGTGGTTAAACGGTGTTAAGTAGTTTAGCACTTTGAAAATGGAGGCTGGAAATATGTAAGTTTTAGTGTTTAGAAAACGAGATTATGTGACCTTTTCAAGAGCAATATTTTTTTTTAATTTTCAAGCTTCCCTTAAGGTTCTAAACACCACTCAAAATCACAGAATATGTTGTTTTTTGAAGTTGTCTGTAGCTATCTAGGTACAGTTTTTACTGCTTTTTCCAAAGTTGTGCAATAAGGTGAGTAAGCTTTTATTTGTCAGTGCTTCTATTACTTATTGTTATTAATTTTAGTTTTCAAAAGAACACTGAAAAGCAAATGGTTTTATATCCACTTCTCTTGTTTTCGAGTAAATTGAAAATTTTATAAATAACGTTTTCGATTCTAAAATAATTTTAAGAACTAAAATAAGTACCTGCCTACTTACCTTTATGTATTCGGTAAAATGCATAAATAAGTCTGTATTGTATATCGGAAGGAAAAATTAGAATTTATACAAAAAATACTTTTTTAAACATCTAGCCGAACACGCCATCTAATAAAAATTTTTAAAATAATCCGCGATTACCAAAATCTCCAAGCAATACATTTAACATTTTTTGGGGAAAATTCAATATTTCAAAAACGACTTCGTTGATTTTTTGTGGTTTCTTCAAACTTTTTTATAAGATTTATAAATTGTAGAACCAAAAATGGTAATAAAATAAGCAATTAACCATACAATTTGTAAGAAATTTTTCTTTCGAAAATGGATTCTAGAAATTTGATACAAGTTTTATGTGTGATTAAATTGAAATGATCAGCTTTTTCGTAGAAAGAAAACAATTCTCAAGAGCCATTTTTGGTAGTATACTTTAGGCAGACCGCTTTGTTGGGTATACATATATTAAAAAGATGAATTTGTACCAGTATATTGTTTATGCCTTAAATTGAAGTTTCACATCTTACATCGAGGGCCAAGGCATTCTTAAGTGTTTGAGTTTTTTTGTGTAGGTACCTTAAACTCGTAAGCCTATAATCACAAAGTCACCCAAAATATTTTTTCAAAATTCGATAATCGCCCCCAGGATACACACTACACAACACAGGTAAATCTGAAAACGATCCTCAACACGTCACCTTGTATAATACAATATTTTATATAGTTTGTTTGCCTCAGGTCTGATGTGCTGATGCTGATGTTGTCAAACACAATAAGCCCTTCTGTAATATTTTGAGACTTGCATTGGCTGAGCACGAGAATTACAAATCTCAACCTTAGCTCATCCTTATTAGCACTTGTTGGGTTATTTGAGGATCGTTGTTGGTTGGTTACTTCATTTTGATGATCATCACCGCAGGCGTTTAAACAAAGAAAAAAGGATTCTTTCGTATAAACAAACACAAAGCATTTGTGCCCTGCTTCCGTTTCGATGTTCGTTGTGTGTTATTTTTTGGTCACACGTCAGAAACTGAAGATTATTCAATCATCCCAAAAACATGCACACTCACACACACACATACTGAGACACAGATAAGGTCGAGATTAGATGTTATCCTTTTTTGTCTGGCGACATGCCAAGAGGTACACTTACTCAATCTAGATACCTTTGTTTGAGATCCGATTTAATTTGGATTACCAACAGAATCCGGTGGTTAAGTCGAGTAAACGCCTACAAATCCGCCTCGATCACATCATGTTGTGAGGATATTGCATAGGTTATGTGTATGTTTTTCTAGTTCGTTGAGCCTTCTTTTATGCAAAATGTGACTTTTGACATGAGATTAAAATTTACACAACTCCTGAGAATGACACAGGTCGGGAAAAAATTGGTGTGAATTACATATTCGAACATAAAAGAATTTTAAGTACATTGTTCAAAGCTGTGAAATATTTATGAGGTTTATTGGATTTTCAGATTAAATTGCGTAGATTTTTCACTTTTCTTGCATGATTTTTTTTTCTTCCAGCCAAATTTTAACTCGACCTCCAGGGGAGAGAATTGATGAGTTTATTTGACCAGAAAATTATAGAAAAAGATTGGGTTTTTCTGTGAGCTGATAAGAGTCGTTTTGTAGGTACTTGTACCTGGAAGAGTGATGAATAAAATGTTTGTAATTTTGGTATAACCTTTTTTCAAAACATTATCAAATAAGATCTAAAATGGAAAATAAACAAGTCATTTATTTAGTTAATTAATTTGATTAAAAATTATGAAATTAATTGTTTTATTTGCCTGAATTTAAACTCTTGCTGATAACATGAATGTCAAAAATAAAACCAAAAATTGTGCTGTGCAATGTACTGCAAAATATAAAATTGTCTATTTCACACGATTTTCCAATTTTTGCGCATTAGGCTTTTTATATGTTTTCATCTTAAAAACGATAAAAATAAACTGCACGACTGGATTGCACATACTTGCTCTCGTAGCTAACAACTTTAACGTAGCTATAGAAATTGACAATGTAATTTTTTATAAGACTAATAAATTTTTAAGTAAAATAACTTTGAATATAAACTATAATGTACCTATTAAACAAAAAATTAACAAATGTAGGTATATGCAAATAAATAAAGTTCGTTTTGATTGTTTTCTTGGAATACATTTTTTTTCCAGAAATGTTCGCAGGAGGAACCTAGAAAATATCTAAAAAGACGCAAAATAAAATTATTAACAAAATAAAATATTTCTTTACTTATATTCAGTACCGTTAGCTATTCAATATGGATAGTAAATATTGTAAAAAAGATGAACATTTTCTTTTCTTCAACTTTTAAATACGATTTTTCCAACTTTAAGGTTCTTGATGAAATAAAGTACTACATTATCTTAAACTGAGTTAAATTGGTCATCATTTGAGATATCTTGTAAAATGTAACGTTTGTTTTTTTCTTTTTTTTTTTAGTTAGAACTTTAATATTTTGTACCACGTTTCTTGATGGATTAAATTAAAAATATTCCAAATAGTGCGTATTATAAACTTTTGTAATACCACAAATGACGGAAAATACAATAATAAACAAATAAATACACATATGCAAAGCATTGTTGCGGTGATAACGGAGAGGGGAAAAAGAAAGAACCCGAATGAATAACATCCAACTTGTGTGTGGCTTGTACAAATGCTAGTTGTCCAAATGCAATTGTAAATTAGAAAAACCTTCATTTGGATGGGCACCTCGGTGGTGCAATGCGTAGTGCAGCGGCCTCTGAGGTAGCTTGATCTAGGTTCGAATCCAGTTGACGGCAAAACAATTTATAAATTAAAATTGGAACTATAGACTAAGCACCACTAAAAGGGATCTGATGATTGGTGTGGCAGCCATGAAATTGCAATAATTCCAGCCAAATGTAATACTCGGTGGTAGCCAACACAAGTGGTTGTTGTTCACTCAAAACCTTCAATGTTAAATATGACGGAGCGAAAGCTGTGCAGCCTAACTGCACGTGTTATCACGAGAAAAAACCTTTGCAATACTGCATTTAGTTTAATTGGGTTCCGGTAAATACTCCATTTTAACAAGAAAACTTTGAAAAACAATTTAAAAAAAAAATTATTTCTTCATTTTGAATACAAATTTGACAAATTTAATGCTGATTTCTAAAACCAGTTAATATACAGTCTTAAGAACCATTTATTTATCAAATAAATTAAGTAAGGAAATGCTACTTTTTAATATTTTGTTTATTTTCATAAATTGAATATTTTTGGCTACCTCCAGTACAACCACTTTTTTGGTTTTTGATTTTCTTGAAAACAGTTAAGTTGAAAATATTCATTTTTTTATCGTAAAATTTAAAAAACTATATATTTTTGAAAACTATATATTTTGAAAACGACTTGGTCAATATGTTCAGAGCTAGGTGTAAGGTAGTTTTTTATTATTTTGTAGAATACTTAGTTATTTATAGTAAAAATTTATTTCATTTTTATTTTTAATACTATCATAATATTTTGGAAACCAGAGCTATGTACTTGTACATCATCAATTCCTAGATACATAAGCTACGAGAGCAGGTTTGTGCGATTCAGTCGTGCTCATTTTTTGTTTTTTTTTTTTTTTGTTTTAACCAATATCATTTTTTTCATGGTTGTCTTTTGAATAAATCCAAAAAAACAGTTAACATTTTATCAATTACCGAATTGTTTAAATAATGCGAAATGAAATAATAAACAAAATAAATTACTAATTTTTTTTTATAAAAATCCATTCACTGTTAAATTGGAACGATAAGAACTGTAAAAAAAAAAATTGAAAATGTTTACCTCTCCAACGTTTAATAAAATTTTTACCAAGTTTAAGACACTTTTTACAAAAACAAATTCTTTATTCTTATGTTAAATATAATTTTGTGTAGTTTGATGTATCTCTCAAATTTTTTGGAAGAGCCGTTATATTTTTCTTTTTTTGTAAAAACTGCAAAATTTCAGTTTACATTTTCTTTTAATAATATATAAAAAAATGTACACAGTCTTATGCTTTAGTAAATTTTGTATCATTTGAAATTTGTTCAGCTTTCTGAAATGTACCGTTATATATTTTTGTATCATTTGAAATAAATTTTTGTTTCATGGTTCCTTATGCATATATGTTTTTATGGTTTCTTATGCATATATGTATGTACAAAAAAAATCTAAAAATATCTCAAACGATGTAGAATTTAACAGTGAAAATACTATGTTTTTTGATTTTGTAATACATATTTTGTTAACAATTCCATTTTAACAATTAATACTGTACACAATTGTTTTAAATGTTATTTTTTTCAAGTTTTTATAAAAGATTGATAGACTATTAAGTTCATAATAAAAGAAAATGTTTACTATCTTCTGTTCTAAATTCCATTCTGCATCGTTTGAGGTATTTTAAAATTTTCTTTTTCGTGATTTGTTTTTATATAAATTTTTTTTTTACAGAAGCGTATGCATTACAATCTTGTAAGATATATTTATATACGACGCAGAATTACCGAGGAGGAAAAATTCAAAAATTCATTGAGGAAAAAATAAATTTTTCCTTGAGGAAGGGCAGCTGCACCGTCCACTTTTCAGCTGATTCCTTTGATGAAATTATCATGGATGTGTCCTAGGCGAGAATCACATGCTGAAAATCCGATGAAAATTCACCAACGTAATCACTACTTCGTTGGACATTTTTAATTCACCGACCCAGGTGATGAAAAACATGGTGGTTGAATAATCTGTGAATTTACTACATAAATGTATGTGGCTTATTCATCAGTTCAATATTTTCGATGAAAATGGTAATGAAAATTCAATTGTGAAATCACAAGATTAGTGGTAGTTCTTCAGCACTTAGTTAATGCAATATGAAAAATGTGAAGAAGGCTGTTGGTTAATCACCACTTCATTTATATAGTACTTCTACACCTGAAATACTACACCTGGTAGTGTCTCATTTTAATGGAAATCCACAAGTCCACTTATTATATTTAGTGTCAATGGACAATTGTGAACACAGAAAATATATACAAAATCAACTTCTATCAATAAACACACAAGCCACCCCACATCAAGAAATCACCTACATTTTTAACCATTGAAAAAGTCGATTACAATTCACCATTAATTTCAGTAGTTTGTTTTTTTTTGTCTCGCCATGAACACTTTATAAAGCATATGAGTGGACAAAATAGCAACTTTTAGTTCAACGAAAGAAAGGGTTGTTTTCTAAACACAAAGCAGAAAGTGGGTTCAAATCTATGAACTGAGGAAACCTCGTATGACTCTTCACTCACTAAACCATTGCATGTCGTTTCCTTTTATTATTTGGCTATTTAATTGATTGATAAATTCAGCTATAAAATTCATTGGGGACGATATTTTTCGCTGGGTAATTGGTTAACAAAACTGTATTTTTAGTTTTTATTTATATTTGTTAAAAATGGCATTTTAACCCTATAGTTCGCGCGAACCCCAGCGCATGTTTGAATGCTTGTAACTTTTTTGTAAATCATGTTTTCGACCTGCGATGAAAAGTCAGTGAACGAAATTCATTTTTCTTTACGTTTTTTGTGTTTTTTCCATCAAAATGATTTTAGATAATTTTCTGTAATTTATTCTGGAAAAAAAACGTCACTAAGCAAACTTGGGGTTCATGCGAACCCCAATGCTGAAAAAAAAAATAAAATTAACACATACTTTATTTGAATATTATAATAAATAACAATAGATGGTGATTTACAAAATGAAGATAGAGTAATATAGAAACTGTCAATCATGCTGGGACCGGTGGTAGTTCTAGGAGGCATTTGACGTAGACGATGTTTTGGTAGCGAAGATAACAGTTTTTTCCACAAACATCACATGGGGTTTTGCTCTTCCTGTCCTCTGCTCTTGGGCAAATGTGTCATCTGGTCAGATTAAGACACCGCAACTGTCAACTTAATCAATAATAAATAGAGACAATGCATCAATTTGTTAATAATGAACAATTAGATGTGCATAAACATTTTGGGGTTCGCGCGAACCCCAAGTTTGGTTGTTGCATTATTTTGCGTGCCGTAAACTAGGGTTAACGGACAAAAACAAAAAAAGAAATTTTAAAATTTCAATTTTTCAATTTTGAATAAATTTTGACTTATTTTTGGGTTTTATATATATATAAAAAAATGTACCATGATAAAAAATTTAATTATGTATTTTTTTGAGATATTTTATAAAAATATGGAATGTACCGTTATATATATTTTTTTTGTCATTACCAATTTTTTTTTTCAAACGCTCCTTACGCAACAGCTAGAGGCGGATATAATTCCTCAAATACTCTTATTAAATAGCTTTACAACTCATCAACATCCCATTCCTATTACCAAATTAAGGATTTTTGCACAGAGTTCCTGGACTTTCTCTTATCTTAATTTATTTAATTTCCTTAAAACTGGGATTTTGTTGTTTCTCTAATTATTTTTAATTAATTATTCTATTTGGAAAATGTAAGTTTCGCTATCTCCTAGAGTTTAAGATTTTGGGGATAATATTCTGTGCAGGCATAAATTTAGTTTCTTACCTATCTGTCAAGGTATAAACTGTCAAATTCCATTGAAGAATGGCTATGATGGATTAATTTTCGTCATGCAAATACAATTTGCCATAGTTTTAAGCAATTTGAATAAAAATATAAGTTCAGAATCTGAATAGGTTATGCTACTAAAAGTAGAACGTCACTTAAGAAACTTTAAAGTAACTTGCTGGATTCTGGCAAGTTGCTTGCCGTCTACGTCACAGCATATTCACGTATAGAAATTTGCCAGTCAATCTTACTTAGTCTCAGAATAACTTGTTTTTAATTGTTGTTTGTTTTATTTGAACTTAATATCTAATATATAAGGGTGTTTTACTTTAACCTACAAAAAATGTGGTTTAGGGTAAAGTCGGGTAATATGGCACCGCGGGGGATATGGCACCCTTTTGATATTTCCTAGTTAATGACATTTTTTTAAAACAATGACTTCAGAATATCTTTAAGTTTCACACAATGTTCTAACGGGTGTAGTTGAAATCCAAGAAGCTTGTTAAATGTTTGAACAACAATTGAAAATACAAAAAAATTGTGATTTTTTGTAAGATTATTTTTTTGTACTTATGTAAATTTAGTGTAGAAACGAAAGTATTCGGTGTCAGGTCTTCGTTTTAACGGAAAACCAAAGAGTGAATCGTGTCTGTTTGTTTCTTTTCACCAGTAAAACTGCATATTCGTAAATGATCTTTTCATTTCGAATAACAGTGGCATGTGGCAATGTCGAAAGGGTGATATGGCATCTCGCAAATTCAGAACTTTTACACTGGTGCCATATCACCCCTTCCTGATTCTAATAAATTGTTGGTTTTAATTTTATAACATTTTTTTTGTAACTTTCGAGTGCATGAAGTGCACAATTTGTAAAGTCCCATTGCATTTTACGTACATATATAAACAACAACTGTGGCAAAAATTTCTTAAAAAGTAAAGTTCCATATCGCCCGCCAGTAGGTGCCATATCACCCGCCATTTTTTTAACTTGTCATTTTAGTAATGTATTTTGTTATTGAGTAAAAATATGTTTTGCATTGTGAGATCTCCTAATAATCCATTTTTTTTGTTGGTTTAAAAATTAGCTACAGATTATATAAATCTATCTTTTTATTTTGAAGTTTTAAGAAAAAGGCCGCCTTTACCCTATACAACAAAGGCCGCTTTTCCCCATACACAAAACTTTGCCTTCACCGACCTCCCACCCTTTATATTTCTATGATTTCGGTATATTTTCGATTTTCATAATATGGTTTATTAAAAGAACTTTTGTGAATTTTTATGAACGTTATTTCGAGCCGTTGTTTTTTGTTCTCATATTTATATGTAATACTTAAATAGGTAGTTCCCACAAAAAAATTGCATTTTCAGCAATATCTCTTTGATGGTTTTTGGGGACTTTGCATATTATGTTGGGACACATATTAATGAACCCATTTAAGATTGCATATTTGAGATTGCATATTTCCTGATTTATGCAAAACCGCCATTGAATATCAACCACGTTAAAAGTTCTCTTTAAAATCTTCAACAATCAACTCTATGTCAACATTGCGTAAAGATGTTATATAGGGCAACAAATAAAAAACAACAATAAAAAACCCCTATAAATAACAACACCTTCCAACCCAATTTCCAAACTTCCAAAGAAAATAAAAACTAAATAGACATTTATATAAAAGTTGTGCGCTCATGAAAATAGTTAAACATTTTAACTGGCAGCCATTACTAATTTCTGCCAAAATCAAACTTCGTGCACACTTCCACCACCATCATTTTCTATTAATCCTTGTTGCAACGTCATCGTTACCATTATTTTATACCCATTCTTTCTCGACAACAACAAAAAATAATGAATTTTCTCTTCAATTCCGATTTTGAAAACTAACAAAACAATATTTTGTATGGTAAATGAGGGTTGGGCTTCAAATTTCCTCTATGAGAACAAGAATAATTAAATAAAATCAAAACGCGGCCTGCATAGCTGTATTTCCTGGCTAAATGCACCAAGCTGTATGAATGCAGATGTGGGAAATTGGGAAGCAAGGGGAATCCACCATCAGACAGTCGAAAAAGCAAAAATTCAACCTTTAATAGAAAATACTAAATCTGATGGAATATACATATAGGAAGGACCTATGGTGTGGTTGGCTGTTGTAGTCCTTTCCTCCATATATGAATGTTATCCCTGTACCCTGTATCAAGCCATATTCTATCCATGTCCTGCCTTGACGTCGTTTGTCGTCGGCTATTTGACATTTTTAGCTAAATTAGCGTGAAGCGTGCAAAACCGAGCCGAACAAAAGGGCTGCTACGCATTTTTCTAGAAGTTTTTAGTTTGTTTGGTTCCCTTCGGGATTTTTTTGATTTTCAGTGAGGACGTAGTAGATTTTTCATGAGGATCTACAACAAATGGGAAGAAGAACGCAGCTGGCATAATGTATATGATACACGTGAAGCAATATATGGGTGAAAAATATTTGGCTTACTGGTTTATATTGATTTTGTGTCTCGGTCAATAGTGTGTATACGTGCACTTATAAACGCTGGGTGCTTAAAATTCAATCCCTATGGAACCATTTTTTTTTAGGAAGAGAAGTAGGTATTTACTTCCTCTGAAATAATTCAAAGCACATACGAGTAGAAAACTTTGATAAAATAAAAGAGGGTTGTTTTTGGGGTGTTTATACGAATATATATCAAATGTTTTACCTTAATGTATAAGGTTTGAATGAACATTGATATTATTTTTTAGATTAATATACTATTTTTATATGATCCATTGATTTTTCAGGATTTCGATTTTTCGGAATTTTAAAATTAACAGGGTTGTGTCGGGCTACAACATTCTGGATTAAATATCTCACGAAATAAGACCAAATATTTAATAAATGTTTGCCTTATTCTGTTTTTAATGAGACGAAATAGTTTAAATTTTAATATTGAGCTAAAAAATTAACAAGGTAGACGACAGATTAACTTAAGATTAACTTAAGCTACCTACATTTGGATAAGCATTTTAAGACATTAGGACTTAATTGTTTATATACATAAATATGTATAATATAATACTTACTTTACTTTACTTTTGATGGTGCTCACAGCCCAGGATGGGCTTCGGCCTCAACTAACAAGCCCCTCCAGCTAGCTCTGTCCCTAGCTATCCGCTTCCAGTTGCGCACACCGAGTGCTTTGATGTCGTCATTCACTTGATTGCGCCACCTGTTACGGGTTCTTCCTCTGCTGCGTACCCCATCGGGGTTGGATTCGAAGGCTCGTCGGGCAGGTGCGTTGCTGTCCATACGCTCCACGTGCCCCAGCCATCTCAGCCGCTGTATTTTCAGCTTTTTGACCAGGTCAACGTCGCTGTTTAGCCCGTATAGCTCGTCGTTGAATCTTCTACTCCATACTCCTTCGATACACACCGGACCGAAAATCACACGAAGAATCTTCCTCTCAAAGCACCCTAGCAGATTTTTATCCCAACCTTTCAGTGTCCATGCTTCTGACCCATAGAGCAGGACCGGGATGATTAGGGTCTTTTATAAAGTCTCCTTGGTTCTCTGAGAGAGGGCCTTGCTACTTAAATGCCTTCTTTGACCGAAGAAACAGCGGTTGGCAAGAGTAATTCTTCGCTTGATCTCTGCACTGATGTTGTTCTGCGATGTAATAGTGGAGCCCAGGTAGACAAAGTCCTTGACAACTTCGAAGTTATATCTATCCATCGTGATATTTTGCCCGAGTCGACGATGTTGAGATTCCTCTCTCGATGACAGCATATACTTCGTCTTGTCCTCATTAACCGCCAATCTCATTCTAGCCGCCTCCGATTCAATGCTCGCAAATGCTCCTGCCACAGCTTGCTTCGTTCTGCCGACAATGTCAATGTCATCCGAATATGCAAGCAATTGAACGGACTTTTGATAGATTGTACCGCTGGTTTTGACATGTGCGTTGCGTACAATGGCTTCAAGAACGATGTTGAATAGGTTGCATGATAACGCGTCGCCTTGCCTCAATCCTTTCTCAACATCAAAGGAATCGGTGGTGTTCTTACCAATTTTGGCGGAGCAGCGAGATTTCTCCATCGTCATCCTGCACAGGCGGACGAGTTTGGCAGGGATGCCGAGACTCGACATGGATCTGTATAATTCGTCCCTTTTCACGCTATCATACGCGACTTTAAAATCGATAAAAAAGTGATGTGTATCGATCTGGAATTCCCGGGATTTTTCTAAAATCTGTCGGAGTGTGAACATTTGATCGACGGTTGACTTGCCTGGCCTAAAACCGCACTGATAGGGGCCGATCAGATCGTTCACAAAAGGTTTTAAGCGGTCACACAGGATGGCCGACAAGATTTTATAAGCGACGTTTAGGAGACTAATTCCTCTGTAGTTGGTACATTTCAGAACATCTCCCTTTTTATGGATGGGGCACACTATACCGACGATTATTCGCTATTGTGCTCAAAAACTTAAGCTACCTACATGTGGCTAAGCATTTTAAGACATTAGGACTTAATTGTTTATATAAATAAATATGTATAATATATAATATATATATATACATATACATATATTATAATAATATGTGGCAATATTGAAAGTTCAGACAATTTCCTCAAAAAGATGCAAAATGAATTTCAGTTATTAATATAGGCATACGTACTTAATTGCCCATAGAAAATGTGAAACTCTATGGGAAAAGTGTTAACCCTTCCCTTACCTTTTGAAAATATTAATAAATTTTATCTTAAAGAAAAATTAGACAACTTTTCAGATAACTAAGTTAAATTTAAATAAAAAAATTGCTCATACGCCCCAGTGGACAGTTTTTAACTTCCCATTGGAAGTTATTGTAATTGGTGCGATTTGTCGAATTGAAAAAGTTGACATATCTTCACGTTTTGAGGTCTCTAGAATCAGAATACGTCGTTTTTAGAAAGATGTCTGTATGTGTGTATCTGTGTATGTACGTAAATTCGGGGTCATTTTTTGTCCACCATATCTCGAGAACGAATGTAGATATCGACTTCGGATGAATTTTATTTTGATTGTGTTTTATTAGGCTCTTTTTGATTTTGGAATGCGAATAAAAACGCTTATTCTATTCTTTTATTCAACGTTTCGTAAGTATTCCTTACTTCTTCAGGGGTTTATTTTATTTATTCCAGTTTTGTAATATATATATATGTTAAATAATCCCATTATTGCATCAACCTGACGGCACTGACAGAAAAATTGAAAATAAATTAACAAATATAGGTACGAAATAAACAGAAAAAACTATTTAATTAAACGAGAAATGACATAAAGGTTATCACAGATTATCAGGTACTTTTATTATAATGCTGCAGCATAGTTGTGCTTGATGTTATCGGTGTCCTCTTTTGTATTCATTGTCCTCTCTATTTTTTTTTTGTATTCGTAGGCTTTCTAGCATGAATGAAAGAATACAAGATTACGACACTTCAGATTTTTCGCTCTGTTATTGTAATTTTCAACACGCTTCGTGACTCAAGTGGAGACAAAAAAGTCTAAACTTTGGTATAATTTGTATGAGATATAGGGGCGCGAAAACTTTAAGTTACTTGAACTTGGTGTTAAAGTGATTTTTTTACCATTATTTTTTTTTAATGTTGTGGGCTATGTTTTGATGATATAAAAACAATAATAAAAATAATAATTCAAGAAGGAAACCTATCTGATATTTGATTTTTTTCATCGCACTCTCTATTGGTGCTTCATATTTTGACTATTTATATAATTTAAAACAATTGAATAACAATTAAAAAATATTTTTCGGTAATATTTTTGTATTTTTAAAATGAAAAACTATATAAATCTATATAATCTCTATACAAATTTTCTTGGCTGTCACATCTGTGTTACTAAAAAATTCGGTAAACCGTTTTCTTATTACAGCAATATAAAAAGAGCTGTAAAATGTCAACATTTCAACAAACATTTTTAAAACAATTTTTGTCTCAAATATTTCAAAAGCAAATATTGATTTCGAACTATTCTATTTTTTCTACACATAATGACGTAGTGAACAATTGGAAATTTTTTTCAAAAAAATTCAAAAGACATTTTTTTAAGCGAAAAAAAAACTGCAAAAAAAGCTTCTTAAACTCTTAAAAAATGTTTCTTAACTCAAATATCTTGAGAAAAAACAACTATATCGACTTTAAATTTTTACTAAATTGTATTATTTTGAGATTTTTAAACCACCCTTTAAAAAGATAAAATGAATCAAAGTGTTACAAAGAACTGACTTATGAAATAATGTATTCATTCGAAAAATGTGTACACTCAAAATCGTTCCAAAATCAAAATTTGTCTTTTTATATTCTTTTAAGTATACTGAATAATGAGTAGGTTCAGAGAACTTAAGGGACTTGCAAGTAAGGCAAAATTATAGACTGTGATTGGCCAGCTGTCGAAAGTTCCCTTCATTTGAAACAATTTTTCTACAGCTGACCAATCAAAGTCTAGAAATTTGCCTTACTTGCAAGCCCCTAAGTTCTCTGAACCTAGCCAATGAAAAATTTCAATTTTTTGTAAAAATGCTTAACTAAAGAAAAAGCTCCAATGTTAACGAAAAGAACGTATTAAAGAAAACTTTTTTCTAATTTTTAGGAATTTCAGTAATTAAGAAAGAAAAATTGTTATCTATTTAGAAAAAAAATTAGTTAAAAAAATTAAATTTTTAAGAAAATAAATAATTCACGTAAATGTTTGATATAATTTTTGAGAAATATATAATCTACAATGTCACCGACCCAGACGAAAAACATACATGTGCAAAATTTTTAATTTTCTCGTTTTCGCCTTCTTTGCCAAAATTCATGAATTTTTGTTTGTATTAACACAAGAGAACCTGGCAGTTTTTACCATGAGTGTCAAGTTAGCAAAACAACATTCACGAATCGATAAATGGTTAATTGGATAATTTGCCGTTATATTGTTGTTAATAAGTTGTGACAATTTCAAATTTGTCGTTCAATGTTTTCTATGTTTTTTTGTGTTGCTTTGCTAACTTGATATCAAGTTAGCAAAGCACTCCCTCAGAAAATTAATTAAAACTATTTACAGTAAATGATTTATAGGTTAATAATTTGCCATTAATTAGTTGTGACATTTACAATTTTGTCGTGCTATGTTTTCTATGTTTTTTTTTTTTTGATAATTTCCTAATTCGATGTCAAGTTAGCAAAGCAGCACCTCAGAACGGGTTTAAAACTTCTTATATTGAAAAATTTATTGGTCAATAATTTGTCCTTGATTAGTCCTTAATTAGTTGTAACATTTTCTATTTCATCGTGCTATGTTTTCTATGTTTTTTTTTTGCTGTTTTATGGATACTATACTATGAAGAAGCAGTTTTTAAATTGCTTTGGTATAATTATGTGGGAATGCTAGGTTATGTTTTTTCAATTTGCAAAACAACACAAAAAAAAACATAGAAAACAAGCTCGATTAAATTGAAAAAGTCACAAATAACTAAGGACTAACCAACGACAAATTATTAAGCGATAAATTTTTCAATATAAGAAGTTTTAACGCCGTTTTGATGTGCTGCTTTGCTAACTTGACATCTAATTAGGAAATTATCAAAAAAAAAAACATAGAAAACATAGCACGACACAATTGTAAGTGTCACAAATAATTAACGCCAAATTATTAACCTATAAATCATTCACTGTAAAGTTTTAAGTACTTTTCGAAGTGGGTGCTTTGCTAACTTGATATCAAGTAAGCAAAGCAACACAAAAAACATAGAAAACATTGCACGACAAATTCGAAATTGCCACAACTAATTAACAACAACAGATTAACGGCAAATTATCCAATTAACCATTTTTCGATTCGTGAATGTTGTTTTGCTAACTTACTACTCATCTTTTTACCCGTCTTACAACTTTTTTCTATGTGGATAATGGTTTTCGCGCAATTTATTATCAAACCCATTTTATTGCATTCTTATGCCGTTTTTTTAAGTTGGATACCATTTTTTTACAAAAAAAAAAACTACTAGGTGCTCTTGTATTGACACAAAAAAATTCAAGAATCGGTTCTATTTTGGTAAAGTTAAGGCCAGTTAAGGAAATGAGACCAAAAATCATAAATACCGTTATAAGTCGAAAAGAAAGCGAAAACGAGAAAATTACCTCTTAAGTTTTTCAACTTAAAACCACTTCAGGAATCCACAGCTTTTGTCTGGGCTGGTGAAGCTTAGACACCCTGTATGTATTTGAAAGTAGTTATCTCGGCACATATTGCTTTAACCGATACACCGCAGATTTAGGTCGAGAGTTTCAATGATAAACTATATCTACCATTAAAATTAAGCTACAATTTGCAAACATTTGTACATATAATGCTCTTTCTTACTGAAAAATTATAGGGCACATTGACAGTAATTCAACAGTGTAAGGTACGAATGATCGACCAAAAAAAAGGTGCACTGGTCAAAATGTCGACTTATATCGACTTTTTTGAAATTTCCAATGCCGTCAATTTTTTGGTCGACTAAAAAAATGTCGACATTATGAAATCTCGACTTGACAAAATGTCGACTGCGTTAAAAAAAAGTCAGGCAAAATATCGCCTTGTCAATATTTTTTCACAACAAAATTGTACGAAATGCCGACTTTGAAAATATCGACTTTTATATGATCGACTTTCATAATCTCGACAAAAAAATGTCGACACATGTTCAGTATTCAGCCTTAAATAAAAGCGTATAACGGGTGATCGATGACGATGCGAAACAAGCCAGTGAGAGGTTTCACCTGTCAACATTTTAACAGACAACATTTTTATCACATAATGGTTTATGATTCATGGAATGATGTTAACACACGCGCGCGCGCTTGTAAACAGCATTCCATAAACCATAAGTTAATAATGTGATCAAAATTTCGACTATCAAAATGTCGACTACTTAAATATCGATTAACAAAATATCACCTATCAAAATCTCGATTATTAAATGTCGACATTTTGAAAATCGCATTTTAAAAAATCGGTCTATTTTTTTTCGATATTTTGTTTATTCGGTCTTTTAACCCAGTCGACATTCTTTCTGTCGAGATTTTGAAAGTCAATCTTATGGAGTCGGTGTTTTGAAAATCGACATATCGTACCCAGTCCAATTCAACAAAATGTCAGTTGGAAAAAAAGCTAAAATTATTTTGCAAAAATGTATAGGTCTCATTAATTTTTTGTTGATTTTTTTTATTTCAATCCATTGTGTAATCCTTAGGATCTCTCATCTTCAGATAGTTTGAATATTATATTAAGATGAATGCATAAAACTGCGCTTAAATAAAATAAACACGTACCTATTATATAGTCGTTGTTAAAATATTTGACTATATTAGAAAAAATAAAATAATAAAAATGATATAAAATCTCATATTTTCAATCTAATCTTTCATTGACTATCACAAACAATACGATCATAATTACAATGATTTATCAAAATTGCACTAATTTGCCGAGGCCATTCTAATCGGTCACGCTTCCTAAACACAACCAAGTAAAAATAGCTTCACCAACGTCATCGTTTTTCAAATCCAAATGATAATCCCCATCCCCAGCATCAATAGATTTATACTATCTTTGCGATGATGACCATTTCAACGCGTGTATGCAACATAGAAACCAAAAACAAAAAAAAAAAAACATCAAAAAGCTGAAAGCATTAATATAAAACAAAAGAGCCAGGTAGGGACGGAATCAAATACGAAGAGCAGTGTATCAATGGACGACACCACATCTCAGCAATCACAGAACTATCATGATGATGTTGAGGATATATAGCTTTGTGCCGCCACCGATATCGCGGGGCCGGAACATGATCAAAAGATTCAAAATAACAATCAATTTGTGATCCCTGATCAAGCAATTTTATAAAATAATTTTCCTCATTTTTCCGCTCTCTTAGACTAAAAAAAATATCATTTTGTTACGTCTACGGTGAGCGCGGTGATGGTTGGTGATCACACGGTGATGCAGCGTGGCGCGGCAATGGTGGCGGAAAAACCTAACCTAACCGAACTGAACTGAACAGCAGCAACATCAGTCAGATACTCATATATAGCGAACGTCATCTTATAGCCATCGATCGATGATGGTAACCAGGCATCAACATCAGAAGAACCACCAGCAACAGAGCCATCAGCAAAAAAAATCTCGTCCAGCTAACGCGCACCGCGCGTACGCGAACCGCGCGTACGCGAACGTAAATTTGCGCACGTAATTGGCCTCGAGAAATTCGAATTGTATCTTTTCTGTGTGCACGTAGATAGATATTCTGCTGTACTCTGTTAATAGATGGATGGATTGAAGGCCACCTTTTGGGAGAAAAGTTCCATAAGTATATAGAGATGAACACTTCCCTGTTGTTCCACCTTCTTCCTTATCCAACAGGCACAGAAGAGAGCTGAGAAAATAAAATGGACTATTGGATTGCACGAACTCGCTCTTTTGGTTCAAGCGGGACAATAAGCATTTGATTTATTAATACACATTTTTACGTTACAGAGGCATATTAAAACGTTTCCATAAATGGATTCTATCTTAGGTAGCTTGTATTTTTGACATTTCTCAAATGACAAAATTGATTTAAATTGAAATTAAACATGTTGCAAATGTGTCTCCTCTATAATAAGAGCCTGATTATACGGTTCGTTTTTTAGTTCATTTCGTCTTTCGTGTTTTTGACAGGCACAAACGTTCATGATAACATGGTTCGCGAAAATACAGACGTTCTTCCTTTCGTTATTTTGACGTTCATGAAATTTAGGGTTGTTCTGTGTGAAAATAATCAGTAGTAAAGTAATAAATAAACTTATTTTGTATTCAGTTCTTTCTCAAGTAAACTCGTATATTCAGCCTTATCGAAGTATCCGTTCGTAGAAATTTTTGATCCGATCTGTTCAAAATGGAAGAGTTTTCTATCGAGATATCCCTTCCGATTGACAATGGGACGAATTTCTGATCAAATGTAATGCCTATCAACGCATTGCGATGAAGTGCGGTCAGTAAAGAATTTTTGACAGCTGAGCGATAAATTTCTTCCAAAATTCTCCGAGAGAATATAGTTGCGTAATATTTTAAGCAAAATGGACCCTCCACAAAAGTAAGTAATAAAATATAAATCAAATATACATAATTTTGTTTCTTTAGTGAAATAATTGTTTATTAAATAAAAAAAACAATGACGAAAGCTCAATAAGAGCTGTTAGTTGTAATACTAAGGACCAAAATAGATGTGGCACGCAACTCCAGAAAAAGGTCGGCCGAAGAAGTTGCAAATTTTTGGCAAAACTGATCGGGAAACTATTGATTGCTCAGAACTTGGTCTGGGCCAGTAGCGCAATAATCAGTCACGATGAAGTGCTTGTTTTACCTCCTCGTGGTGGTCCCCGGGCAACTATTTGTGTATCCCAATATACATAAATAGGCCAAAATTACAAGTGCGAATAGGCCTAGCTTTCTAGGATAGGTTACGGAGGTTAGCATTCTCCGTAACTGAAATCAACCCCGCTACCGAAACCAACACTACGCCTCGGATAATTAATGATAACTCGTTGACGACTTTTGGCTATTGTACCTGGACAAAGATTGGTTTCTGGAATGTCAAGACGCTTCTTGACAATGGAAAAGAAGGTCCTCAGAATGCCAGATTCCTGCAACTAGAGAAGGAATTCATGCGGTATAGGATGGACATCTTAGGGATAAGTGAAGTTAGATGGCTGGGCTCGGGGAAGTGTAAGTCACCAACCCGTAACACTGTACTATTCTATTCCGGAAAAACACCTGGAAGCGTTCGGGAATCCGGCGTTGGATTGCTGCTTTCCAAAACAGCTCTCAAAAGCTTAATTTCCTGGGAGCCTTAAGGTGACAGGATCCTGAAAGCCAGGTTCCGGACTAGAGTACGTCGCGTCACCATCATACAGTGTTACGCCCCAACTTTGCTCTCTTCTGACGAGGAGAAGGAGGCTTTTTATAACCGGCTGAGTGCTGCTTATGATAGCGTTCCACGAGGTGATATAATTATGGTGATGGGAGACTTAAATGCCAAGGTTGGCAATGACAACACTGGGTTAAGGCATGTCATGGGAAAACATGGTGTTGGTAACCTAAACGACAATGGCGAACGATTTGTCGATTTCTGCAACGCCAACGGCCTTGTTATTGGAGGGACCATGTTCGAGCATAAGACGTGCCAGAAAGTCAGTTGGGTGTCGACTGACAGACAAGCAACTTCCAACCAAATTGACCACTTCGCGATCAGCCGGCGTTTTAGAAGCAGTCTCCAGGACGTCCGTAACAGAAGAGGTGCTGACATGGGAATGGCCCGGGACCACCATCTGATGGTTGCTACCGTAAGATTGCGTACAGCTGCAGTTCGGAGATCCCAAGGAAACACTCGAATGCCCAAGTTTAATATAGATAGACTAAAGGATCCCGCAGTGCGCCAACAACTAGGGGACCACCTTTCACAAGGATTGAACGCAATCAGCAGCACGGAAACCACATCCATCGAAAATCATTGGTGTGCTGTGAAAAATGTGTTCATGTCCGGTGCTGAAAGTATAGTCGGCCGGGCGCAAGGGAGAAATAGTGCTTGGCTTTCCGACGAAACTTGGGCAAGGATCGAAGAAAGGAAACACCTTAAAGCTCGCATCGCAGCTACCCCAGCAGCAGGCAGAAACGAGCTTAAGTCTACGTACCGCATGAAGATGAGGGAAGTTCACCGTAGTGTGCGACGTGATAAGCGTAACTACATCAACGTATTGGCTACAGAAGCAGAAGAAGCCGCTAGTAGGTGTGACAGTAGGACCGTCTACAGAATTTCCAAAGAGCTCATTCGTTTCCAGAGCTCTAAACAACACCTGGTTAAATACACAAACGGATCCCTGCTAATTTCGGATGAGGACCAGCTCATAAGGTGGAGGGAACACTTTTCTGCGGTTTTAAAAACCGCGTTTTCGCCAGTGAAGTGAACCCTTTTCCCACTGAGCTACCTGAAGTAACAATTTCCCGAATATGCACCGTACCCCCAGTAAAGAAGAAATTATCACCGCCATCAAAGCACTGAAGAACAACAAAGCGGTTGGACTTGATGGTATTCCTGCAGAGCTCTTATCAGCAGCCCCAACGACATCGAACGAGCTACTGCACCCACTTATTAAGAGAGCTTGGGAAACAGAGAGATTTCCTGAAGAGTGGAAAAAAGGAATGATTGTCAAGCTTCCAAAGAAAGGAGATCGCACACAGTGCGAAAACTGGAGAGGAATATGCGTTCTGCCTGCAGTAGCCAAGATAAGAGCAAGGATAGTATTGGACTGAATTAAAGACCACCTCGAAAACACACCCGACGCCGAACAAGCAGGTTTCCGCACAGGATCTTCCTGTGTGGATCACATCAACACCCTGCGGATCATCATCGAATAGTGCGTTGAATATCGATCACCACTTCACCAGCTGTTCATCGATTTTGAAAAGGCGTTCGACAGTGTCAATAGAGAATTTATTTGGCTTGCTTTGCATGGGGGGGCATCCCAGATAAATTGATTGCTATTATCAAGGCTACATATGATGGATCCAAGTGTCACGTTTTGCACAAAGGTAGGCTGTCAGAGGAGTTTGAAATCTAAAGTGGAGTTAGGCAAGGCTGTATACTGTCACCAATACTGTTCCTGTTGGTGATAAGTGACGTACTGCACGCAGCTTTGTCAAATGGAAATGGAAGAATTCAGTGGACTCTGCAATCTCACCTCATAAATCTGGACTACGCGGACGACGTATGCTTACTCTCTCATAGGATCATGGATCTCCATCAAATGACAACAAGGGTGGAGAGCGAAGCAGAAATCGTAGGGCTTAAGATCAACTCGGCAAAAACTAAAAGGATCAGCCTTGGAACTTCCTCATCAATCCAAGTAAATATTTCTGGACAACCGATAGAGATGGTAGAGGATTTCCAATATGTTGGGAGTATTGTCTCTACGGGTGGCGGAACTGAACTGGACGTAAACAGCCGAATCAGAAAAGCAAAGGCTGCGTTCGGAATTCTGTCCAAAATATGGAGAAACAAGTCTTTTAGCTTAAAGACCAAGCTACGACTGTTCCGCTCCAATTGTTGAATCCGTTCCACTTTACGGCTGCAGCACTTGGAAAGTTACTGACACTGTCACTAGAAAGCTGCAAACCTTCGTTAATAGATGTCTACGAAACATCTTGAGAATTTTCTGGCCCAACCGTATCTCCAATGCCGAACTTCATGCGAGAACGGGTCAGGAGCCCATAGACTCCATTATACGAAGAAGAAAGTGGCAGTGGATTGGCCATACGCTTCGAAAAGGCGATCGGTGCATTGCATCTCAAGCAATGCAGTGGAACCCGCTCACACAGGAGGGAAGACAAGTGGGCCGGCCTAGAAGTACATGGCGAAGAACGGTCGAACAGGAATCGGCACGACTGGGGAAAAGTTGGAGAGAGCTGAAATATATTTCAAGAAATCGTACACGATGGCGCGTAGGTGTAGTGGAGGCCCTATGTCCCGTAAGGGAAACATCACGGACGTAATAGGTCCGAGGACCTAAGTAAGTAAGTAAGTATGATGAAGAAAATAGTGGAGTCGTGGTTGAAAACAGTGGATATATATCCGAGCCTGAGGCAAGCGCAGTATATTCAACTAAGATAAAGCCGCTATCTAGAACGCAACTCTTGAACAAGCTGGTTATCTTCCAAGAGAATTATTACAAAAGAAATTTCTTCGAAGCTAAATGCAACAAATCAGAAACTAGAAGATGTTTGCAAGAATTTAAAGAGAGTAAGTCGATCTTTAGACGATCTGTGCGCCATCGAAAAAAAGAAGCTAAAAGAAGTTCAAGATCACAATATCGAGGTTGTGAATACAATGAATCGTAAACTTCAACTCAAAGTCCAGATCCTAGAGGCTCAGATTGAAAAGACGAATTTTGCACTTAACCAAAAATTAGGTGATTGTGATGATACAGCATGAATGTCCATTTTAAGTGTATATTTACTTATCTATTTAATACCATTTGTTCCTAAGCCAAGAAGGCTAGTCATTTTTGATTGGTTCAAAAAGATGCAATTGTTATATGTATCTGCTAGGAAGGCGTTTTTTATTACTTTTTGTTATCTATAACTCCCTGACTATGATGAAATAATCTTAGGGATTCATTACATTCTGGAAGATTTTCATTAGATTCCTCAGAAGGGTTTTTAGTTTCTTCAAAATCTTCCACTGGTGCGTTAGCTTCTTCAGTTATGTTGTAGTGAAGGCATACGTTGTGTAGCGCACAATAAACGTTGACAATCTGTGCGGACATTTTGGGGTCATAATGAAGTTGCCGAGCACCCAATATACAACGAAATCTACCCTTTATACTACGTTTTCATTGGAGCCGAAATGAGGTAATTTCCAAATTAGCTGATTTGGAACGTCAAATTTGTATATACCTCATTTCGGCTCCAATGAAAATGTAGTATTAACAACCCTATGGTTCTTTCTACTATGTTTCGGGCTTTGCAATGCGATTTGTTATAGCGGCTTTTGTTCTGAAGACACACAATCCGAACGATTAGTGACTGGGAGTTTATTCTTTGTTTCCCTCCAAACATATGCAGCTTTATTAAGACGAAAGTTTTTTTTAAGGATAGTGCACCCATTTCTATACTTACGCTGCTTCTGAAAGCAACACATTATTTGTATGAAATTGTATGAGTTATATCGCACTAAGCGGTAATTGAAATTCATAAAATTTCATACAAATTGCTGTGAATCGCAGTTCCGCTGCAGTATACTTCCGCCTAGTGCGGTCTTAAAATAAAAAGAAATCTCATTCTGAACATTATTTCGCTTAGTTAATGTAGCAAACAAAAATGTAAAGTATGTAAAAACAAAAACTCTATTTCAAAAGAGCTTTTTACGAAGCCAAAAGTGACAGCTAGCATTTTGTGGGGACTGTCAATTACATAGGAATATTTTGGAATATCCAATTGACAGTCCCCACAAAGTGCTAGCTATCACTTTTGGATGTTTGATAGATTCGCAAAAAGCTCTATTCACTGGTTAACAAACAAAATAATATGTCTGTTCCTTTAAGGCTTAACTACATAGGCCTACTTTTGTACAAAGTTACAAAAGTCAAAAAAAAATATATATCTTCATTTTTGTATGTGACTTGCCAGAAACTTGCTTAGACTAGCATGCGCAAAAAATCACAGTAACTCAGAATTCAAGGAACAGACCTACAAAACACCCCGACTGCACTACAGAACAGACGTCCTAAATCACAGCCACAATCCAATTTAACAAACAGTGCATTTTTAATCACTTGGAAAATTATGTCATGTTGTTCGTTAGCCTTTTACAACTACTTCTATTATTTTCAACAAAAGTCACTTACTCATTCAATAAAACAAAAACAAAAAACTCACGCACTTGAAACGTCAAATCATGTTAGTTGTTTCGTCTTTTTGACTGAATGGGGGTGTAGAAATTTAGAGGGAAGGAGGAAACGAATGCAGGACGGGGTTCACATTGGACTGACACTTCCGACTATTTTTGACTTCTCTAAAATTTGTCTCACTTCCACTTGATAATTAGAAAGAGAGAAAAGTAGACGTTCTCTTTTGTAAATTGGAGGAGTGAGTCCAATGTGAACACCGTCCAGGAATGAAACTTTCATAACTTTTTATGGTTGAACTTTGAACGCACGAACGTTTTTTGATTACATGGTTCGCGAAAATGCGTACGTACTTCCATTCGTTATTTTGACGTTCATGGAATTTGGGGTTGTTTTGTAAGAAAATAATCAGTAGTAACAAATAAAAATATTCTTAATCACTTATTTCTTAAATACAATCGTATATTAGGTGTATCCAATTACAAAAAACAATTTTTCAATTCAATCAGTTTTGTTCAAATCGTTTTTTGCTAACATCGAGGAGCATTGTGGTATTCAAATCAGAAACGTAAAAGTTCAACCAGAAAAAGTCTTGAAATTTACATTCCTGCTTTCGTTACTTCCTTTCCTCTACATTGATTTCGTTTTTCTCGGGAATTGTATGTTATTTTAATGGGATTTTTGTTTCTTGAAGATATACGTACGATTATCTTTACTTCTTTTGATCATTCACTGAAATATTAAATAATTTCAAATACTTTAACATTTGTTTTCACTTTTAACATCGTCACAAAATTGTAATGAGAATATTTAATTCCATCTTGATGCATGAGAAATGTAAAATCTTGATAGTGTGTGTGCGATTTGATGTGAAATCTAGCTAAAAACGCAAGATTTGTTTGACAGCATAAAAATCGATTTTGTTTAGAAAAATTTCGATTTGTTCAGAAAAATTCGAATTTGTTTGGTTTTAAGGAATTCGACCGCTTTCACACAAGGAAACTGTGTTGCCAGAAACTAGCTAGTTTATGGGTGAGAAGGGTGTAAGGGGAGATTTCTTTCCTTCCCCTTACGCCTTCTCGCCTAAA
Source organism: Melangyna quadrimaculata (assembly GCA_949320155.1). NCBI lineage: Eukaryota > Metazoa > Arthropoda > Insecta > Diptera > Syrphidae > Melangyna > Melangyna quadrimaculata. Next base: position 55,116,414 of record OX439483.1, on the reverse strand, counting down.
AACTAATATAATTGCTGGCAACTCAGTTTCCTTGTGCGAAAGAGGACTAAGCTAAGTCCAGGTAATTATCGGGTATTAATTTAAGTCCCGATAAAAAGAGTATTACCTATAGGGGCCAATCATAGCAATCAGGAAAATGAATCGGGAAAACTTTTAAAATGGATTTTTTACACTATTTTCATACGATTTGAAACACAAATGGTATGCTAATTGTCACAAATCGTGAGTCCAAACGTTTCTTTCAGTAAAACGAAATAAAAATATTTAAGATTTACTGTACAGTTTTATTTAAGGAAATAAACAATTAAACAAACTTATCCATTAATCAAGATTAAAAATTTATTAGAGCATTTAGAAAAATGAGAGCGAGCGTAATCAAGAGCTTAAAAACTTCGTCTGGATCTCTTCGTGGCTTTTGCAATTTTAAACTGTCCTTCCAATTCAAATTCTTGCGGCAGTTGTCATTATGTCTGGGGCCTCTTATATGTTATATGTGTTATATTTTATAAATCTAACTATGTTTTCATTGGAGCCGAAATGAGGTAATTTCGAAATTAGCTCATTTGGAACTTCAAATAGAATAGAAAATATGTCAAATATGTATAAGAAATGACGTTCCAAATGAGCTAATTTCGAAATTACCTCATTTCGGCTCCCATGAAAACGTAGTATTAGTCTCGTTCAATTATTGTTTACTCTGCTGGGGTTTAGATGCCGTTGGCGGCGACACTAATCGATGAAAAATAACTCACAGAATCTTTTTTTCAAATAAAATATTGAATTAAAAAATTATCTTTTGTTAAAAATGTATTTATTTATTTTCCTAATGCAAATTCATTTTTCGTGCCAGCTGATCGTAATTTCTCACAAACTCAATTTCACTCATTCCACTCACAGAATTGCGGACGGAAAAGTTTTTCGTGTGCATTTCAATCAGGAAAACTTTGTGGTAGGCTGCTGTCATATTTTTTTCCTGTTCGCTATAAACGACCATCAGGAAAAAATATTCAACTTTAAACTGTTTTAACTTTTTCTGATGCGTTTTCCGGATCGCTAAAACTGGCCCCTTACCAGCACGAACTTCCTACCTGTATGTTATCGATAATTTGTACGGAAACGTCAAGTTTTTTGCCGTACTGGCGTCACTTGTCGTTTTTTTTTTCGTCTAAGAACCCGTAACACCTTTCGTTTTTTTCAGTTGTTTCGTCTTTTGTCTTTTTGACAGATAGAGGTAAGGACCCTTCAAGCAAAATCACTGACCCAAATTTCTCGGTTCACTTGGGACTCCAAAAAAAATGAGTGTCTCACACACAATAACAAATTTTCTGTGTACGCATGTTAAAAGAACGAGAATCTAGAGTATTTTTTTTAAGCATCGAGAAATAGAGAGAGAGTATAGGCGAAGTATACAATCATTTTGCCTTAATTTCCACCACTTTTTTTTAGTTCAATTTTGTAGGTAGCGTGGCGAAGACGGTTGCTATTTTGTCTCTTTTTTCTTGTTAAAACTTTGAAAAATTTTCAATCAGAAATGCAAGTTTCTATTTATTAAATGTTAATTTATATTTGTGGAAATATGTCATGTTTATTAGTGCGAAATAGTCTTTAGAAAACCTTTTATGAATGATAAATAAAAAAAACTCTTGAAATGAAAAAAAATCTGTTTGTTTTATTTTTGTAGGCAATGGAGAAACTGGGCTAGATGGGAAGTTTTTTTTAATACATTTTTCATTCATTTTTTTTGGAACCGTTTTAGTTTCCATTTGGTTTCGGTTCTCCGAGTATGGTGAATTGAAAAACTCTCTCTCTCACAATACATTCACATAATGGCTCCGTGGTGATTCTAATTTCCATACTAATTTGAGCCGCAAAACGCAGTTTTTCGATCCGTATTTGGATCCGAATGCGAAGTCGTCCATACGTTGTTTGATACGTTTGCGGACCGAAAACGAGCTCGCTTGCTTGAAGGGGAAGTACCGAAAACAGGAATCAAAATTTCAAGACTTTAAGCCTGATTACACGATTCGATTCTTCGGTTGTTTCCCATTTCACCTTTTTGACAGGCACGAACGTTGAACGTCGAACGTCATGATTACGTGGAGCCCGATTACACGAGTTGCTTTTTCGGTTGTTTCGTCTTTCGACAGCTTGGGTGAGGGGAGTAAAAATGAAGAGGGAAGGAAGTAACGAAAGCAGGAATGAAAATTTCAAGACTTTTTCTGATTGAACTTTGACGTTTCTGATTTGGCAACCACAATAGTATATAACTGAGTTTTTTCCCGAGCCCCTATCTTTTTTCAGTGGAAAGGAAGAACTTCTATTACGTACATATTTCACCGGTTATTTATGTAGTTCTACGTTTGCTGGGAATTGATGCTTCTCGATGTTAGCAAAAAACGATTTGAACAAAAATTATTTAATTGAAAAATTGTTTTTCGTAATTGGAAACACCTAATATACGTTTGTATTTGCGAAATAAGTGATTAAAAAATATTTTTATTTATTACTACTGATTATTTTCTTACAATACAACCCCAAATTCCATGAACGTCAAAATAACGAATGGAAGTACGTACGTATTTTCGCGAACCATGTAATCATGAACGTTCGTGCCTGTCAAAAAGAAGAAAGAGGAAACAACCGAAAAAACGAATCGTGTAATCAGGCTCATGGTTCGTGAAAATACGTACGCACTTCCTTTCGGTATTTTGACGTTCATGGAATTTGGGGTTGTTTTGCAAGAAAATAATTCGTAGTAATAAATACAAATATTTTTTAGTCCATTATTTCTCACATACAATCGTTTATTAGGCACCTACATACATACATATATATAATCACGAAAAACAATATTCCAATTCAATAATTTTTGCTTAAATAATTTTTTGCTTACTCCGGGGAGCATTGTGGTTGCCAAATCAGAAACGTCAAAGTGCAACCAGAAAAAGTCTTGAAATTTTCATTCCTGCTTTTGTTACTTCCTTCCCTCTTCATTTCTACTCCCCTCACCCAATCAGTCAAAAAGAAGAAAGAGGAAACAACCAAACAAGCGAATCGTGTAATCGGGCTCGTTTTCTTGTTGAGCTTTGACGTTTTGATTGGGCAACTACAATGCTCCTCGGTGTTATACTACGTTTTCAACAGACACTGAATCGAGATTTAGGTAGATTAAGAGATTTATTTGGTATTTCCACTGCACTAAAAGATCAAAAATAGGATAATGATTTATGACAAAACATTTAAATGGGGTTCCATTTTTTGATATGATGTGGAAGTGAGATAGATAGTTTTTGTTTACATTATTTGTAGCTGTCAATAAACGAATAAATGGCGTTTAAATGGGTCAGTTCCACAATCATTCTCCGAAAAAAAAGTTTGTTCCATTTGACAATCAAATGTTTCCAAGAAGATTTGAATAGGCTTTAATTTAAATCTTCATTTAAGGAGATTAAAATTTGTATGGTAAATCTTCGGGATTTCAAGGAGATTTGTTATTATCTGGCTAAATCTCGGTTAAGTGTCTGGTGAAAACGTAGTATTAGCAAAAAACGTTTGAACAAAAAAGATTGAATTGTATTATACAAGTATGTTTGAGAAAAAAGTAATTAAAAAACATTTTCATTTATGACTACTGATTATTCTCTAACAAAACAACCCCAAATTCCATGAACGTCAAAATAACGAAAGGAAGTACGTACGTCTTTTCGCGAACCGTGCAATCATAAAATGAACATACGTGCCTGTCAAACAAACGAACAAAAAAACGAACCGTATAATCAGACTCATAATGACTGAGACTCAAACAGTAATTTTGCAATTTAAGTGACAGATTTTATGACTGTTTTTACCCTCGTGTAAATGCGGCATAAGACTCTCCCAATCCAATGCAAATTATTCGCTGCTGACAGTCAATTACATAGGAATATTTTGGAATATCCAATTGACAGTCCCCACAAAGTGCTAGCTATCACTTTTGGATGTTTGATAGATTCGCAAAATGCTCTATTCACTGGTTAACAAACAAAATAATATGTCTGTTCCTTTAAGGCTTAACTACATAGGCCTACTTTTGTACAAAGTTACAAAAGTCAAAAAAAAATATATATCTTCATTTTTGTATGTGACTTGCCAGAAACTTGCTTATACTAGCATGCGCAAAAAATCACAGTAACTCAGAATTCAAGGAACAGACCTACAAAACACCCCGACTGCACTACAGAACAGACGTCCTAAATCACAGCCACAATCCAATTTAACAAACAGTGCATTTTTAATCACTTGGAAAATTATGTCATGTTGTTCGTTAGCCTTTTACAACTACTTCTATTATTTTCAACAAAAGTCACTTACTCATTCAATAAAACAAAAACAAAAAACTCACGCACTTGAAACGTCAAATCATGTTAGTTGTTTCGTCTTTTTGACTGAATGGGGGTGTAGATATTTAGAGGGAAGGAGGAAACGAATGCAGGACGGGGTTCACATTGGACTGACACTTCCGACTATTTTTGACTTCTCTGAAATTTGTCTCACTTCCACTTGATAATTAGAAAGAGAGAAAAGTAGACGTTCTCTTTTGTAAATTGGAGGAGTGAGTCCAATGTGAACACCGTCCAGGAATGAAACTTTCATAACTTTTTATGGTTGAACTTTGAACGCACGAACGTTTTTTGATTACATGGTTCGCGAAAATACGTACGTACTTCCATTCGTTATTTTGACGTTCATGGAATTTGGGGTTGTTTTGTAAGAAAATAATCAGTAGTAACAAATAAAAATATTCTTAATCACTTATTTCTTAAATACAATCGTATATTAGGTGTATCCAATTACAAAAAACAATTTTTCAATTCAATCAGTTTTGTTCAAATCGTTTTTTGCTAACATCGAGGAGCATTGTGGTATTCAAATCAGAAACGTAAAAGTTCAACCAGAAAAAGTCTTGAAATTTACATTCCTGCTTTCGTTACTTCCTTTCCTCTACATTGATTTCGTTTTTCTCGGGAATTGTATGTTATTTTAATGGGATTTTTGTTTCTTGAAGATATACGTACGATTATCTTTACTTCTTTTGATCATTCACTGAAATATTAAATAATTTCAAATACTTTAACATTTGTTTTCACTTTTAACATCGTCACAAAATTGTAATGAGAATATTTAATTCCATCTTGATGCATGAGAAATGTAAAATCTTGATAGTGTGTGTGCGATTTGATGTGAAATCTAGCTAAAAACGCAAGATTTGTTTGACAGCATAAAAATCGATTTTGTTTAGAAAAATTTCGATTTGTTCAGAAAAATTCGAATTTGTTTGGTTTTAAGGAATTCGACCGCTTTCACACAAGGAAACTGTGTTGCCAGAAACTAGCTAGTTTATGGGTGAGAAGGGTGTAAGGGGAGATTTCTTTCCTTCCCCTTACGCCTTCTCGCCTAAAAACTAATATAATTGCTGGCAACTCAGTTTCCTTGTGCGAAAGAGGACTAAGCTAAGTCCAGGTAATTATCGGGTATTAATTTAAGTCCCGATAAAAAGAGTATTACCTATAGGGGCCAATCATAGCAATCAGGAAAATGAATCGGGAAAACTTTTAAAATGGATTTTTTACACTATTTTCATACGATTTGAAACACAAATGGTATGCTAATTGTCACAAATCGTGAGTCCAACCGTTTCTTTCAGTAAAACGAAATAAAAATATTTAAGATTTACTGTACAGTTTTATTTAAGGAAATAAACAATTAAACAAACTTATCCATTAATCAAGATTAAAAATTTATTAGAGCATTTAGAAAAATGAGAGCGAGCGTAATCAAGAGCTTAAAAACTTCGTCTGGATCTCTTCGTGGCTTTTGCAATTTTAAACTGTCCTTCCAATTCAAATTCTTGCGGCAGTTGTCATTATGTCTGGGGCCTCTTATATGTTATATGTGTTATATTTTATAAATCTAACTATGTTTTCATTGGAGCCGAAATGAGGTAATTTCGAAATTAGCTCATTTGGAACTTCAAATAGAATAGAAAATATGTCAAATATGTATAAGAAATGACGTTCCAAATGAGCTAATTTCGAAATTACCTCATTTCGGCTCCCATGAAAACGTAGTATTAGTCTCGTTCAATTATTGTTTACTCTGCTGGGGTTTAGATGCCGTTGGCGGCGACACTAATCGATGAAAAATAACTCACAGAATCTTTTTTTCAAATAAAATATTGAATTCAAAAATTATCTTTTGTTAAAAATGTAATTATTTATTTTCCTAATGCAAATTCATTTTTCGTGCCAGCTGATCGTAATTTCTCACAAACTCAATTTCACTCATTCCACTCACAGAATTGCGGACGGAAAAGTTTTTCGTGTGCATTTCAATCAGGAAAACTTTGTGGTAGGCTGCTCAGCTGTCATATTTTTTTCCTGTTCGCTATAAACGACCATCAGGAAAAAATATTCAACTTTAAACTGTTTTAACTTTTTCTGATGCGTTTTCCGGATCGCTAAAACTGGCCCCTTACCAGCACGAACTTCCTACCTGTATGTTATCGATAATTTGTACGGAAACGTCAAGTTTTTTGCCGTACTGGCGTCACTTGTCGTTTTTTTTTTCGTCTAAGAACCCGTAACACCTTTCGTTTTTTTCAGTTGTTTCGTCTTTTGTCTTTTTGACAGATAGAGGTAAGGAAGTACCGAAAGCAGGAATCAAAATTTCAAGACTTTAAGCCTGATTACACGATTCGATTCTTCGGTTGTTTCCCATTTCACCTTTTTGACAGGCACGAACGTTGAACGTCGAACGTCATGATTACGTGGAGCCCGATTACACGAGTTGCTTTTTCGGTTGTTTCGTCTTTCGACAGCTTGGGTGAGGGGAGTAAAAATGAAGAGGGAAGGAAGTAACGAAAGCAGGAATGAAAAATTGAACTTTGACGTTTCTGATTTGGCAACCACAATAGTATATAACTGAGTTTTTTCCCGAGCCCCTATCTTTTTTCAGTGGAAAGGAAGAACTTCTATTACGTACATATTTCACCGGTTATTTATGTAGTTCTACGTTTGCTGGGAATTGATGCTTCTCGATGTTAGCAAAAAACGATTTGAACAAAAATTATTTAATTGAAAAATTGTTTTTCGTAATTGGAAACACCTAATATACGTTTGTATTTGCGAAATAAGTGATTAAAAAATATTTTTATTTATTACTACTGATTATTTTCTTACAATACAACCCCAAATTCCATGAACGTCAAAATAACGAATGGAAGTACGTACGTATTTTCGCGAACCATGTAATCATGAACGTTCGTGCCTGTCAAAAAGAAGAAAGAGGAAACAACCGAAAAAACGAATCGTGTAATCAGGCTCATGGTTCGTGAAAATACGTACGCACTTCCTTTCGGTATTTTGACGTTCATGGAATTTGGGGTTGTTTTGCAAGAAAATAATTCGTAGTAATAAATACAAATATTTTTTAGTCCATTATTTCTCACATACAATCGTTTATTAGGCACCTACATACATACATATATATAATCACGAAAAACAATATTCCAATTCAATAATTTTTGCTTAAATAATTTTTTGCTTACTCTGGGGAGCATTGTGGTTGCCAAATCAGAAACGTCAAAGTGCAACCAGAAAAAGTCTTGAAATTTTCATTCCTGCTTTTGTTACTGCCTTCCCTCTTCATTTCTACTCCCCTCACCCAATCAGTCAAAAAGAAGAAAGAGGAAACAACCAAACAAGCGAATCGTGTAATCGGGCTCGTTTTCTTGTTGAGCTTTGACGTTTTGATTGGGCAACTACAATGCTCCTCGGTGTTATACTACGTTTTCAACAGACACTGAATCGAGATTTAGGTAGATTAAGAGATTTATTTGGTATTTCCACTGCACTAAAAGATCAAAAATAGGATAATGATTTATGACAAAACATTTAAATGGGGTTCCATTTTTTGATATGATGTGGAAGTGAGATAGATAGTTTTTGTTTACATTATTTGTAGCTGTCAATAAACGAATAAATGGCGTTTAAATGGGTCAGTTCCACAATCATTCTCCGAAAAAAAAGTTTGTTCCATTTGACAATCAAATGTTTCCAAGAAGATTTGAATAGGCTTTATTTTAAATCTTCATTTAAGGAGATTAAAATTTGTATGGTAAATCTTCGGGATTTCAAGGAGATTTGTTATTATCTGGCTAAGTCTCGGTTAAGTGTCTGGTGAAAACGTAGTATTAGCAAAAAACGTTTGAACAAAAAAGATTGAATTGTATTATACAAGTATGTTTGAGAAAAAAGTAATTAAAAAACATTTTCATTTATGACTACTGATTATTCTCTAACAAAACAACCCCAAATTCCATGAACGTCAAAATAACGAAAGGAAGTACGTACGTCTTTTCGCGAACCGTGCAATCATAAAATGAACATACGTGCCTGTCAAACAAACGAACAAAAAAACGAACCGTATAATCAGACTCATAATGACTGAGACTCAAACAGTAATTTTGCAATTTAAGTGACAGATTTTATGACTGTTTTTTCCCTCGTGTAAATGCGGCATAAGACTCTCCCAATCCAATGCAAATTATTCGCTGCTGACAGTCAATTACATAGGAATATTTTGGAATATCCAATTGACAGTCCCCACAAAGTGCTAGCTATCACTTTTGGATGTTTGATAGATTCGCAAAATGCTCTATTCACTGGTTAACAAACAAAATAATATGTCTGTTCCTTTAAGGCTTAACTACATAGGCCTACTTTTGTACAAAGTTACAAAAGTCAAAAAAAAATATATATCTTCATTTTTGTATGTGACTTGCCAGAAACTTGCTTATACTAGCATGCGCAAAAAATCACAGTAACTCAGAATTCAAGGAACAGACCTACAAAACACCCCGACTGCACTACAGAACAGACGTCCTAAATCACAGCCACAATCCAATTTAACAAACAGTGCATTTTTAATCACTTGGAAAATTATGTCATGTTGTTCGTTAGCCTTTTACAACTACTTCTATTATTTTCAACAAAAGTCACTTACTCATTCAATAAAACAAAAACAAAAAACTCACGCACTTGAAACGTCAAATCATGTTAGTTGTTTCGTCTTTTTGACTGAATGGGGGTGTAGATATTTAGAGGGAAGGAGGAAACGAATGCAGGACGGGGTTCACATTGGACTGACACTTCCGACTATTTTTGACTTCTCTGAAATTTGTCTCACTTCCACTTGATAATTAGAAAGAGAGAAAAGTAGACGTTCTCTTTTGTAAATTGGAGGAGTGAGTCCAATGTGAACACCGTCCAGGAATGAAACTTTCATAACTTTTTATGGTTGAACTTTGAACGCACGAACGTTTTTTGATTACATGGTTCGCGAAAATACGTACGTACTTCCATTCGTTATTTTGACGTTCATGGAATTTGGGGTTGTTTTGTAAGAAAATAATCAGTAGTAACAAATAAAAATATTCTTAATCACTTATTTCTTAAATACAATCGTATATTAGGTGTATCCAATTACAAAAAACAATTTTTCAATTCAATCAGTTTTGTTCAAATCGTTTTTTGCTAACATCGAGGAGCATTGTGGTATTCAAATCAGAAACGTAAAAGTTCAACCAGAAAAAGTCTTGAAATTTACATTCCTGCTTTCGTTACTTCCTTTCCTCTACATTGATTTCGTTTTTCTCGGGAATTGTATGTTATTTTAATGGGATTTTTGTTTCTTGAAGATATACGTACGATTATCTTTACTTCTTTTGATCATTCACTGAAATATTAAATAATTTCAAATACTTTAACATTTGTTTTCACTTTTAACATCGTCACAAAATTGTAATGAGAATATTTAATTCCATCTTGATGCATGAGAAATGTAAAATCTTGATAGTGTGTGTGCGATTTGATGTGAAATCTAGCTAAAAACGCAAGATTTGTTTGACAGCATAAAAATCGATTTTGTTTAGAAAAATTTCGATTTGTTCAGAAAAATTCGAATTTGTTTGGTTTTAAGGAATTCGACCGCTTTCACACAAGGAAACTGTGTTGCCAGAAACTAGCTAGTTTATGGGTGAGAAGGGTGTAAGGGGAGATTTCTTTCCTTCCCCTTACGCCTTCTCGCCTAAAAACTAATATAATTGCTGGCAACTCAGTTTCCTTGTGCGAAAGAGGACTAAGCTAAGTCCAGGTAATTATCGGGTATTAATTTAAGTCCCGATAAAAAGAGTATTACCTATAGGGGCCAATCATAGCAATCAGGAAAATGAATCGGGAAAACTTTTAAAATGGATTTTTTACACTATTTTCATACGATTTGAAACACAAATGGTATGCTAATTGTCACAAATCGTGAGTCCAAACGTTTCTTTCAGTAAAACGAAATAAAAATATTTAAGATTTACTGTACAGTTTTATTTAAGGAAATAAACAATTAAACAAACTTATCCATTAATCAAGATTAAAAATTTATTAGAGCATTTAGAAAAATGAGAGCGAGCGTAATCAAGAGCTTAAAAACTTCGTCTGGATCTCTTCGTGGCTTTTGCAATTTTAAACTGTCCTTCCAATTCAAATTCTTGCGGCAGTTGTCATTATGTCTGGGGCCTCTTATATGTTATATGTGTTATATTTTATAAATCTAACTATGTTTTCATTGGAGCCGAAATGAGGTTATTTCGAAATTAGCTCATTTGGAACTTCAAATAGAATAGAAAATATGTCAAATATGTATAAGAAATGACGTTCCAAATGAGCTAATTTCGAAATTACCTCATTTCGGCTCCCATGAAAACGTAGTATTAGTCTCGTTCAATTATTGTTTACTCTGCTGGGGTTTAGATGCCGTTGGCGGCGACACTAATCGATGAAAAATAACTCACAGAATCTTTTTTTCAAATAAAATATTGAATTCAAAAATTATCTTTTGTTAAAAATGTAATTATTTATTTTCCTAATGCAAATTCATTTTTCGTGCCAGCTGATCGTAATTTCTCACAAACTCAATTTCACTCATTCCACTCACAGAATTGCGGACGGAAAAGTTTTTCGTGTGCATTTCAATCAGGAAAACTTTGTGGTAGGCTGCTCAGCTGTCATATTTTTTCCTGTTCGCTATAAACGACCATCAGGAAAAAATATTCAACTTTAAACTGTTTTAACTTTTTCTGATGCGTTTTCCGGATCGCTAAAACTGGCCCCTTACCAGCACGAACTTCCTACCTGTATGTTATCGATAATTTGTACGGAAACGTCAAGTTTTTTGCCGTACTGGCGTCACTTGTCGTTTTTTTTTTCGTCTAAGAACCCGTAACACCTTTCGTTTTTTTCAGTTGTTTCGTCTTTTGTCTTTTTGACAGATAGAGGTAAGGAAGTACCGAAAGCAGGAATCAAAATTTCAAGACTTTAAGCCTGATTACACGATTCGATTCTTCGGTTGTTTCCCATTTCACCTTTTTGACAGGCACGAACGTTGAACGTCGAACGTCATGATTACGTGGAGCCCGATTACACGAGTTGCTTTTTCGGTTGTTTCGTCTTTCGACAGCTTGGGTGAGGGGAGTAAAAATGAAGAGGGAAGGAAGTAACGAAAGCAGGAATGAAAAATTGAACTTTGACGTTTCTGATTTGGCAACCACAATAGTATATAACTGAGTTTTTTCCCGAGCCCCTATCTTTTTTCAGTGGAAAGGAAGAACTTCTATTACGTACATATTTCACCGGTTATTTATGTAGTTCTACGTTTGCTGGGAATTGATGCTTCTCGATGTTAGCAAAAAACGATTTGAACAAAAATTATTTAATTGAAAAATTGTTTTTCGTAATTGGAAACACCTAATATACGTTTGTATTTGCGAAATAAGTGATTAAAAAATATTTTTATTTATTACTACTGATTATTTTCTTACAATACAACCCCAAATTCCATGAACGTCAAAATAACGAATGGAAGTACGTACGTATTTTCGCGAACCATGTAATCATGAACGTTCGTGCCTGTCAAAAAGAAGAAAGAGGAAACAACCGAAAAAACGAATCGTGTAATCAGGCTCATGGTTCGTGAAAATACGTACGCACTTCCTTTCGGTATTTTGACGTTCATGGAATTTGGGGTTGTTTTGCAAGAAAATAATTCGTAGTAATAAATACAAATATTTTTTAGTCCATTATTTCTCACATACAATCGTTTATTAGGCACCTACATACATACATATATATAATCACGAAAAACAATATTCCAATTCAATAATTTTTGCTTAAATAATTTTTTGCTTACTCCGGGGAGCATTGTGGTTGCCAAATCAGAAACGTCAAAGTGCAACCAGAAAAAGTCTTGAAATTTTCATTCCTGCTTTTGTTACTGCCTTCCCTCTTCATTTCTACTCCCCTCACCCAATCAGTCAAAAAGAAGAAAGAGGAAACAACCAAACAAGCGAATCGTGTAATCGGGCTCGTTTTCTTGTTGAGCTTTGACGTTTTGATTGGGCAACTACAATGCTCCTCGGTGTTATACTACGTTTTCAACAGACACTGAATCGAGATTTAGGTAGATTAAGAGATTTATTTGGTATTTCCACTGCACTAAAAGATCAAAAATAGGATAATGATTTATGACAAAACATTTAAATGGGGTTCCATTTTTTGATATGATGTGGAAGTGAGATAGATAGTTTTTGTTTACATTATTTGTAGCTGTCAATAAACGAATAAATGGCGTTTAAATGGGTCAGTTCCACAATCATTCTCCGAAAAAAAAGTTTGTTCCATTTGACAATCAAATGTTTCCAAGAAGATTTGAATAGGCTTTATTTTAAATCTTCATTTAAGGAGATTAAAATTTGTATGGTAAATCTTCGGGATTTCAAGGAGATTTGTTATTATCTGGCTAAGTCTCGGTTAAGTGTCTGGTGAAAACGTAGTATTAGCAAAAAACGTTTGAACAAAAAAGATTGAATTGTATTATACAAGTATGTTTGAGAAAAAAGTAATTAAAAAACATTTTCATTTATGACTACTGATTATTCTCTAACAAAACAACCCCAAATTCCATGAACGTCAAAATAACGAAAGGAAGTACGTACGTCTTTTCGCGAACCGTGCAATCATAAAATGAACATACGTGCCTGTCAAACAAACGAACAAAAAAACGAACCGTATAATCAGACTCATAATGACTGAGACTCAAACAGTAATTTTGCAATTTAAGTGACAGATTTTATGACTGTTTTTTCCCTCGTGTAAATGCGGCATAAGACTCTCCCAATCCAATGCAAATTATTCGCTGCTGACAGTCAATTACATAGGAATATTTTGGAATATCCAATTGACAGTCCCCACAAAGTGCTAGCTATCACTTTTGGAAGTTTGATAGATTCGCAAAATGCTCTATTCACTGGTTAACAAACAAAATAATATGTCTGTTCCTTTAAGGCTTAACTACATAGGCCTACTTTTGTACAAAGTTACAAAAGTCAAAAAAAAATATATATCTTCATTTTTGTATGTGACTTGCCAGAAACTTGCTTATACTAGCATGCGCAAAAAATCACAGTAACTCAGAATTCAAGGAACAGACCTACAAAACACCCCGACTGCACTACAGAACAGACGTCCTAAATCACAGCCACAATCCAATTTAACAAACAGTGCATTTTTAATCACTTGGAAAATTATGTCATGTTGTTCGTTAGCCTTTTACAACTACTTCTATTATTTTCAACAAAAGTCACTTACTCATTCAATAAAACAAAAACAAAAAACTCACGCACTTGAAACGTCAAATCATGTTAGTTGTTTCGTCTTTTTGACTGAATGGGGGTGTAGATATTTAGAGGGAAGGAGGAAACGAATGCAGGACGGGGTTCACATTGGACTGACACTTCCGACTATTTTTGACTTCTCTGAAATTTGTCTCACTTCCACTTGATAATTAGAAAGAGAGAAAAGTAGACGTTCTCTTTTGTAAATTGGAGGAGTGAGTCCAATGTGAACACCGTCCAGGAATGAAACTTTCATAACTTTTTATGGTTGAACTTTGAACGCACGAACGTTTTTTGATTACATGGTTCGCGAAAATACGTACGTACTTCCATTCGTTATTTTGACGTTCATGGAATTTGGGGTTGTTTTGTAAGAAAATAATCAGTAGTAACAAATAAAAATATTCTTAATCACTTATTTCTTAAATACAATCGTATATTAGGTGTATCCAATTACAAAAAACAATTTTTCAATTCAATCAGTTTTGTTCAAATCGTTTTTTGCTAACATCGAGGAGCATTGTGGTATTCAAATCAGAAACGTAAAAGTTCAACCAGAAAAAGTCTTGAAATTTACATTCCTGCTTTCGTTACTTCCTTTCCTCTACATTGATTTCGTTTTTCTCGGGAATTGTATGTTATTTTAATGGGATTTTTGTTTCTTGAAGATATACGTACGATTATCTTTACTTCTTTTGATCATTCACTGAAATATTAAATAATTTCAAATACTTTAACATTTGTTTTCACTTTTAACATCGTCACAAAATTGTAATGAGAATATTTAATTCCATCTTGATGCATGAGAAATGTAAAATCTTGATAGTGTGTGTGCGATTTGATGTGAAATCTAGCTAAAAACGCAAGATTTGTTTGACAGCATAAAAATCGATTTTGTTTAGAAAAATTTCGATTTGTTCAGAAAAATTCGAATTTGTTTGGTTTTAAGGAATTCGACCGCTTTCACACAAGGAAACTGTGTTGCCAGAAACTAGCTAGTTTATGGGTGAGAAGGGTGTAAGGGGAGATTTCTTTCCTTCCCCTTACGCCTTCTCGCCTAAAAACTAATATAATTGCTGGCAACTCAGTTTCCTTGTGCGAAAGAGGACTAAGCTAAGTCCAGGTAATTATCGGGTATTAATTTAAGTCCCGATAAAAAGAGTATTACCTATAGGGGCCAATCATAGCAATCAGGAAAATGAATCGGGAAAACTTTTAAAATGGATTTTTTACACTATTTTCATACGATTTGAAACACAAATGGTATGCTAATTGTCACAAATCGTGAGTCCAAACGTTTCTTTCAGTAAAACGAAATAAAAATATTTAAGATTTACTGTACAGTTTTATTTAAGGAAATAAACAATTAAACAAACTTATCCATTAATCAAGATTAAAAATTTATTAGAGCATTTAGAAAAATGAGAGCGAGCGTAATCAAGAGCTTAAAAACTTCGTCTGGATCTCTTCGTGGCTTTTGCAATTTTAAACTGTCCTTCCAATTCAAATTCTTGCGGCAGTTGTCATTATGTCTGGGGCCTCTTATATGTTATATGTGTTATATTTTATAAATCTAACTATGTTTTCATTGGAGCCGAAATGAGGTAATTTCGAAATTAGCTCATTTGGAACTTCAAATAGAATAGAAAATATGTCAAATATGTATAAGAAATGACGTTCCAAATGAGCTAATTTCGAAATTACCTCATTTCGGCTCCCATGAAAACGTAGTATTAGTCTCGTTCAATTATTGTTTACTCTGCTGGGGTTTAGATGCCGTTGGCGGCGACACTAATCGATGAAAAATAACTCACAGAATCTTTTTTTCAAATAAAATATTGAATTCAAAAATTATCTTTTGTTAAAAATGTAATTATTTATTTTCCTAATGCAAATTCATTTTTCGTGCCAGCTGATCGTAATTTCTCACAAACTCAATTTCACTCATTCCACTCACAGAATTGCGGACGGAAAAGTTTTTCGTGTGCATTTCAATCAGGAAAACTTTGTGGTAGGCTGCTCAGCTGTCATATTTTTTTCCTGTTCGCTATAAACGACCATCAGGAAAAAATATTCAACTTTAAACTGTTTTAACTTTTTCTGATGCGTTTTCCGGATCGCTAAAACTGGCCCCTTACCAGCACGAACTTCCTACCTGTATGTTATCGATAATTTGTACGGAAACGTCAAGTTTTTTGCCGTACTGGCGTCACTTGTCGTTTTTTTTTTCGTCTAAGAACCCGTAACACCTTTCGTTTTTTTCAGTTGTTTCGTCTTTTGTCTTTTTGACAGATAGAGGTAAGGAAGTACCGAAAGCAGGAATCAAAATTTCAAGACTTTAAGCCTGATTACACGATTCGATTCTTCGGTTGTTTCCCATTTCACCTTTTTGACAGGCACGAACGTTGAACGTCGAACGTCATGATTACGTGGAGCCCGATTACACGAGTTGCTTTTTCGGTTGTTTCGTCTTTCGACAGCTTGGGTGAGGGGAGTAAAAATGAAGAGGGAAGGAAGTAACGAAAGCAGGAATGAAAATTTCAAGACTTTTTCTGATTGAACTTTGACGTTTCTGATTTGGCAACCACAATAGTATATAACTGAGTTTTTTCCCGAGCCCCTATCTTTTTTCAGTGGAAAGGAAGAACTTCTATTACGTACATATTTCACCGGTTATTTATGTAGTTCTACGTTTGCTGGGAATTGATGCTTCTCGATGTTAGCAAAAAACGATTTGAACAAAAATTATTTAATTGAAAAATTGTTTTTCGTAATTGGAAACACCTAATATACGTTTGTATTTGCGAAATAAGTGATTAAAAAATATTTTTATTTATTACTACTGATTATTTTCTTACAATACAACCCCAAATTCCATGAACGTCAAAATAACGAATGGAAGTACGTACGTATTTTCGCGAACCATGTAATCATGAACGTTCGTGCCTGTCAAAAAGAAGAAAGAGGAAACAACCGAAAAAACGAATCGTGTAATCAGGCTCATGGTTCGTGAAAATACGTACGCACTTCCTTTCGGTATTTTGACGTTCATGGAATTTGGGGTTGTTTTGCAAGAAAATAATTCGTAGTAATAAATACAAATATTTTTTAGTCCATTATTTCTCACATACAATCGTTTATTAGGCACCTACATACATACATATATATAATCACGAAAAACAATATTCCAATTCAATAATTTTTGCTTAAATAATTTTTTGCTTACTCCGGGGAGCATTGTGGTTGCCAAATCAGAAACGTCAAAGTGCAACCAGAAAAAGTCTTGAAATTTTCATTCCTGCTTTTGTTACTGCCTTCCCTCTTCATTTCTACTCCCCTCACCCAATCAGTCAAAAAGAAGAAAGAGGAAACAACCAAACAAGCGAATCGTGTAATCGGGCTCGTTTTCTTGTTGAGCTTTGACGTTTTGATTGGGCAACTACAATGCTCCTCGGTGTTATACTACGTTTTCAACAGACACTGAATCGAGATTTAGGTAGATTAAGAGATTTATTTGGTATTTCCACTGCACTAAAAGATCAAAAATAGGATAATGATTTATGACAAAACATTTAAATGGGGTTCCATTTTTTGATATGATGTGGAAGTGAGATAGATAGTTTTTGTTTACATTATTTGTAGCTGTCAATAAACGAATAAATGCCGTTTAAATGGGTCAGTTCCACAATCATTCTCCGAAAAAAAAGTTTGTTCCATTTGACAATCAAATGTTTCCAAGAAGATTTGAATAGGCTTTATTTTAAATCTTCATTTAAGGAGATTAAAATTTGTATGGTAAATCTTCGGGATTTCAAGGAGATTTGTTATTATCTGGCTAAGTCTCGGTTAAGTGTCTGGTGAAAACGTAGTATTAGCAAAAAACGTTTGAACAAAAAAGATTGAATTGTATTATACAAGTATGTTTGAGAAAAAAGTAATTAAAAAACATTTTCATTTATGACTACTGATTATTCTCTAACAAAACAACCCCAAATTCCATGAACGTCAAAATAACGAAAGGAAGTACGTACGTCTTTTCGCGAACCGTGCAATCATAAAATGAACATACGTGCCTGTCAAACAAACGAACAAAAAAACGAACCGTATAATCAGACTCATAATGACTGAGACTCAAACAGTAATTTTGCAATTTAAGTGACAGATTTTATGACTGTTTTTTCCCTCGTGTAAATGCGGCATAAGACTCTCCCAATCCAATGCAAATTATTCGCTGCTGACAGTCAATTACATAGGAATATTTTGGAATATCCAATTGACAGTCCCCACAAAGTGCTAGCTATCACTTTTGGATGTTTGATAGATTCGCAAAATGCTCTATTCACTGGTTAACAAACAAAATAATATGTCTGTTCCTTTAAGGCTTAACTACATAGGCCTACTTTTGTACAAAGTTACAAAAGTCAAAAAAAAATATATATCTTCATTTTTGTATGTGACTTGCCAGAAACTTGCTTATACTAGCATGCGCAAAAAATCACAGTAACTCAGAATTCAAGGAACAGACCTACAAAACACCCCGACTGCACTACAGAACAGACGTCCTAAATCACAGCCACAATCCAATTTAACAAACAGTGCATTTTTAATCACTTGGAAAATTATGTCATGTTGTTCGTTAGCCTTTTACAACTACTTCTATTATTTTCAACAAAAGTCACTTACTCATTCAATAAAACAAAAACAAAAAACTCACGCACTTGAAACGTCAAATCATGTTAGTTGTTTCGTCTTTTTGACTGAATGGGGGTGTAGATATTTAGAGGGAAGGAGGAAACGAATGCAGGACGGGGTTCACATTGGACTGACACTTCCGACTATTTTTGACTTCTCTGAAATTTGTCTCACTTCCACTTGATAATTAGAAAGAGAGAAAAGTAGACGTTCTCTTTTGTAAATTGGAGGAGTGAGTCCAATGTGAACACCGTCCAGGAATGAAACTTTCATAACTTTTTATGGTTGAACTTTGAACGCACGAACGTTTTTTGATTACATGGTTCGCGAAAATACGTACGTACTTCCATTCGTTATTTTGACGTTCATGGAATTTGGGGTTGTTTTGTAAGAAAATAATCAGTAGTAACAAATAAAAATATTCTTAATCACTTATTTCTTAAATACAATCGTATATTAGGTGTATCCAATTACAAAAAACAATTTTTCAATTCAATCAGTTTTGTTCAAATCGTTTTTTGCTAACATCGAGGAGCATTGTGGTATTCAAATCAGAAACGTAAAAGTTCAACCAGAAAAAGTCTTGAAATTTACATTCCTGCTTTCGTTACTTCCTTTCCTCTACATTGATTTCGTTTTTCTCGGGAATTGTATGTTATTTTAATGGGATTTTTGTTTCTTGAAGATATACGTACGATTATCTTTACTTCTTTTGATCATTCACTGAAATATTAAATAATTTCAAATACTTTAACATTTGTTTTCACTTTTAACATCGTCACAAAATTGTAATGAGAATATTTAATTCCATCTTGATGCATGCGAAATGTAAAATCTTGATAGTGTGTGTGCGATTTGATGTGAAATCTAGCTAAAAACGCAAGATTTGTTTGACAGCATAAAAATCGATTTTGTTTAGAAAAATTTCGATTTGTTCAGAAAAATTCGAATTTGTTTGGTTTTAAGGAATTCGACCGCTTTCACACAAGGAAACTGTGTTGCCAGAAACTAGCTAGTTTATGGGTGAGAAGGGTGTAAGGGGAGATTTCTTTCCTTCCCCTTACGCCTTCTCGCCTAAAAACTAATATAATTGCTGGCAACTCAGTTTCCTTGTGCGAAAGAGGACTAAGCTAAGTCCAGGTAATTATCGGGTATTAATTTAAGTCCCGATAAAAAGAGTATTACCTATAGGGGCCAATCATAGCAATCAGGAAAATGAATCGGGAAAACTTTTAAAATGGATTTTTTACACTATTTTCATACGATTTGAAACACAAATGGTATGCTAATTGTCACAAATCGTGAGTCCAAACGTTTCTTTCAGTAAAACGAAATAAAAATATTTAAGATTTACTGTACAGTTTTATTTAAGGAAATAAACAATTAAACAAACTTATCCATTAATCAAGATTAAAAATTTATTAGAGCATTTAGAAAAATGAGAGCGAGCGTAATCAAGAGCTTAAAAACTTCGTCTGGATCTCTTCGTGGCTTTTGCAATTTTAAACTGTCCTTCCAATTCAAATTCTTGCGGCAGTTGTCATTATGTCTGGGGCCTCTTATATGTTATATGTGTTATATTTTATAAATCTAACTATGTTTTCATTGGAGCCGAAATGAGGTAATTTCGAAATTAGCTCATTTGGAACTTCAAATAGAATAGAAAATATGTCAAATATGTATAAGAAATGACGTTCCAAATGAGCTAATTTCGAAATTACCTCATTTCGGCTCCCATGAAAACGTAGTATTAGTCTCGTTCAATTATTGTTTACTCTGCTGGGGTTTAGATGCCGTTGGCGGCGACACTAATCGATGAAAAATAACTCACAGAATCTTTTTTTCAAATAAAATATTGAATTCAAAAATTATCTTTTGTTAAAAATGTAATTATTTATTTTCCTAATGCAAATTCATTTTTCGTGCCAGCTGATCGTAATTTCTCACAAACTCAATTTCACTCATTCCACTCACAGAATTGCGGACGGAAAAGTTTTTCGTGTGCATTTCAATCAGGAAAACTTTGTGGTAGGCTGCTCAGCTGTCATATTTTTTTCCTGTTCGCTATAAACGACCATCAGGAAAAAATATTCAACTTTAAACTGTTTTAACTTTTTCTAATGCGTTTTCCGGATCGCTAAAACTGGCCCCTTACCAGCACGAACTTCCTACCTGTATGTTATCGATAATTTGTACGGAAACGTCAAGTTTTTTGCCGTACTGGCGTCACTTGTCGTTTTTTTTTTTCGTCTAAGAACCCGTAACACCTTTCGTTTTTTTCAGTTGTTTCGTCTTTTGTCTTTTTGACAGATAGAGGTAAGGAAGTACCGAAAGCAGGAATCAAAATTTCAAGACTTTAAGCCTGATTACACGATTCGATTCTTCGGTTGTTTCCCATTTCACCTTTTTGACAGGCACGAACGTTGAACGTCGAACGTCATGATTACGTGGAGCCCGATTACACGAGTTGCTTTTTCGGTTGTTTCGTCTTTCGACAGCTTGGGTGAGGGGAGTAAAAATGAAGAGGGAAGGAAGTAACGAAAGCAGGAATGAAAATTTCAAGACTTTTTCTGATTGAACTTTGACGTTTCTGATTTGGCAACCACAATAGTATATAACTGAGTTTTTTCCCGAGCCCCTATCTTTTTTCAGTGGAAAGGAAGAACTTCTATTACGTACATATTTCACCGGTTATTTATGTAGTTCTACGTTTGCTGGGAATTGATGCTTCTCGATGTTAGCAAAAAACGATTTGAACAAAAATTATTTAATTGAAAAATTGTTTTTCGTAATTGGAAACACCTAATATACGTTTGTATTTGCGAAATAAGTGATTAAAAAATATTTTTATTTATTACTACTGATTATTTTCTTACAATACAACCCCAAATTCCATGAACGTCAAAATAACGAATGGAAGTACGTACGTATTTTCGCGAACCATGTAATCATGAACGTTCGTGCCTGTCAAAAAGAAGAAAGAGGAAACAACCGAAAAAACGAATCGTGTAATCAGGCTCATGGTTCGTGAAAATACGTACGCACTTCCTTTCGGTATTTTGACGTTCATGGAATTTGGGGTTGTTTTGCAAGAAAATAATTCGTAGTAATAAATACAAATATTTTTTAGTCAATTATTTCTCACATACAATCGTTTATTAGGCACCTACATACATACATATATATAATCACGAAAAACAATATTCCAATTCAATAATTTTTGCTTAAATAATTTTTTGCTTACTCCGGGGAGCATTGTGGTTGCCAAATCAGAAACGTCAAAGTGCAACCAGAAAAAGTCTTGAAATTTTCATTCCTGCTTTTGTTACTTCCTTCCCTCTTCATTTCTACTCCCCTCACCCAATCAGTCAAAAAGAAGAAAGAGGAAACAACCAAACAAGCGAATCGTGTAATCGGGCTCGTTTTCTTGTTGAGCTTTGACGTTTTGATTGGGCAACTACAATGCACCTCGGTGTTATACTACGTTTTCAACAGACACTGAATCGAGATTTAGGTAGATTAAGAGATTTATTTGGTATTTCCACTGCACTAAAAGATCAAAAATAGGATAATGATTTATGACAAAACATTTAAATGGGGTTCCATTTTTTGATATGATGTGGAAGTGAGATAGATAGTTTTTGTTTACATTATTTGTAGCTGTCAATAAACGAATAAATGGCGTTTAAATGGGTCAGTTCCACAATCATTCTCCGAAAAAAAAGTTTGTTCCATTTGACAATCAAATGTTTCCAAGAAGATTTGAATAGGCTTTATTTTAAATCTTCATTTAAGGAGATTAAAATTTGTATGGTAAATCTTCGGGATTTCAAGGAGATTTGTTATTATCTGGCTAAATCTCGGTTAAGTGTCTGGTGAAAACGTAGTATTAGCAAAAAACGTTTGAACAAAAAAGATTGAATTGTATTATACAAGTATGTTTGAGAAAAAAGTAATTAAAAAACATTTTCATTTATGACTACTGATTATTCTCTAACAAAACAACCCCAAATTCCATGAACGTCAAAATAACGAAAGGAAGTACGTACGTCTTTTCGCGAACCGTGCAATCATAAAATGAACATACGTGCCTGTCAAACAAACGAACAAAAAAACGAACCGTATAATCAGACTCATAATGACTGAGACTCAAACAGTAATTTTGCAATTTAAGTGACAGATTTTATGACTGTTTTTTCCCTCGTGTAAATGCGGCATAAGACTCTCCCAATCCAATGCAAATTATTCGCTGCTGACAGATTTTAGTTGATACTATCCCTTCCACACTAGTGTATTAATACATGTCAAAAAAGTAGGAAACAGAATATAAAAAGGAAGTAGAATAGTGTAGAAACAAAATATGACAGCCCAGCCTACAGAACTCGACATTCTATCCCACACGATTTGACATGTGTTAATACATGAAGAATTTAAGGAATGGTTCTAATTTTAGCCCACATTTTATCACGTTTTATCAAATATGAAAAGCAATTTCTTTCCCACAAATTTGGCAGTCGCATGGAATTCTTTTCCACCTTAAATTTGACATGTATTAATACACAGTGGGCTAGTGTGGAAGGCTTTTTATACCTCTCATATTTTTATCGTTGCGAAAGTTTCGCTTCGATTTTAATTTGGTTTAGGAGGCATTAACTCTGAAAAAGTTGCAAGTTCTTTGACTTCTGGCAAATTTTCAATTTTTCATTTTGTAATAAACTAATTTTGTACAAAACCAATACTTTCCTTAACGAAATAAACCAAATCATAAAATGAAGATTAACTGACCAACCGATCAATTTGATGGTTGTCGGCGTCTTCGTCACAACTCGATGGTGTGCTTCATCGGCGGCGGCTGGTGTGGCCAGTGCGGCGTTGTTGTCGGCAAAGCTTCAAAGTGTGCGGACGTGTGCGATCGATTTGCATATTGCACTCGCTGCAACGATTATGGCCGATTAGTATCTTTGTGCTGCAAGTGATCTAGGATCGTAAACTAGGCAGATTGATCCGGTGCAGCTGAGTTAGAGAACTATCCAACCCTGCAAGATTATACACAACAACAACTGACTGTTGCGTGGCATGGATGATGGTGGGTGATGTTGGATGATGTGCTGCTGGACATCTGGATATACCTCTTTTTCGACAGTCCTCTATCATCAAGTTATGATTTGTCCAACAGACAAAAAGAAGACTTCGATGCGGGAATAA
The DNA here is from genome assembly GCA_949320155.1 of Melangyna quadrimaculata. Classification (NCBI taxonomy): domain Eukaryota; kingdom Metazoa; phylum Arthropoda; class Insecta; order Diptera; family Syrphidae; genus Melangyna; species Melangyna quadrimaculata. The sequence goes on along the minus strand of OX439483.1, from coordinate 55,092,758 downwards.
ACAAAACAACAACACAAAAAACAACTCGATCGAATATTTATTCCTCCTTAATGGACATCAACACGTCCGACAACGTTGGGTACAAATGATCGCCGGAGCTTCCCAAAAGATCGCTCGGACAAAAAATACCTTACATTGCGCATATACACACTACACAGGTCTGAAACTTGGTACTCGGTGGGCATCATCCAAGTCATAAAAATGTATCTTCCTTTTGTCGTTGTTGTTTTTTTCTCTGTCGAATTGAAGAAGATCGCGCCCGCGTGTGCGCACATGGTCGTGTGAATATCTCGAGCAGATCGCCGTCAGTCGCATAATGTCGGCATTACAGGTGATAACTAAAGGCTCTGATGCTAATGTGATTACAGCCTTTAAGTTTATAAACACAAGTTCCGCGCGCACATACACCGAATGGATCTTTATTTTGCTGGGTTTCTTCTGCGCTGGGATGATGGATCGTCGTCGCTTGGTTTTGGGATTCCTCTGGGATTGTTCGCGATTTGTGTTTTTTGTTGTTATAGTTGTTTTGGTAAGAAGGAGGAGGTACAGATCGATGATCATGAGGGTTTGGGCTCTTCCTTTGGAAATGGGAACACTCTGTTTGTGTCTGGATTAAGAAAAAATTAATATCGCATCAGTCTCCGTGCTTGCCGGACCGGAGCTGTACGAGTTGAAGCTCTGTGGCTCGGGGCGGCCTACTGGGAAAGTGGCTGCGCTTTTGCATTCATCCTGGACTCGTTATAATCCCTAATGGAATTTTTTTCGCGCAGCAGCGGCTGTTGGTCAACTCGCGGAACTATATGGGGGCCATGTCGGTTGTCGACAATGTTGAGAAATTCGATGATGCTGATGGGATGAAGGCGGGGATAGGTGGGTTGTTGTATAAGTCATCGGGTTTTTGGGCGATTTTATTGTAGGTATCCGCGCGGAGGTTTCAATTCTTTTTTTTTTTTGATAACTTGGGGCGAGTTACGAAGGCGGATTCAGTTGAAAAGTAATTTAGCATCCCTCGGGCTCGGGAAGAGATAGATAGATATATGCGCGGCTATTTTCAGATGGCAAACGATTCTTTCAATTCAAAGTGTGCCACTGCGCGCATTTCGCATACCGATACTGCGCGAGGTGTTTCTTTGTTGTTCAATCGGTGATTTTTGGTTTTGATCTTTTTTTTGTATTTTGATTTTGCGTATCTGATTTTATGGTGGTGGAATTTCGAGAGTGTGGGATTTAAATTAGGTCGTTGGTATTTAAGAACTAATCAAAAAAGTCATAATGAAATAGGATTCTTTTTGCGGTTTGTTGGCAGTGACATTTCCGCTCATAGGTATGATCTTGTTTTTGCATAAAGTATGGAATTTTAATTTTATGCGAGAGGTGTGCGTTCTTTAAGACGGGGATTAATTTGGATTAAAATAATTTGATGTCATGAAATTGGGTAAGACATATGCGACAGAGGAAGGCAATGGTAGGTCAAATTAAATCATTTCATTCATATTGAATTTATGCTGTAGTTGGAATTCTATTCTTTGGATTTATGGCCAGTTTGTTCACAGCTAATCATCCTTAATCCATGATTATTGTAACTGGAAAATCGTCGAATGTGTTTGTTGATCAAATTTTTTTCAAAAAGTTTGAAGTACGAGTTGCTAATCACAGCCTGTGAAAGTCACATACTAAATTTAACCCACTGTGAACAAACTGGCTCTTAGAAACAGAGAATTGCTGTGATTAAATCAGCCACAATAAATGTCTCTATTTTTATTGATTTCGATTTTCGAAAATCTAGTGATAAACTAGGTACATACAATTTGACACCTACAGGTGAGCCTTGTTGATAACACAACTACATTACTACACAGGCCATTCAGATGTCCCACATCACAGTCACAAACCAATAAACCAACAGTGCATGCACTTGAAACGTCAAATCTTGGCCAAACTTTGAACAGCGCTCATGTCTTGTTCAAAAAGCCATTTTTTCCACATTTCGCTGCCTGGACATGGATTTTTTGGATTTCAGTGCATTTTTTCTAGACATTGTCATAATCCTGCCATCGTTCATATGGCCTGTGGAGGCGGCCAGTAATGAAAAGCATCTCGACATCCAATTGGTTAAGCAAATTAACAGTCCTGTGCTGCCGTTGTGAGGCTCTAAGGTTTTTTTTCTTAGAAGGCGGTCACAATTTCGTTTTCTATGGAAGCCCTCATAATAAACCTCACAAGAACAACGTGAGTTGTGATCTGCCAAGGAGCAGATCATAATTTTTAAGTTTTTATGAGGCGAGTTCACCACGAGTTGAGAGGTTATTGTGACTTGTGAGGCATCAGTGAGGTTGCCAGAAAAAGGCTATAAATCAATTTTAAAGAAAAATAAGCCTCGTATGTGCCTACTTATTCCGGATTTACACGAATGATAAAACTGTCATAAAATCTTCCATTAAAATGAGAAAATAATGAAAAAATCAATGCATTAATGACATCAATTTACACGAAGGTATGGTTACACATTACATTACAATCGCAAAACTAAACGTCACTTTAACTTGTCATTTTCTTGTGACTAAAATTAATGACAGATTTTGATCCATCTACACGATTTTGCATTTATGACAAAAATATGGAAGAAATAATGAAAACTTGTTACTTGTGTAAATAACGCGGCATAAGCCACGTTATAAAATCATTCTACCTTATTTGTTTGCAGCACTGATATATTAATACTATATACAGGGTGTCCCATTAACAATGGTCCAAACTGAAATTGTTGATAGGCCAGGTGATGAACTATCAGAATTTGGTAACTTTTCCATACCGAATCATAGCGGTTCTCGAGTAACGGCTATTATTTGAAATTTGAAAAAAAATCTAACTTTAAACCAGTTTTTTGCTCACCCTGTTCATAATTCATTTTTGTTTTTTACAAATTTTGCATTAAAAAATTCACTTATAGTTTCACTAACCTTACTGAGTAAAATCTTTTTAATTGGCATCACCATTTGCCTACAAATCATTAGTTAGTATTGAACTTTGCCAAAATTAATTTTTGACCTCAATCTTCTGATGAGCCCTCTGAATAAAATTCGTATAGCTCAATAAAGGTTTTATATTTCAAAAATTGCCTATTTTTCTGTAGTTTCAAAAAAAGTATTAAACCTGCCAAAGCTATGTTTAAATAGACAGTTATAACCGCTTGAACCCAATCAAACAGGTTCAAAATCAAACAAAAATAAAACATTTTTGTTCAAATATTTCGATAAAATTAGAATTTCACTTCAAATATAACTCCGAAAGAGCTGAATTTTGGTGGAGATCTTCGTTTTGATGTCTTAAATAAATACCTTTAATTTAGACAAGGACCTTCTATTTTCTGTGGTGAAAGCGTAAAAATCCAGTATTTTTGAAAAAATTTCGAAAACCATCAGGTTTTTTAAGAAGTGTCTTTGGAAAACTTTTAGCTTATAGCAATCTAAAAATAACCATAAGGATACATTTTTCCGTTAGACCAATAAATTTTGAGACAAATGTGCGCAAATGCAACGGTGTGGAAAATACCACATCAAAGTATAAAAACACATTTTGTCCCCGTTTTCTCAAAATCTCTTGCTCCGATGAAAAAAAGGAGTTAATCTTTTTTTCTGTAGAATTTTATAAGCTACATGTTTTCCAAAGAAACTTCTTAAAAAACCTGATGGTTTTCGAAAAATTTTCAAATATACTGGATTTATACTCTTTCACCACAGAAAATTAAAAGTCCTTGTCAAAATTTAAGGTATTTATTTAAGAAATGCGTAAGACATCAAAACGAAGATCTCCACCAAAATTCAGCTCTTTCGGAGTTATATTTGAAGTGAAATTCTAATTTTATCGAAATATTTGAACAAAAATGTTTTATTTTTGTTTGATTTTGAACCTGTTTGATTGGGTTCAAACGGTTATAAATGTCTATTTAAACATAGCTTTGGCAAGTTTAATACCTTTTTTGAAACTACAGAAAAATATTTTACTCAGTAAAGTTAGTGAAACTATAAGTGAATTTTTTAATGCAAAATTTGTAAAAAACAAAAATGAATTATGGACAGGGTGAGCAAAAAACTGGTTTAAAGTTAGATTTTTTTCAAATTTCAAAAAATAGCCGTTACTCGAGAACCGCTATGATTCGGTATAGAAAAGTTACCAAATTCTGAAAGGCCATGGCCTGGCCTTTCACCAGTTTTGGTTCGGACCATTGTTAATGGGATACCCTGTATATCCACGACATGTCACGTTCTAGTTTTATTTTATGATGTCTGCATGTGTTATTGTAATGCCGCATTTACACGAGTGACAAGTTGTCATTATTTATTCCTCCATTTCTTGTCAAAAATGTTCAAGTCGTGTAAATGATTCTAAATCAGTTTGACAGATTTTATGACAGTTTTGTTAAGCCTTAACTACATAGACGTACTTTTGTACAAAAGTACAAAAGTGAAAAATTAAAATGCTCGCTAGCGAAACATTCTTGTAAGAAAACATACGAAAATGGTTCTGAAACATATTTTAAACCACCATGCACAGTTTTCCATTATTTATTTGCAAGCAGGTGTCTTCAGAATAGATATTTATTTCTCACTTTTGTACTTTTGTACAAAAGTAGGCCTATGTAGTTAAGCCTTTATTCGTGCAAATCTGGCATAATCCCTTGTACTAATGGAAAAACAGATTTTTCCAACAAAGAAAGTCAAAAATATTTGACTCCGTTCGGAAAAACACTTGGATAAATGTTGAATTCTTTTCAACCAAAAAATCAATTCGTCCAGAAATAAAGATCAATTCTTCTAGATTACTCAAACTTTTCAATTGTTAGCAAGATCTCACTTCCGCATACACTAGCAGGATTTGAAGTTTCTCATATATGACAAGTTGAAGATTTTCTTTATCGTGATCACCGGCATGTTTGTCCCCTTTCACACAAAGGAAACTGAGTTGCCAGCAACTGGAAATTTGTAGGTGCGAGAAGAGCAAGAAGTAAGAGCATGATTATACCGTTCGCTTTTTCGTTCGTTAAGTCTTTCGTGTTTTTGACAGGAACGAACGTTCATGATTACATGGTTCGCGAAAATACGCACGTACTTTGTGCCCGATTACACGATTCTTTTTTTTTTTGTTGTTTCGTCTTTCGTCTTTTTGACAGATTGGGTGAGGGGAGTAGAAATGTAGAGGGAAGGAAGTATAGAACAGGAATGAAAATTTCAAGACTTTTTCTGGTTGAACTTTGACGTTCCTGATTTGGCAACCACAATGCTCCTCGATGTTAGCAAAAAACGATTTGAACAAAAATTATTGAATTGAAAAATTATTTTTCGTAATTGGATACACCTAATATACGTTTGTATTTGCGAAATAAGTGATTAAAAAATATTTTTATTTAGACGGCTTTCACACAAGGAAACCGAGTTGCCAGAAACTGGCTAGTTTGTAGGCGAGAAGGGTGTGAAGGGAGATTTTTTGCCTTCCTTTTACGCCCTTCTCGCCTACAAACTAAAAATCGCCCGCAACTCAGTTTCCTTGTGTGAAAGGGGTCTTATTCCTACTGAAGATTTTCTTAGAAAACAACCCTAAATTCCATGAACGTCATAATAACGAATGGAATTTCGTACGTATTTTCGCGAACCATGTAATCATGAACATTCGTGCCTGTCAAAAACACGAAAGACGAACCGTATAATCAGGCTCCATGTCTTGTTCAAAACATTATTTTTTTTTACATGTCGCTGGATGGACATGGATTTTTTGGACTCCATTAGATTTTTCCTTACACATGTTCATGTTCATATTCCTGCCATGATCGTTCATGGCTTGTGGAGACGGAATGGCTTGCCGTTCATGAAATTTTGTTTTGTGAGAAAATAAACAGTAGCTAATAATAATCAAAAATATTTTTTAATCACTTCTTCCTCAAATATACTAGTATATTAAGCTATCGCTACAATGTATTTCATATGCGTAGAACTATTTTTGTCTCGTGTGTTGTGTTGTAGTGTGGAATGACAGCGACACACGACTCCACAACACAACACACGACACAGATGTGGATCAAGCTTTACGTAGGCATATAAAATTACGAAAAGAAATTTTCCAATCCCATCATTTTGACTCGAATTACTTTTTGCTAAAATTGAGGAGAGTTGTGGTTGCCAAATAAAAAACCTCAAAGTTCAACCAGAAAAAGTCTTGGACTTTTCATTCCTGCTTCCGTTACTTCCTTCCCTCTACATTTCTACACCCATCACGCAATCTATCAAAAAGACGAAAGATGAAACAACCGAATAACGAATCGTATAATCGGGGTCAAATCGCATGAACGTACGTCCCGTCCATGTCTAATAGTCAAAGGACGAAACGAACCGCTTAATCAGGATTTTATCGCTATTTTAGTATGACAGTTCATTTTATTTTTAATGGGACTTATGCTGGATTTACATGTATCTTCGTCTGCAGATAGTAGCCCGTAGCGTAATGGTTAGTGCTTTCGACTGTCACGCTGGAGGTCTGGGTTCGCTTCCCAGCCTCGTCCACCTAAAAACTAAAAAGTTTTTTTTCAGGGCTACTGCCTCTTGCGAGGCGTTGACAAATCCTCCAAGAGTATATCACTTGTCACGAATAAGTGCTTCTCATCTAGCCGTTCGGATTCGGCATAAAACTGTAGGTCCCTACCATTCCGATCGACAGGCGCACATAGGAATGGTTGCGAGTTGTTAGTCACTAGGCCCTGGTTCTTCATGAGCCGTTGTGCCACCCAATTTATTTTTATTTATTTTTCGTCTGCAGATATGAAGACAAGTAGAGTTAGACAAATGCATGCCAAAACTCTGAGCGTGTGAAAGAGAACCATCAACAAGATGAACATGTTCGTCTTCATATCTGCATTATGGCACTTCCTATAATCTGCATTTTGGTGTTCCCTCTATCCAACAAATGTAAATTTTAATTTTGCATCCCCTTTTTTTTGCAGAAGTCGGACGAAGATACATGTAAATCCACCATTAGCAGTTTTGAGCACTAATTGAACCCGATTACACTATTTGTTTTTTCGGTTCTTTCTTCTTGTGTCTTTTTGACAGATTGGGTGAGGAGAGTAGAAATGTAGAGTGAAGGAAGTAACGAAAGCAGGAATGCAAATTTCAAGACTTTTCTGGTTGAACTTTGACGTTTCTGATTTGGCAACCATAATGTTCCTCGATGTTAGCTGAAAATGATTTGAACAGGAACGATTGAATTGGAAAATAGTTTTTCGTTATTGGATATACCTTATATACGAGTGTATTTGAGAAATAAGTGGTGCGTTCCTTTATTAACCATAGTTAACTATGGTTGTTATGTCAAAAAAAATTGTTGAAGTGTCATTGTTAGATTTAGTTGGAAATTGTTACATTTCATTTAGGAACGATTTTTTGTTAGATATTGTTGATCTGTCAAGCGAACACTGGAAATTTTTTTTTATATTTTATTATCAAAATGAATAACCAAGCAAATATTGTAGTTGCTCTTAATTTACTGCACAAATTCGAAAAGGAAATTGAAGTAAGTTTTAAAATAAATGTTCGATTAGGTATTTACAAAAAAAAAACAAATTAATCACTAATAAACATACACAATTTTGTTGATAATATTACCATTTGAAGCAGTTACACACAGAATCATAATGTCTTTAAGAGTATACTCTCCTTTTTGGTTCACAATTGCAGTAAATTCCATTTTAATTTTTTAATTTTATTTTTTTTCAGTCTATTTCACTTCACAAAAAGGTTTGTTTTGATTCTTTAATTTTTTTTTGTAAACAAACCTTCTGACATTAGGTGACTTGACAGATCAACACTTTCAACTCATATCATGGAGATGAGTTGGAAATAGTTACGAATTGTAACTATTTGACACTAATAAACTGAATTTAGGAACGATGTGATGACGTCATATAGTTACAAATCGTAACTATTTTGTAATAAAGGAACGACCATTGTTAACTATAGTTAACCATAGTTAACTATGGTTAATAAAGGAACGCACCAAAGGGATTACGAAATATTAAAGATGAATTATTGACCAATTCGTAGTATACTTAAAGAGTGGATAAGATAAAAATCTTGATTTATCCTTCGGCTTTTTTGGTCACAATGGATATGGCAATGAAACAATCAAGTTACATTTGCTTTTCCCGACGTTTCGGCAGGGGTTGCTGCCTTCTTCAGGGGAACTTTATTTCACACAAAAATATATATAAAAAAAAAAAATTCAGTATAATAACAATTGTATGACAACATTAAAAATTAGGCTTACATTTTGTAAAAATATCAAAAATTGTAATAAATTTACATTGAATAAAATGTTTTAAATTTATGCACTTCAAAATGAAGTTCAGTCTTTATATATAAAACTTTATAAAACTTAAACAGAATAAACAAAAAACAAGTAATTGACGTTTAGTCAGTGACAAGTGAGCAATATACAGCGGATATGTTTTGTGTGTCGAGCTTTCGGTTCATGTTGTTGCGGTTGTTAATGATGTGCAACGTTTCAAGTCTGTATCGCTTTGACGCGTGCCGCTCGGTTTGGAGAATTTGGACATCTTCGAAGTCTGGAGAATGGCCGAGTGCGGAATAATCCAACAACAACACTGCAGACTCGCAACAACGAATTGGTGAACTGGCTGAGCAACAACAAATTTATAGACGATCGGGAAAAAACGAAGGTGACTACGTATACGGCACAACTTCCATCAATCTATGGCTTGCCGAAAATACACAAGCCAAATCTGCCCTTGCGTCCCATTACGTCGTCTATGAAATTGCCATGGTATGAACTTTCGAAATATGTAGGAATGTTATTACAGTACGCGACAGCAAAATCAAGCTACTAGGTAAAAAATTCGTATGAATTTATTGAAAAAGCAAAAATTGTTAAATTTCAAAAGAATGATGTTTTGGTCTCATATGATGTTGTCTCACTTTTTACAAACATTCCCGTCCATTTAGCTATAACTATAGCTAAAAAAAGATGGGATGTAATAAGTGAAAACACAACGTTGAACCAGGGCAAATTCTTGGAAATTCTCGATTTTTGCTTAAAAGAGAACAACTATTTACAGTACAAGGATGACATTTACAAGCAGATTTTTGGAATGCCTATGGGTAATCCATTGTCGCCGACTATCGCCAACTTGGTCCTTGACTATTTGCTGGAAGAATGTCTGGAAAAAATGGAAGAAAAACCAAGGTTCGTTTCAAAATATGTAGATGACATTTTTGCGATCATAAACAAAGACAAAGTCGATGATGTTCTTAGATCCCTGAATGGATTCCATCCAAAGATCCAATTCACAATTGAGATGGAAAAGAACTGTGAAATAGCATTTCTTGACGTGAAAATTCGTCGGGAGAACGAGGGTCTCGTGTTTAACTGGCACTATAAAGACACAGCGTCAGAAAGATTAATTAATTTTAAATCTAACCAAGCTAAGCACATCATTATTAACACGGCTTCCAACCTTATTGGCAAAGTATTCACGCTGAGTGATGAAAAATTTCATAACGCCAAAAAAATCACAAAAATACTGCGAGATAATGGGTTTCCCTCCTCAGTTATACGTGGTCTTATACAAAAACAAAAAATCAGAGCTCCACAGAACCTGAAAGCGGATTGCCCTATTGGATACTACAAAAGTGTTGTGTATGTACCTGGTTTAACGGAAAACTTCAAAAAGGTTGTCGTCAACAAATCAAAAGACGTTCTTTTGGCTTATAAATCCAACAAAACACTAAGCCACCTTTTCACTAAGCTTAAAGTTAAACGGGATAAAGACAAAACCACGGATGTGATATACAAAATCAACTGTAAGGGCAAACCCGACGATCCTTGCAATCAATGCTATATTGGCACCACAAAACAGTTCCTTCGTCAACGTATGTCTAACCACAAATCTGACATAAAATCTAACAACCCTGGGAAAACGGCATTAGCGAGTCACATAATTGAAAGCGGCCATTCTCCAGACTTAGAAGATGTCCAAATTCTCCAAACCGAGCGGCACGCGTCAAAGCGATACACACTTGAAACGTTGCACATCATTAACAACCGCAACAACATGAACCGAAAGCTCGACACACAAAACATATCCGCTGTATATTGCTCACTTGTCACTGACTAAACGTCAATTACTTGTTTTTTGTTTATTCTGTTTAAGTTTTATAAAGTTTTATATATAAAGACTGAACTTCATTTTGAAGTGCATAAATTTAAAACATTTTATTCAATGGAAATTTATTACAATTTTTGATATTTTTACAAAATGTAAGTCTAATTTTTAATGTTGTCATACAATTGTTATTATACTGATTTTTTTTTTTATATATATATTTTTGTGTGAAATAAAGTTCCCCTGAAGAAGGCAGCAACCCCTGCCGAAACGTCGGGAAAAGCAAATGTAACTTGATTGTTTCATTGCCATATCCATTGTGACCAAAAAAGCCGAAGGATAAATCAAGATTTTTATCTGATCCACTCTTCAAGGGTTAAGAAATATTTTAATTTATTACTACTGATTATTTTCTTAAAAAACAGCCCCAAATTCTATGAACGTCAAAATATCGAAAGGAAGTAAGCACGTATTCTTGCGTATCAACCAATGAAATTAACTGAAAAAACGAACCGTATAATCAGACTCATTGGTCTAATGGTGTTTTCGGTTCGTAAATTCAGATTTCAATATAAAAATTGATTTATTTCTTGGTGAATCAAATGCCAATTCAAATTGATTTATTTTTGTCATTGTATTCGTGTAATTTTATGTTTGTTTCATAACATAACAAAACTCGTCATCACTTGATGCACTTTCAAAAGAAAGCAATGACCTTCATGAATTTATTAATTTATTTTTAACAGCTTCCATTTTACATCCGAAACGCTTCCCTTTATAACAAAATTTTCTTTAACCGAAAGAAATTCAAACAATACAAACAAATTTGGAAAAGTGACAACTTATAATTGTATTGGTATTATGCGGGAGGTGTAAATCTGCCGAAAAATCTAGATCTGCAAATTTGATTTTAAATCAAAAAATAAACCAATTTATTTGCCCATTGGAATATAAAATCTGCGTTTTGACAAATTTAAATCAAAAATAAATTGATTTATTTTACCAATCGAAAACACCATAAATTTACATGATTCGTTCTGACGTCACTATATTTTATCCTAGAGCCTGATTATTTGTTTCGTTTTTTTCGTTCGTTTCGTCTTCCGTCTTTTTGACAGGCACGTACGATCATGATTACACGCATTAAGGCTCTCCCAAACCAATGCGGAACATTCGTTGCGGCGAAAAAACATTCGCATGTCAAAATTTATTTACATGGTGATATATGAGAGTGCCCACACCAACGCGGCGGAGAAACATATGAAATAATTTTGAGTGACGAATGTTTTTTCGCCGCAACGAATGTTTCGCATTGGTTTGGGAGAGCCTTTACACGTTTCATGTAACGTAAGGTGCGTGTATATTAACAACCTTATGGTGGATTTACATGTATCTTCGTCCGACTTCTGCAATAAAAAGGGGATGCAAAATTGAAATGTACATTTGTTGGATAGAGAGGGAACACCAAAATGGAGAAGATCTTCGTGCATGAAGATTATAGGAAGTGCCATAATGCAGATATGAAGACGAACATGTTAATCTTCTTGATAGTTCTCTTTCACACGCTCGGAATTTTGGCATACATCTGTTCCGCTCTACTTTTCTTCATATTTGCAGACGAAGATACTTGTAAGTCCAGCATTATTCTTGCAACCTCACTGATGCCTCACAAGTCTCAATAAACTCATAACTCTTTGTGAACTCGCATCATAAAAACTAAAAAATTATGATCTGCTCCTTCGCTGATCACAACTCACGTTGTTGAGAGCTCCCACAAAATACGAGCATCAGAAACGTCAAAATTAAACAAGAAAAAGTCTTGCAATTTTCATTCCTGCTTTTTTGTTATTTCCTTCCCTCTACATTCCCACATCCCAATCAGTCAAAAGGGCGAAACAACCGAAAAAAAGATTCGTTTAATCGGGGTCTTAGTCTAAACTTTTATGGAGAACGAGATATCCAAGTAAGTGAATTTTTTTTTCTAATTTTGTATGGCGAATTTACATGTATCTGCGTCTGCATTATGCAGAAAAGTAGAGCAGGAGAGATGTATACAAAATATCCGAGCGAGGGAAAGAGAACCATCAAGAAGATGAACATGTTCGTCTTCATCCTATAATGCAGAAACGAAGTTCTTCTGCATTTTGATCTTTTCTCTCTATTTAACAAATGTTCATTTTGTATTTGGCATCCCTTTTTTTTTGCAGAAACCAAATGCAGATACATGTAAATCCACCAAAAATCCCACCTCACACAACAATCTCTTTTTCATAATTTTTGGACGTGTAATAAATACAAAGACGTCAAATCAAAATGATTCCCGCGAGCCACAAAGTGAGGACAATCTGAACACCGTCTTTGTAACATAATTCCCAGCGTAAAGATTTGGTTGAAATTATCACATTTTTAAACTTCAATTTGTGTAAAAAGTGTATCTAAAAACAACGTTTTAGCTTTTTGGCATAGAAAGTAGTGACTTTTGATGAGTGGGTTGATGCGATCTACGAAATTGGAACCGACTAATTTTGGTAATTGAAATTTTGTGTGAATTGATAAAATTTTCTCGTTGCCGAGAATTTGCCGTTATTGTGAAATAAATAAAAATGAATAAACTGTTATTTTCAATTCAAGTAACAAATACCCCGTTTACAAACAGAATCGAGAGCTCGAGAGTTAATTAGGGTCGGATTTTCGACCCAGGTGCTTGGTCACGTGAGTTGAGAGCGCCATTTGTAGTTGAGTTGATACGGTGTTGAGATTACCTTTAATTGAATGGCAACAATATATTTATTTTACACAAAAACAGTTCAAATTTAATGAATTTTAGTACATACTTCACATAGCTATCAAAACAAATAAATAATTTTACTCGCACATGTGCAAAATCACTGTGGTGAACACATCCTCAAGACCGACTCTTCGACCCAGGTTTTTTATCAACAATTTCGACTCGACTCCGCTCCTGAAGTGGAATCGAGTCGGTTGAAGCTCATTTCAAGCCAACGCAGGTATACAAAGGGGCCAAGCGAGCTTGAAGCTCGCTCGAATACCTCATGTAAACGGGGTAAAAGTGAACATTAAACGAGGTGAACTTTCTTTTTTAAGCTCCCTCATGAGTTAATTTGGGGAATATAATGTAATTTCGTGTCTTAAAACAATCGAATGTGAATAATGCTGTAAAGTTTCTTTTGGAAATTATTAGGGCCAGGGATAAGTTTTCCAGGCAATTTAACTATCGTTTAATTCGATTTTTGTTCGGGAAAATGTATTCCGAATGAGGTTGACGATAACTAACATTTTGTTTTGGCGTGATAAAATATTTGAGGGGTAGAAATTTCCTCTTAATATTACCGTTATAATAGGGCCTAGTTTCTTTTGACAATTAATTTTGTTTTCATTATTTATTTTATATGAATGTTGACAACACGCTAAATGGGAGTATAGTACGACTTCAAGAAGTTTGGAAGTAAAATGATAAAATGATGTGTCAGTTCTTACCTAAAGCTATCTTCTTACTAAATCAACACATCTGGCCACTGATTTAATCCTCGTATTCAATGTGTTTCTTTTTCCAATAATCATTCTAGAACATTGTTTCTTATCCGGAAATTGTTTGTTGGTTTTAAATATTCAAAACAACTACATACACCGGGGAAGTAAATTTTTAAACAGAAAAATTACTTGGCAGCACTTTCCTTTGCATTGCCTACTTTTAGGAATTTCGTAGTATATACAAGAACCATGCACAATAATCGGGGTTTATTATTCGGAGTAAACCATCGAAGACTCGCATCACATTTTCGGGTATGGTTAATAACCTAGAAAAAGAGAGTGACCAGAATATGTTTATTACTTAAATCAATAAAACAATAAATAGAGATAATTATAAAATTAGTTTACTGGTAAAACTAATTTGTTAATAGTTACATATTTGAATAATAGCTTCAAGCTCAACCATTCTTATCACATTATGTATACACATATTCCAAAATCTTCAAATTGCTTTGAATTTGAATTAAATGTCAACTCCTTTCCCGTTGATTTGTATTTTAATTTCTGGTTCCGGTGCGGGCACAGAAATAAAACGAATAGTTTCTCTCGATCTGCGTGATGAGGATGGCATCGTGCTCAAATCCACGGTGAGTTTTTGATACGCGTCATGCGGAACAGACATACTTTGGCTGAATCTGCTGTCAGCGGAGTGTGACCGACGTTTTTTAATTGTATCGGAGAACTTTATTGAATCCTGGAAACAAAAACAAAATTTCCATAGAAAAATTTCATTATTTAAATAAAAAAAAACAACTTACTTCTGTACTAGAAAGTTTTCTCATTCTTTGCACAATTCCATGTTGAAATCCTAGCTTATTGGTCATAGAGCCCGCTGATTTATTTTCATTCAGAAAAGACAAAAACGATTGTGAACGCTCAGGCAAATTATTGTGAAACAACACTGGAGGTGGATTAATGTTGTAACGACTCAGGCGTTGTTCCCATTGTTCAATTTGTTGAAGAATATTTCCGGTAATTGGTGGAGCTGCTGATATTGATGGTGTATTTGGGAGGGACATATCAATCACAACGGAATTATTATCAAAGAAGGAACCTTCAAGTTCCATTATACTTTCCTGGCTGTCCATAATCTTAAGGAGAACAAAAAGACGAAAGCGATTTGAGTGTTTGGTGAAGTTTTTTTTTTTTATTTTTTTGTTTTATGTGAGTGAACTTACTTTTATGAGTGAAAAGCACAAAACAATTAATAGCTTTATGTGTTGGTATACGAATAATGTGTATTCCGTATAATTATTATTAGCAACAAAACAACAATCCCAGAGAGATTGATAAGAACCCACTGCGCGTTTTCATGAATTTGTTCAATTTTATAAAGCTAATACAAGCAACCAATAAAATTTATAAGCTTAAATACAATCTCGTAAAAGATATCGAGCACATAATCTCAAACATAGCGAAAACAATGATTTTTTTAGTTTTCAAATTAAACTTTCTCAGAAACCTGACTTGAGGAACAATTTTGAGCTCGGATTCAAGATAGAATTTGAAAAACCTCTGGAAAATGTTAATACAAATATTTATTTTTCCTTGTTATATACAAACTTCAAAAACTGCAAAAAGATAGAGAATATTTTTTTTTCATTTTCAAACGAGAACAAAAAACTAAACCGATGAATTAAATCGAACGAACAAAACATGGGAAAAGCAAGAACCTATTATTAGTTTGGTTTCTGTTTTCAAAAAACGAGAGATTTTCGCCGGAGTTTTTAAGCGTACTTATAATTATTGTAAGCACTAAATTCACCAAGATAATTGTTTTTCCCCAGAATTGGCACAGTTCTGGATGTGTTATACATTAAAAATGTATTTTTATCAAGACTATAATCTGTATCTATCGCATCAATAAAATTCGTCGAGAAACGTTGAAAATTGGAATGAAACTCATTTTATAGCCTTATCGGTTTTCTTTAGGTATGCTATTGAATATAAAATGTGAATACGTACTAAAGTAAGAATCACTTTTAAGGGTTTTTATTATTTAATATGTTTGTGTGGAATATAAGTTCCTTAAAACTTAAAATTCTCCTAAATTCAACCAAGCACTTCTAAAAGAATGATTACACTGAAAATGTTTTTGTTATAACTCGAACATTAAGCCGAATTTAATAATTGAACTTAAGAGACTTCTTGTTGGAAATTGGATTTTCTAGCAATATGAATATTAATTGATTTAGTAACAAAAAGTAACCTACAAAAATCGAAAACGATTGATATTTATTAACTTTTTTTTACTAAATTGCTAATAACCAGTTTTTTTTTACACAGAATTAAAAGAAATAATTTAAAAAGAGGATAGTTTTAATGATTTTCTCTTTTAAATTATTTTATTTATTTTTTCATATAATGTGCTCCAATTTATTATTTTATGATTTTATAATCAATCACCTTTTGAGTATGAATTTTGTTACAACTTCAGAGTAATTTTTTTTTATACAACTATAATAACGTTTCTTCATGATGAGACTTTTTTTAAATTAATATATGTACATATGTTAATGTTTGTATAGTACTTTATTGTAAGTGCTACCGTTGTTTTTAATTTTTTTTTTATTTTCAGCTAGGTTCTAGAAATCACGTGAAATAAAAATGAAATTGAAATTGAAAACCGAGTGAATTTATTTTCCATGTTTCACATTTCGATCGATTTCATAATTTCGAAAGCTTTTCGAAATCACTTTAAGGGGCTTATTGCGAGGGTCTATTATTCTATTCGACTTAAGTCTATTCGACTTTTTTCGATTCTATCAAATTTGAAATAAGTATCGCCTTGCTCAGTAGACTTTATTAATAGAATCGATTTTCGAAAATAGAATATTAAAAGCTCTCGACTAGAGCTTTAGACTGATATATCAAATCTCCCAAGAGTTTTAGAAAATAAATATAGTTTGACGAAAATTTGACGTTTTTTTAATGAAATAAATAGTTTTTCTTCAAAAAAATAATATTTCATACCGCGACTAATTGCAAAAATGAAAAATGAATGACATACATTTGTATAATATTATTATGGTGTATACATATTTATGATAACGTGGTAGCTTCGCAGACTCCTTTAAGGGTGCAGTGATAATTTGTGCATCTTCAAAATGCACTTTCTCTAAAAGCCTTAATAACAGTTATAACAACTTGAAAAATCATTTCGCAGTTGAATGTAAAGCTCCTTTGTACCAAATATGACATTGCAGCTTTTTGCAAAAGTTAGGACATTGAGAAAATTGTTGGGCATCCATATAAATATCAATAATTACATCAGCATCAACTATTAAGACTTTTGGAAAAAAGTGAATTTTTATGAGCATTTTAAAAATGCACAATTTCTATGGAATGTATAATAAGTATATAAAAATCTTAACAAAAAATGTATTATGGTAGCAAATTTTATATTGCAGCACATGTTAAGATGATTGAACATCTTGAAGGAAGGACACCAAACATGGATGACGATATGAAAGTTCATATTGTACCACAAGACATTCTTTTCCACTAAAAAACATTCTTATTATAGGTTTAAACAAAAATTTACACAAAAGTCGATCAGAAATTCTTGATCGAAAAAAAATTCTATTTAGTAGAAAAAAAATTATTCTAATAGAAATTCGCAATACCGATGATAGACTATAAGTCTATAAGTCTATTCTGAATAGACTCTCGCAATAAGCCCCTAAGTGAAATCAAAAACAGCTTACTCGTTCTTCAATTTTTTTTTCTACGTGCTACGAAATTAAAAAAAAAAAACGTTAGATGTTAGTTTCCCCAAACCGATATATATAGTTCATAAAAAAAATTAAAAAAACACGTTAGATCTTAGTTTCCCTAACCGATATCTATAGCTCTAAAACTCAGTAATGATTTTAGACCAAGTTTTAGGGGATTTGAAGTGAAGAAATGCTCGAGTTCTAAATAATTTAAAAACGGAGTTACAAAAATAAACCGATGAATTCCTAGATCGTGTTCTAAATTCTAAAAATTAAAAAAAATTAGTGATGTTTTCATTTCTGCGGTCTTGGAACTTGAGCAAAAAGATTTGCAATAGATAAAATTAAAAGATATACGTTGTGAAAGACGTTTCTAATCCTTATGAATTGCTGATGCAGCGTGAGTAGCACCTAATAGAAATTTTCAACAAAGGTTTTTTATTAAAATTTATTATTTAATTCAGGTTTGTATAATACTTCCGCTTAAGTAAAGATGCCTTTAAAAGGTTGTTGGAAGCTGTTGTGTCGTGTCTAGGAAAATCTTCCATTCCTGCACATTGCAGCTGGCTGCTGTTTTGATTTTTTCTTTGCAGAAGGGAACTTTCAACAATTGGCTAGGACAGATGCTTATGTAGCTACGGGCTGTAAAAAATGTGTCAAAAATATTATCACGAGTCTTGAAAGTGTTAGAATAAGAAGAAACTCTCAGTCAGATGCTGACATTTCATGGATAAATTTAGTGTTCCTGGCGTCATAGGATGTGTCGACGGCACACACATTAAAATGTCGCAACCACATCAAGATCCTACCCTATTTTTTTTTTTAACAAAAAAGGATAATTTTCATTCAATGCACTAACTAATTCTGTTTTCAATATTTTATTTATTAATTGCCTTTTAAAATAAACACACAAAAACTCAAATTTCGATTGCTTTTGATTAAAACAAAATCCTGAAATATAGCGTGATGCGCAGTAATTTTATGCTTCCCATGTTGAAATAAGTTATTTTACTTGAATAATATTTATAAAATATAAAAAATCATTTATATTTTAGAACGCAACACCTTGCTATCCCAGTTTCACTTGAGAATATCTGGTCGAATTGAAATCACATGAAAATCGATAAAATCGAAATGTGGAACACGGAAATTCGATCAGTTTTAACTTCGAAAAAAATGAAATTGATATCAGTAAAAGTGAAATGTGGAACACCAAATTTGATTTCACATCGATTTCAATTTCATTTCGATAGAAAGTGATTTCTGGAACCTAGCCTGTTTAAGTCAATTTTTTTCTAAAATGCCCCTACCTTCCAAACAGGGTAAGATAGATAATAACTTGTTCCTGACCCTTCTACAAAAATCGTTATCAATTTTTGGCGCCAAAGTTATGGTGCTCGTGCCAAAAAATGGCCCTGAAAATGTAGGTATATGGGAAACAACAAAAAAAAACAAAACAAAGTTTAAAATTTGTAAATGTGGCCGTTTCTCATGACTTTGGGGCAGACCGACTTACAACATAGGCGCCTGTCATGTGACTGAGCAATGAGCATACACTAAGCGGCGCGCCACTATCCTTTTCCTAAGTTTGGGCTATTTTTACTATGAATAAGAGGCCAAAATGTAGGTCCGTTTTTGATTTTTTGTTTGCGGTCATTTTTCTTTGGGTAAAATTTCATGTAGCCGTGTAAGGCTCGTTTCACACACATTCGGTTTCATTCATTTCGGTCTGTATTCGGTTCGTTTTCGGTCTAGACTTCTCAGTCTAGACTTTTCTTCACACGCAGACGGTTCATATTATGTTTGTACTCACGAATAATTAAATTAAAAAAAAAAAAAAACTTCCTTGGACCCGAATACTACGTGCCTTCGTATCGAAATCGATTCGAGGATCGAACTCATATCAGGCATATCCAAAAACGAAGCCAATACAGACCGAACCGAACGATACCGAGTATGTGTGCCTAAGGCACGTTTCACACACATTCGATTTCGTTCGGTTAGGTCTCTATTCGGTTTGTATTCGGCTGTGCCTGATATGTGTGAAACGATAAAACAGTGCTCTACGGTTTCTGTAAGGTTTTTATTTTTACCGAATAGAGACCGAACCGAATGAAACCGAATGTGTGTGTAACAAGCCTAAGTCTATATGGAAAAGCACTAGGGAGAATTGAATCACATTTTTATTTTCAAATAACATAGGTTTTTATTTAAAAAAAAAAAAATAACTCATATGTGAAACAGGTACATTAACGGCCAATTTCTTCACCAAAGTACTAAGCTAGTCTAGTACCCAGTCTAGCTAGACTAGGTACTAGCTCTAGTACTCGGTCCTAAAGAAAACTTATTACCTCAGCATTTCTTTTCATCATTAGTACCGAATCTAGGTTCACATAGCAGTATTACGAACCTAGTACGTCTAAAACTGGTCTAATAGTGATTTTGACACCATTTAGGTATTTAAAATATTATTTTGATATTAAATGTTTGTTTACAGAAATTTTTAATTATATTTCGTACTTACCGCCTCAGAGACGGAAATTCTTGGAGAAAAGCGACGAAATTTGATTGCCACGGAGGCAGAATTTGAAGGCCTGATCTGGTAGCTGCTTTATCAAGACGAGTGTGCTGGTTGTGCAGCAGACCTTTGACTTAAAAGAATACCACTAGTTTTATAATAATGTTGTTGTTACGTTCGCCTGCCAGAAAATATTGTGACAGCGTTGCCGAAAAATTGCATCAAATGTTCAAATACATTCACATCAATGCATCTCATTTCACAAACCGATATGAATAGTTATTTGACCTCGGCCATATAATCTTTGATTATCGATACTCGCATAGGATTATGAGGTATGAAAAACGTTAAATTATAGACGTTAGTCATACCTTCGACCGGAAATAAGTTTTTGTTGACGTTTCTGTGCAACCACCATCTCAAATGTGATTTTTTTAAAATTATTTTGCGCTTGGGGAAAAAGTGCATTCGATGCATCATAAAAATAGCACTTTTCCTAAAGCTAAAATAATCGATATTTTTAAGGTTAGGTACATGGTATGAAATATGCATGCATTGCATAATAGTATCCAAGCCATTCTCCAAGTGTACTTGCGCCTACAAGACGCTGCCACGTAATATTTGTTAAGAAAAATTATAAGAAAAAGTGCATTTGTAAGATGCATGGTAAAAATGCACCTTTTCAACAACAAAAAAAGGTTTATATCTTAAAATGCATTTCATTAATAATTTTCAATCATCTGTTTACCCAAAACGACTTTTCATCGTCTTGAAGGTGAATGGACACTCATCTCATATGTACCTCCATTACATATATGTATGTATGTACTTATTTAAATCCATACATTATGCATTCTGCACAAATTTAGACATAGAATAAAAGTGAGTACAGTTATAAAAAACGCGATATTACAAGAAAACAAAAATAACATCTGAAGCAGAAAAAATGAACAATATCTATTAAAACGAATCAAAAAACTAGCTTTGATTCGGGTACTAACGCCGTAGACTGTCGATTTCGAAGTAATAGCTAATACCGGGTCCTAGCTGGTACTAAAACCAATTTGACAGAACAAGGTAGTAGTACTTCTGTGAAGAAATCACTTGATACCGATTTGATTATTAATAACTGGTATAATAACCAGGTACTAGCTGATTTTGAGGAGCTAGCTAGTACCGAGTTCTAACTGATACTCGGTACCAAATTAACAGGACTAGGGCGTAGTACTTGTGTGAAGAAATGCGTTGGTACCGATTTGAGTACTAACTTTAGGACTAGTACTGGTCCTAGCGTTAGTTCTCTGTGAAGAAATTGGCTGTAAGCCACAATATGAGGCTTAGAACTGAAGATTATTTAAGTTGTCCGATCTTTATGAATGAGAACAAATAATTAGAGGGGAAAGGACGACCCAAGATTGTTGGTACAAATTACTGAAAATATAAAGAAAAAAAATATTAAAAATGTGATTGAGTGAAAAGTCAATACGACTTCTGGTACATCAAATTCAAAGGCTGATACAAATTTTTAAAATAAAAAAAAAAAAAACAAAACTTACAAACTCATTGCTAAATAAAGTCAATAATTGTATTATTCTCAATGGATCTTCAAATAACTGTCATTAAGAGAGGCATTATGATTTATAAAAATAATTATCCACAGTCACATGAAATCTTCGAAGAAAAGTCAAAGAATGTTTTTTTTTTCACCTATCTTACTGTTTCAATAATTAAAAACAAAAATAATACAAATAGAAAAATGAAAATAAAAGAAACCTATGTATTTGTGAACTTTTGTTAATAAAATGGGCCCTAGCGAGGAATCCGTCGGAACGGAAAATTCTACGATTTCCTCCGAATCGGAGGCTTTTTGCTTCGAGGTATTCTTCCGAACAGCTGTTCGGAACATTTTTCCGACATTCTTTGAAGCAGCCCGTTGTTCTGCGTTGACATGCGATGTAATGCGTTTTTAGAAGAACATTTTAAAATATTGTTCCGAAATCCTCCGACACAAATTGTTCGCGGAATTTTTTCCGATTTTCAGTGAATTGTAAGAAAAATGTAAGAATTAAAAAATACATATAATTAAAGAAAGAAATTGTGTGTACCTGTTGCTTGAATTCACGTTTCCAGTATAAGAGAAAACGAGAAAACAATACACGAAATTATGTATATAAAAAGGTCAACAGAAGATGTTCCTGCATTTTTGTAATTCTCTTAGAATCTTAAATCTGTCGCATGTCAAATCAATGCGTCGCGTCGTCGTATTTTGTATTTTTCCTTTCCGAATCGGACACCTCGAATGTAATTGGAATCTCCGACAAAGTATGCGTTGCGGAGAATGTTCCGCTCCGACGGATACCTCACTAGGGCAGATTTATTCTTCAAATGTATGAAGATGACTACGAAGCTGTAGCCCCAAAAAGATATTAAGAATATAATACTTTTTTAATTGTGTTTAATTAAAATTTGATTTTTGTAAGACTGTGCCAGGTGCGTATAAGCGTTTATAACTTTATGTACATATATTTAGTAAAAACAAAATTCCATTTCGCTCTGTGACTACGATTGTTCGTATCCATCATGCCCTCAAACACCTTTTGATTCAAAAACCCTTCCTTATTATATGTAATGTTCCTAAATATTATGTACAGCATTTTGTGCAGAGAAAAAACACTGTTGAAACTTATCGGTGATTTAACACAACAAGAAAAATGAATTTCTGAAGTTTAAACAATTATATTTTTTTTAATTTTTGAGTACAAACAAAATATGAATGGTACTCCAATGTTAAATATTTAATATTATGCAGATAAAAATTAAATTAATTAAAACATTATAAATCTCGAAGGTTTTGAATGAACAACAACCAATTGTGTTGGCTACCACCGAGTATTATATAGGCTGGAATTATTGCAATTTCATGGCTGCCACACCAACCATCAGATTCCTTTAGTGGTGCTTAGTCTATAGTTCCAATTTTTATTTATAAATTATTTTGCCGTCAACTGGATTTGAACCCAGACCAAGCTACCTCAGAGGCCGCTGCACTACGCATTGCACCACCTGATGGTCACCTGATCGTGCCCATCCAAATGAAGGTTTTTTCTAATTTTACAATTGCATTTGGACAACTAGCATTTTTACAAGCCACACACAAGTTAGATGTTATTCATTTGGGTTCTTTCTTTTTCTCCTCTCCGTTATCACCGCAACAATTCGTTGCATATGTGTAAGGAGGGAAATTGTATGAAAGATTTGACACTGGTCAAGAATTAAGTTTCATACAAATTTTCATTCTCATTTTTGAAATAACGAATTTTCAAAAATTTACCGTTAATTGATAAGATTAAAAAAATATTGAATGAATGTTTTTCGAAATATTGGGTTTTCAAAAAAAGACTAAAAAAAAGATTAAAACTTTTTTCAAAAATCGAAAAAATTCTATTACACATAGTGACTCCTTACACATACGGTGTGACAAAAGGTTAGATCGAGACATAAAAAAAATCGTTTGACAAGGGGGGTCTATTTCAATTTTCCATTTTCTAAACAAAACAAAACAGAAACAAATTTATTAAAGAACGACGGCGGCGGTAACACTGACAATGCCATGTTATATCATTCATTATTTTTTCTATAAATAAAGTTGTTTTAATGGATTTGTTTTGAAAAATTAATTTTCAAACTCAATTTTGAAAAAAAATTAAAACAAAATCAAACTAATTTTTTTTTTTTCAAAATTGTACGTAATTAAGTATCCACTAATTTTGTTTCCAAAACTAAACAAAAACAAACACTTCTGTTTAAAAATAAAAAGAAAAAGAAGCAATTTCTGGCTTTTCAAAAATAACGTGGCATTTTTGGTGTTGCCGTGTTTTTACAATTTGAAAAAGTTAACGCCGTTGTTCCTTGGCCGATTTCACTGAAATTACCGAAAATGACAGATAGAATTATTGTAGACACAAATATTTTCAAATGAGGCCCGGCATTTCAAAAGAATGATCGATACTTGACCGATTTCAATGCAGTTGAAACACTCACTACCAAGAGTAAATGTTACACGTCAGTGGCCATTATTCGAGTCACTCGCTTTTTTTTCCTCCTGTCAAAACGAGAGGGACTATACCTCTTACCACCAGCTTCACAGTGCAAGTTTAAACTCCACTTTTTGTTTAAACTTCAGATCAACAATTTATTCGGTTACACAGTTTCATTTAAACCTTGAACTTAGTTCAATTTTTTGTTTAAGTTACATTTTGTAATTTGTTTACTTATTTTTTATAACCAATTCCATTAGCAAATCCATGTCTGCTGTTAAAGTTGTTATTTCTCTTTTTTTTGCACAATTATTGGTTTATTTTCCAATTTTTTTTTTTTTAATTTTGTTCGTGTCACTTGAAAAAAAAATGTCGACAAATTATCAAAAACTAGGGCTGGCCACGAGACGAGAAATGTCTCGGTCTCGATCTCGCATAACGAGACCGAGACGAGACGAGACTGGCTTTTAAACAACCGAGACGAGATCGAGAGGAGACTATATATTTGGACCGAAATTTACAGAGAGTCTAATAAATTAAAAAACAAAAAACAATTTCAGTTAAATATTTATTTTCTTCTGCACGTATTCAAACTGAAATCGAGAATATTTCGTTCCAATGATCAACAAGTTGACCGGAAATCGTATTTTTCGGAGACGAGACCGAGACAAGACTTAACTGTACGAGACCGACACGAGACCGAGACGAGACTGAAAATTTTGGATTTTAACGAGACCGAGACGAGACTTACAAGAGTCTCGCAGTGTCTCGGCTCGTGGCCAACCCTATCAATAACCCAAAATAATTGTTGCGGTTTCGCGTGTTCTTTGCTTCAGAAAGAGAAAGAATAATAAAAAAACGTACAATGCTGCCAACTCTTTTTCATAAAATCTAGTTAAACTGATCTGAAGATCAGATTTCACTGTGAAACCGGAAGAGTTAAACGAAAAATTTAAACTCAGGTTAAGGTTCAGCTGATCTTGAGTTTAAACTCCCACTGTGAAACTGTGGGTAAGTGTCGGCCAAAATAAATACCTGAGTGCAAAACAAAAATTTCGCAAAAAATTACAATAAAATAAAAATTTAAAAAAAGCATTTAATGAAACAATATTATTTTATTACATTGTTTATTTTATAATATTTTTTTCTTGATTTTTTTTATGTATGTTTATAAAAATTTGAATGAAAAGTTTTCGATTAGCATATATAATAATAATAATAAGAAAAATTTTACACATTAAATACAACATTTAATATCTAGCATTAAATAATAATTTTCATATAATAATAATAGATATACATAGACTACCTATTATAAGCTGTGTGGTGTTTTTAATTGTTAATCAGTTAAATAATATAACAATATTATATAATCATTTGATACATATTAATGTGGTTTTCGTACATTGCACGTGTAATAATTAAATATTAACCCAGCAAAATAGAAACAAAAAAAATACAATTTTAAGTTTAACTAGCACAAGAATTATATATAATACAACTTATATTTTTTTTTAAACTAAAACATTTTGTTTTTTTTTTAATTTAAACTTAATGATTCACTTTTTTTTAAATTATCTTGGCACCTTCAATAATGTTTATTTTTTTAACTTGCTTAAATTACTCTAGCAAAAAAAAAACAACAATGAACAAAAAGCATTTTATACTTGTAAATTTTTTAAATAAGTATTGTAATTAGCAAAAGCTAAAAGAAAATATATAATATACTTTATAAGTCTTGGTTAATTTTTTTGTTTACAATATTCTAAATTATTTTATATATTTTTTTTACAATTCCTATTTATTTAACAAAATTTTTTTTTTTTATATTTACATTTATTTTTTGTTGTTGTTTGTTAAAGTTTAAGGAACGCTTAAATGTTATTCTTTAAAGTCTAATCGTAGTTTTTTTTATTTTCTGTTCTATTCTATTTTGTGTCACAGTTTAATTTTTTTTTTCTTACATAAACTTTTTATATATCTTAGTTAAATATTCAATTTTTATGTTTATTATTTATTTGTGTTTAAGTACGGAAAAGTCAGTTTTGCAGCTGGAGAGGTCTTATAAAATATGTGTGGAGAAAGTTACTCTACTATATTAGCGAGCAACCTTAAATGTTTTATTTTGCTTAGGGAATCGATAACTAGTTTGCAGATAATATGGCGGTTCTACTGCCCATATTTAAAATCCCGCTGCTTAATATAGAGTTAATAGTTATTTTCTCAGTAAAACATGCCATGAGCTTCAAAAAACTAAAACTGCTTTATTTTAGAATTGGATTGTTTTGCTTAAAGGGCAAAAATCTTATTGAAGACTCTCTCAAATATTTGTCAATGTCATTTGACTTTTGTAAATAAAATTTATAATGATATCAATTTAAAATAAACATGCCGGTTCTGATTACTTATGTTTTTTGGCAACACTGGTAAAATAACATCTACTGTCAATTAAAGTAGTAAAATCACCTCAGTGTTAAGTTATCGACAATATAAGTGGCGCCCTTATTTGTATCTAGAACAGGAACCAGTGATAATCAATATAAGAACCATTTTTTCTTTAAGGTAGACTATTACCACTTTAAGGTAGACTATTTGTGGGAATAGTGGGGAAATAGTCTACCTTAAGGAGCAAATGGTTCTTGTATTGATTATCACTGGTTCTTGTTCTAGATGCAAATAAGGGCGCCACCTAGATTGGTGTTAATTTAACACCGAGTTGGTTCCTTTATGTGTATAAACTCAATGCTATCATGCTCCAAATTGACTGTGGTGACGCCTGATGGTTCCACAACTAACTTTGATAGGTGTGGAATCAAATCAAAAATAACACTAGCGCCGCGAACGTATCCACATCGTGTAGTGAAAAGCTGGCTCATGAAATTACTATAGATCATATATAAAAATTTATCATCGAAATTTTCCAGGCATTCGTTGAGTTTCAGACGAGAATTAAGATATAACTATAATTGTCGACTGGGCACTTAAGCTTATGTCAAAAACCAACGAAAGCTAGCTTTCCGAACAGTCAAATGAATCAAATCAAATGCACTCTATTGAAATGAATCATCTTTCTCTTTTTTACATTCCTATTTTAGCGATATGTCAATTTTTCTTAAGTGTGGTGCAGCTGCGCTCCCTAGCGCACTTCCCCTTCGAAAGCAAAAGTGAAAGAAACTAAACGAAAAGCAACAAACCGAAATTATAGACCCATCACATGATTTGCCTGTATTCGCTTTTTTCGTCCGACCACTTAAGTGCCCCTCCGATCATTATAGTTCCAGCTTAAGTGTGCCATTATTTGGCCATTTTATGCAATTTGAACTTACTTTAGAATCGTCAAATGTACAATGTCACTATATTTTAACTTGGCATAATTTCTTATTGATATAGTTCAGTAGAAAATTTATTTCGGCAAATATGGTGCTGTTCTTCCATCTTGAATTTTTCCAAAATATTTACCATTTCAATATTTTATTTTTTAACAGCTCAAAAATCACTTTTCAGTTAGGCTTCAGTACTGGTTCTAATTTCTATATACTTTTTGTATTTTTTCTTTAAACTCTATATTAAAACATGTAAATAATTGTGTTACTCCTGTTTGGTAAAAAAAACCAAGATAAACACTTAATTAATTTAAATTAATTATCGGCAGGTAGATACACGTTATATTGATTTTTAAAACAAATTTACAACACAAATTTATTATTAGTAGCGATCTCAGTAGATCTTTAAGTATTACCAGTGTTTGTGTAGTTCAGAATTTTTAAGCTTTGACTTTGGTTTTTAATACAAAAAACAAAAATATTTATAAAAAAAAAAAAACTTACATTTCTAAACATCAGTCACTTGACGACTAGCCGTGCTGGTAACACCAACACTACTACTACTATTGTTATTACTACTATTACTACTACTACTATTGACATCAATAGTATTAGAATTAATATTTATTCTATTATCACTGTCTTCTGTTGTTGTTGAAGCATCAATAGTTGTTGCTGGTACTGCTCGACTTATCATAATAACATTTATTGGATAACTATTACCAGCACTACTATTACTACTACTATTATTGGTACTTCTTGCATTTTGATTATTACTACTACTATTATTAGCAAAGTGAGTACTAATCATATTATTTGATGGTGTAACAATTAAATGATCATTATTAGCATTAATGATTCGTTCGTTTGTCGATGTTGCTGATGTCGGCTCACCCACCACATAGCCGTAAAATTTTAGTACATCTAATTTGCACATCGGACAGGTGCGGTGTTCAATTAGCCATGGATCGATGCAGATTTTATGGAATTCATGTCTACAAAAAAAAAAAAAAAATACAAGAAATTATAATTTTAACTGTTACACACAAGAGTATAATATACGACTCTTACTTGCACGGAAGTACCCGTATACAGTCTGATGATTTGTATGCTTCGATACAGATGGCACAACAATCGTCGCCATCTTTTTCGCTGCTTTTGCAAGTCTTTGTTGGAATTTTCATTATGGCTTTTTTTGTCACTGTACAAAGGTGTCTCTGTTTGAATTGAAAAACAGAAAAAAAACACACACATAAATTTTATTTGTTTGTTGTTTTTGTTAAAAAATTTAGTAAAACTGTTTAACTTACAGATTGTTGGTCCTTTGATTGTAAATATCTAAATCGTTGAATATAATAGAATATTAGCCAAACAAGGGATATAATCATGAGTACTATGAAGGAAATCGACACAAATAACACTGAAGTTCTGAAAATAAAAAAAAAACAAAAATCAGAGTGATTAGTTAAAAGAATGTTGGTTCAACTTAAATGAATATTTTTTTGTAACTAATGATCTAAAGAAATTAAAATGTATTGAATATCAGTAGAATGCAGATTGCTTTAAAATTGGGAAAATACTATTTTTAGTAGATTTTTGATGTTTCAATTATAATTTGTCCGACAAAAGGATGGGGTGACTTGCTGCAAATTCTTTGAATACCATTAGGGCTGGCTACGAGACGAGAAAAAGACGCATGACGAGACCGAGACGAGACTGTCTTCTAAGCAACCGAGACGAGGCCGAGACGAGACTGTATAATTGGACAGACATTTATTGAGAGTCTAATAAATTAAAAAATCCAATTTCAGTTAAATATTTATTTTCTTCTGCAGGTATTCAAACTATAATCGAAAATATTTCGTTCCAATAACCAACAAGTTGGCCGGAAATCTTATTTTTCGGAGACGAGACCGAGACTAGACTTAATTATACGATACCGAAACGAGACTGTGACGAGACTGAAAATTTTCGATTTTAACAAGACCGAGACGAGACTCACAAAAGTCTCGCAGATAAAAAATCATTTAAATTTTTATAAAATTTTAATAGAACAGCTGTTTTGTATCTTAAGAAAACAATACAAAAAAAAAAAAAAAAAATTGGGTGGCACAACGGGAACGGCTCGTGAATAACCAGGGCCTAGTGACTAACAACTCGCAACCATTCCTGTGTGCGCCTGTCGACAGTAGTGGAAGAGACCTACAATTTTATGCTGAATCCAAACGGCTAGACGAGAAGCACTTGTTTGTGACAAGTGATACTCTCGCAAGAGGCAGTAGCCCTGAAAAAAACTTTTTAGTTTTTATGTGGACGAGGCTGGGAAGCGAAATCAGACCTCCAGCGTGACAGTCGAACGCACTAACCATTACGCTACGGGCTCTTTTAAAAAAACATGGATACACAAATTGCATATAAGAATGAATTTGTTGCAATTTGTATCTGTTGCAAATTTTTGACGTTAAGGTGAGGATTTATGAAAGAAGTTTGTTGAATTTTTTGATTGGTATTTAATATTTTTTTTGTTCCTGATTAGAAAACGCAATTCAAACGCTTTGAAATGACGTTGAACCATTGTATTTGAAAACTATAGTATTATCATGGAGTCGTTTTTATTTACGCTGGATTTCGACGGCGGGTGGCGCATGTGTTTTTTGAAATCCAGTTTGAGGTAAAAATGAAATCTCACTTGCAAACGCTCATTTATGTGTTTCGGCAGTATGAGCTCTCATTTTCGTGAACTACCCGAATCAACTAGTAGAGTAGGTACAGATTTAAAAATAAAATGTCAAAACTTCAAGACTTTTAGCCGCACATAAGGCAAAGATACTCCAAAAATTGCATGCGGCCGAATTCTACAAGCGTGAATGAATTTTCGTGTATAAGCTGCATATATACAGCCTGCTAAAAAAAACATGGCTTTGTTGCACGTCACTCTAGAGTCTATAAAATAAAAAAAAAGGGTGGCACAACGGCTCATGAAGAACCAGGGCCTAGTGACTAACAACTCGCAACCATTCCTGTGTGCGCCTATCGAAAGGAATGGGAGGGACTTACATTTTTATGCCGAATCCGAACGGCTAGACGGGAAACTCTTATTCGTGACAAGTAATACTTTTGGAGGATTTGTCAATTCCTCGCAAGAGGCAGTAGCCCTGAAAAAAAAACTTTTTAGTTTTTTTTTTTTAGGTGGACGAGGCTGGGAAGCGAAACCAGACCTCCAGCGTGACAGTTGAACGAACTAACCATTACGCTACGGGCTACTACAGTCTGCAGTCTCTAGAGTCTATATAGATTGCTAATATTCATTTGTTTCTGCATGATTTTCTGAGCGTACAGAGAAAACTCACGCTTGTGGAATTCGGCTCCTTGACTAGATTTCTTGTATGTAATCGCTTAGTTCAAAAATGTTTTGCATGTTAAAATTGAAATAAAAGATCGAACAAACACCTTTCTGTCACATAAAGTTTTTTTTTTTTTAAGTTTTAACTATATGCCTGTAAGACCTCTGGTCTCTTAAATGCAATGCACGGCACTAGTTACAAGGAATAGAAGGAAAGGAAAGATTTTTGTTGGCACAGTGGATTGAGAATTAGGTGTTTATTATCTCATGAAATTCCACGGGTGGCATCCAGTTGGGGAATATAGAAAAGAATGCTACCTAGACTGGGGCTCGAACCCACACGTCCAGGTTAGCAGTCAAACACTATATCAACTGTGCCATTGCCAGTTTTTTGTTTAAGAACAATTGTTTCGACGCTCTCTGCGTCATCATCAGCTGTTAGAATTCGGCTCTAACAGCTGATGATGACGCAGTGAGCGTCGAAACAATTGTTCCTAAATAAAAATTAAACTTTATGTGACAAAAAAGTGCTTGTTCGATTTCTTATTTCAATTTTAGATACCGTCACATTGTCGTCCAATATTAAAACATTAAGTTTAGCATGTTTAATTGACTTCGACATTGAAAATATAAGCCCCATGATTCTCTAAGCCCTGGCTGACCGTAAGAAATAATTCTTGTTGTTTTAAAAAATTACACTAAAACTGACACGTCGTTTTTCTCCAATTCTGCATTTTTTTGTTAAATAAGCTAAGTTTTTAGGGTAAATTGTTGTTGCATTTGACATGTGAATTGTTGAGCCCTGACCCCGTTTTTCCGATTATCTCTTCAAGCTTAAGCCCCAACTCCTGACTTTCACAGTCCTTAGAGGTAAAAAAAACCCTCTGAATTAAGTTAAGTTTTTAGAGAATTGGTTGCTTAACCCCGAACACAGCTTTTTGTATCCAATCCTTTTCAGACCTTAGTCCCGAGCTGTTTTTTTTTCGTCCCAGTTTTCTGGTCTTTTTTTTTGGGAATAATTGTCTTTGATTAAACATTAACATGTCCATTATTCGTACGGCTTTAGCCCCAATCAAAAATTACATAAACATGTAAATTGTTCAGCCCCAAGCTGATTTCTATCAAAATTTCACAGATTAATAATATTTGAGCCCAATAAAAAAAACTTGACACTGTATGTAATCTATTGCTTTCTATATTTCAATTAATTTTAGGAACCGGTTGTGGTGGGGGGGGGGGCTTTAGCCCCTATAGCCACCCCCCTGGATCCACCACTGCCGACAGGCCAAAATCAACAAACTTTGGAATTAATACAGTTTTCGTTATTTTTTTAATTAAAAATTCTTTCAATTTGACAGTCATAAAAATCAATATTTTTTTCATTCAAAGTGTGTATCAAATATTAGAAAACTGAGGACTGAAAATTCACGTGCAGAATAAATTATGGTTTCATAATGAATGTTCACGTGAATTTGAATCGCATTTATTTTTCATTTCACAAAGAGATGAGCAGGTACATATATCCAACATTTTGTTTTATAAAATATACAAATACTAAACTAAAAAGATCAGAAAATACGGGAAATTAAAGAATCCCGAGACGTACGTCCCGGATTTCTTTTAAAAAAAAACCGGGACAGGATATTGAAATAGGAAACTCGGGACGGATGGTCGCCGTAACTATAGGGCAAGTTTTGGTTTCGTGTAAAAAAAAATTCGAGATTTTAATCAAAGCTAACATTACGATGATGCGGAGAAGTCCAAAATAGTGAATTTTATCAATACGTCCATCGGTCTTTTTATTTGTGCGTCCTCATGTACATCGAACTAGAGCCTAAACTTCAATTTTTGTTTTGTCCCTAGGGGAAAAATTCGGATTTTAATTTTAGCTCATCTCGAATTTGTAGCTGCCATATAACGATTTCGGTTTTATCAAGTTTTCTCGAAAAAGGCTCTTACGATTTTGATTAAACTTTGTACATGTTATCTTTAGATCAGTTCTTATAATACTATAATACTGCATACCACGTTTTTATCAAAAAATACGAATAATGGAAATAATAATATGTTTTTTTTTTCAAATAGTAGTTTTTATAATTATGTACATATTTAGGTATTTTGGTCAATGGCTTGGTTGCTTTTATCATTATTTTTAGTATAAATAATTTGTTTTTTTACCAAAAAAATTAAATCAAAGAAAAAATATTTTTTTTTTATTTTTCTCTTTTTAAAATTTTTGTTTTTTTACGAAATCAAACAATTTCAAGATTGCTATTTTGAAACGTTTAAATTATTTTATCGTTAAAGCCTAGTACTCAGTTCAAGTGAAAATGAAATTTCTACATATATAAAAGTGACATTTATTTCACAACGATGAAATTCATATCGAGAGCTGAGAACCCAAAATGTGAGAACGAAATGTGAAGCGGTTCAAAATTAATTTTATTTCAAAATTTGTTCATTTCCTAAAGCCTAGTACTCACCTCTGAGTAAAATGAAAAATAAATGCGGTTTGAAATTCACGTAAATAAGCATTGTGAAACCATAATTAATTATCCACGTGAAATTTCAGTCATCAGTTTGAAAATTTTTAGTACTCACTTTTAATGAAAAAATAATTTGATTTGTCTGACAGTTTAAAAGAATCTTGAAATGCTTGAGAAAATTTTTTTAATTCTATAGTTTGGTTTTTGGGTTGTTGGTAAAACTTAATATTCAAAAATAAACGATCATAAGATCCAAAATAATTCATTAGGATTTTTTATTCAATTATTACAACTTTTATTTTAATTTATTGACAAATGTCACACTTTTCCACACTTCAATTATTTTTTCCTAGAGGTCGTACGTTAGGAAATGAAAATTATGAAATGAAACTAATTTTAAACTGGTTCATATTTAACTCTCACGTTTTGGGTACTCAGCTCTCGCTATGAATTTCATCGTTGTGAAATAAATGTCACTTTTATATAGAAATTTCATTTTCACTTGAACTGAGTACTGAGTAAAAATATTATCAAATCATTCCTATATCTACACCGTCAATTTTTAGCTACATTCTTGTTGTAAGTTCGTGCGATCCTGTCGGTCATATTATTTTTTTTTTTTTGGGAAGAGCTTAGCTATAAGAATATAACTTATCCATTTTTTGTCCTAATTCCTCTCGTTATGGAGGCATTAATTATTATTTAAGCTAATTATTTCAAAACAGACTATTGGCAAAAAAATACCATAAATCAGGGGAAAGTACCTACTTAAAAAAAAAAAACAACGACGTGATTGCAAAGAATATAAAAAGACATGCCAAATTTTGAATCGGTTTTGAGTGTAAGAATTTTTCAAAATAATACTTTTTTGAAAAGTCGTTTTTGGTAATATTTTGATTTTAATTTTTTCAAATGGTTGTTTTAAAAATCTCAAAATAACACAAAATATAAATAGATGGTTTATATTTTTGGTAAAAATTTTAACTTGATATCGTTTTTTGTTCTCAAGATATTCAAGTTAAAATATGTACTTTTGCTAATAGTTCTTAGTAGTTATTTCTTCGACTTCTTTTTTGCTTAACTAAACTTTCCATTGAATTTTTTTGAACAAAATTACCAGTTGTTGTCGACTATGTCATAATGTGTGAAGAAAAATATACTGGTTTCGGAATCAATGTCTGTTCTTGAAATATTTGAGACGAAAATTATTTTTCAACCATTTTTCTTAGTTAAAAAAAAGTAGGTATTCCTTGAATTCTGTATTAGGTACCTACGTAATTATGCAAAGAATACAATTAATCCGAAAACAATCAGCCCTATTGTGAGTTCCGCGTGAAAGAAAATCTGCCCGGAAAAATTACATTTCACTCTTCTCTTATTGTGAGTTTCGGTCGAAAAATGTTCCCTGTTCGTAAAAATTTCACTATTGACAGCATTTTTTTCATGTGAAATATGTCATGTCATTTACAGCAAGATTTTCATTTATGTTTTGGTGGAGCACGAGGCCAAAATTGTTTTAAAATGGAGGGTGAAACTCGCAATAGCTTTCAAAAATCCGGGTGAACAAAACATTTTCGGGCGAAGTGTTTTCCGGGTGAATTTCACAATAGGGCTGAATATCTTTTTCCGTTCTCGAGATATTCGAGACGAATGACATTTTCCAACATTTAAATTGCTGTAGTAAGAATTACGATTAGATAGTTCAATTTGTTAGAAAACCTTTTTAGCACGTTATGACGTTATTAAATATCGATTCAATATAGCTTTTAACGGCCTTTAGTCCATACAAATTGGCGTTTCGTCCCGGCGTTCTCACTTGGACTCTTCAGTTGACAGTGAGGGCCTTGTTAAGACGCAATTTTTTTAAAGTTCAGTCCAGCTTACATCAATTTTACTGCGAAAATCAATTGTGAACTATATCCAACCCAATTAGGTTGGATATAATCAAGAATTGTTGGAAATTTTGTTACCCGTGGCCTGGCATTGTTTACATATGAATGTGTTTTATAATACAAATTCTATATACTACTGATAATGCTAAGTCTTCTACTTGGCTGATGTATTTCAATAGTATATAGAATTTGTATTATAAAACACACTCATATGTTATTAAATATCTGTAAAATAAAATTCATCCGCAGTCGATATATGGGGACGAACAAACTATTATTTTTGTAGATACTTCTTTTTGGTTTTTAATTTTCTCTAAAACTGTTGAGTTGATTTTCCTAAGTTCGTACGCAATCGATTATTTTATTTTGTATCAAAAGCGTTAATATCAAAATATTTTCGAGACATACATAAAATATTCCCTTATTTGTTGTATGAGGCATGACCTTTAGTTCAGTGCGTTTCGTCCAGGCATGGCAGTCATGGTCATGAGTTAGGTAGTAGTGCCCTAATAAGATGCAATATTTTAGTTGATTATTACCAGTTTTCGTAAGCTGTAGATTTGTATACTAATCATAATCTTTTACCAACATATTACGGCTTTCTAGGGCCCTAAATTCTCTAACTGATGAGCCAAACGCCTTGACTCTCGACTCAAATTTAAGTCAATATAGTTAAAAAAAACATCAAAAACCAAATAGCAATAATTATTTCTTATTGTTTGTGCTTTCTTATATTACCTAAATATTCATTAAAAAAAATTTAAGAAAAAAATTAAAATAACTTTTTATCAAGACCAAAACTATATCTTTAAATTAAAAAAAAAGATTTCAACACGCTTTTTGCTTGTCGTTATATCTTGACTTTAATGGGTATGGTTTAGACACTTTAAGTATGAATGAATGAAATTACCAAAGAAGAAGTTTTATTTTTAAATCTACGTTTCCAATAATAAAATTTGTAACGATAGTCTGTTATCAATAAGCTTAATATAATTGCTGTAGGTATAAAGAAAGGTAAAAAGATCTCGGAAAAATACTTATATAATCTTCTTTAAATGTTAATGAAAGCTTTACTTATATTTTATATTTATTTTAGTATCCTACTCGTAAAAGATTCAAATTATTCTCGAAATGCGTGGGATGTGCCTGAGGGCCTTCCATCAATTGAAATTTGTTAAGATGATTAATTTATAAAAGCTTATATTTAGATTGAAAGGGTTATCTCCTTTAGCTCATATATTAAGTATACTACGTCTCTAAATTTTTCATCCTCATTTAATCTATTGCACGTGACTTAACACAATCCCCTAACTTATGTCGAAGCGCCTTAATGGGTTTTAACCCATAATTGGGAGGTTGCTTGAAGATGAATTTATTCAAACTCATAAAAACTAAGTATACAATTCTTCAGAACGATGGTGTTTATGGTATAAGGCTGAATACAAACACCATACGATGCACAGATCCCTCCAAAAACGCCACAAAATATAATACATACACAAAAAACACCTTGCATCCATAAATCTATTTCTTAATTTTTGAAGTATCTCATAAAAAAGTGTAGGCATTTTATATCATTTTCAAGCTTAGCCGAAAAGAAAAAAATTCCATGGTAAATTTATTATTTCTGTGAATAAAAATAAAAAAAAAAGATTTTTTTCAAACTAATCTCTAAATTTAGTAGACAGGTGATAGAAATAAAAACTTTTCATATAACAAGAATTTATCGACTACCTATAGGTAGATATAAGATGTTTTCTTTTCCATCGCGTGCTAAGAAGTCTAAGAAGCAAAGGCATTGGACTGACTGACTGACAGTTCATTTGCAGTGAGTGTGATAAATCAATGTAAGAACAGGTCTAGGTATTACATCAACAACCTCAGAACATACTCTTTCATTTTATAACTTAATTTGATTTTGTAGTTAACTTTACACACGGAACTATGAGTAGATTGAGTACAAAATCCTTATTGTTGTTAAGTCCAAAGGTACCTATAAGTTTATTTATTTTTAGCCCTGTTTGATTGCACTTACTTGTTTAACGTATTTATCGGTCGAGTTCCACTTCTGCCCTTATTTATCGATGCGTTTATTTCGATTCCTTCGTCTAGAATGTCAGCCATGTGTTGACCGATATCTTGATAGGTCATAACAGCTGTAATGTCACCTGTCAAAAAAATATTAAAAAAAAAAGTGAGATTAAAGAAATTCGCATCAGAAATTTACAAAAATGAAGACATTAATTTAAGTTGATAAAAATATTGATTAATAAATCACCTACTTCAAGTCCATCGAACTCGAATACCAAACCCTGTCCCTCGCTCTCTCGTTCGATATGACAAGAGCCGGCTTTTCCGTCAATTTATTTATAATTTATAAATATGGTGTGGCGAAAACAAAAGTGTATTTCGCATTTAGAATTGCGTTTAATAAATTGCAAATTAAAATGCGTACTTATAACAGTATGATGGCCAGCATGTCGGCGCCGCCGGTCGCGGCGGAAGGAGGGGGAGGTAATAAATAATTTAAAGATACAAATTACTTTCATAACGAGCGAGGGTTGGATAAAAAGTTGGATGAGGAATCACGCAATTTTGAACGTTAACACTTCCTTAACGAGATATTGAGAGAAAGGCATCAGGTGGATGGATTAAAATAGCTTAAGACAGTATGTTGCCCACGTTGCTTTTGCCATCGACGACGGACGGTCGTCAGTCTGAGTAGGTTATAGATATTTATATTGGCTCTAATTGAGAATGAAAATGAGTCAGGTGTCCGTGTCAGGTGGCTTAGATGATGAATGTTTTCTAATTTTTAGAAATGAAACGCGGCATTATTTCAAAAGTGTGTAAGTATCTATGTAAGTGGGAAAATACATTTTGGTGTATAGGTACTTTATTTGTTTGCTTTTAATAAGGAGCTCGTTAGTAATCAAGTGAAATTTTCGGTTATAATAATAATGTAATGTAATATTTTTGCAGAATATTGTATGACCTAGATTTTTTTGATTTTGATGAGCTTTTTAATAGAGATGAAAGTAATTTTATCGAAAAAGTATATATTATTTTAGAACTTAGACTTTAAAAATACTAAGCAAGCAGGAAGAGTGCTTGGCACTGATTAAATTCCAGTTCTTTATTTTTTAATATTTTGAAAGGTAAAAGTCTTAACAGCATCCGGTTTTCAGTGTTTGACTAAGAATATTGATAGTAGCATTTAGTTTTGAAAATAAAAATTATACTTAACTACCTACATACGTATAATTTTGAAGAAAAAAAATATTATTT
This sequence comes from Melangyna quadrimaculata, assembly GCA_949320155.1. Taxonomy (NCBI): domain Eukaryota; kingdom Metazoa; phylum Arthropoda; class Insecta; order Diptera; family Syrphidae; genus Melangyna; species Melangyna quadrimaculata. The sequence goes on along the minus strand of OX439483.1, from coordinate 55,054,435 downwards.
AAATTTTTTTTTTCATATTTTTGTTTGCATTTAGGTTTGAAAATTAATTTCTCAAAAACTGTTCATCAAAGAGGATTATTCCAAAATAAAATGAAAGAAGAGATTCCGGGCTTGACAGAAAGGCATATTATGGGCTTGTTAGTGCAACCGCTATTTTTTAATTAAGTAATTGAAGTAATTTTTTTATTTTAAGAAATCGCCACCTTCCACCTTAACGGAAAAGAATAGATCCACCACTTTCTACGATTATTACCCTGAACTTTGCAGATAATTTTATAACCATATTTTGGACTGTTATCCTTCTTGTTCGATGTAAATAAATGTAATGGCGATCGGTTTTTCGTCTTAAAATCTCGGTATACGTCTTTTTACTTGCGATATATGTACGTTGTTCCATCAAGGTTGGCAAAGACCTCACCGACACCTTCGATGTCAAAAAAGGATTAAGGCAAGGCGACGCGCTGTCATGCGACTTCTTCAACATCATACTTGAAAGAATAGTGCAAAACTCTCACGTCAACACTAGAGGTACAAACTTTCAAAAGTCCATCCAATTACTTGCATACACCGACGATATTGACATAATTGGAAGAACAAAGCGTGATGTCACTGGAGCTTTTGCAAGCATTGAGAAGGAAGCGGTAAAGATGGGTTTAGCGGTGAATGAGGGCAAAACAAAGTATATGCTGTCATCTAGAAAGGACGCTCAACACGAACGTCTTGGACAGAACGTCACCATAGACAGCTATAACTTTGAGGTAGTTAAGGATTTTGTCTACCTGGGCTCCGCTATATATTCAGTCAATGACACTAGCACTGAGATCAAACGAAGGATAACTCTTGCCAATCGCTGTTTCTTTGGGCTTAGAAGGCAATTGAAAAGTAAAGCTCTATCTCGAATGACTAAAGTGTCCCTGTACAAAACACTCATCATACCGGTACTGCTGTATGGTGCAGAAGCATGGACCTTCTTAGCGGCAGATGAGTACGCGTTTGGAATATTCGAGAGAAAAATTCTTCGGGTGATCTTCGGTCCCGTATGCATAAACGGGGAATGGAGGAGAAGATACAACAACGAAATGTACGAGCTGTACAGCGACATCGAACTAGTCACAAAAGTGAAAAGGCAAAGACCCAGGTGGCTGGGTCACGTAGAGCGGATGGACACTAAGGCTCCGGCCCGAAAAGTCTTTGAATCCCTCCCCGAAGGACGGCGCAGTCGAGGAAGGCCGCGAAACCGGTGGCGCATGCAGGTGGAAGAGGACCTCAACCAACTTGGCGTGCGAAACTGGAAACAGCTAGCTAGGGACAGAGCTGGCTAGAGAAGGCTTGTTGGTTGAGGCCCTGGTCCACACCGGACTGTAGCGCCAGCATAAGTAACTAAGCAAGTAAGTATATGTACGTAGTATAGGGCAAGTTAAGGATTCGTGAAAAAAACTCGAGATAATAATAGGACGGGAGGCGACCGTAGGTTTACCTATCTCATCGCGGCTTCAGAAAAGAATAATGCCAATTCATAGCTTTAGACTTAACAATAACAAAGCCGCTGGTCGGACAAGGTTTTTCAGGTGCCAATGGGTACAAAACGCACTTTTTCGGTTGCATTTTTGGCTTAGGATACCTAAACCATGATGGATTTTTATAAATGCGGTATCAAATGAAAGCTTAGACTGCCCTCTTTACAAAACCAGTGGTCGGACAAATTTTTGTTGGTTGTTGCGGCGAGTCCCAACACTTTTGTAAGAGAGGTATTTTTTTTACCTTTGCATTTAAAATCATTTAAGTGGTAAAAGCGTTTTTCTAGGCTATATGAAATAGTTTTGCATAGTTGTCCACCTGTTAAACGCGATGGATACAAAAATAGCTGTTTTTACAAAAGTGAACGGACTCGCCACAACAACCAACAAAAGTCTGTCCAACCACTGGTTTTGTAAAGAGGGCAGTCTAAGCTTTCATTTGATATCCCATTTATAAAAATCCATCATGGTTTAGGTACCCTAAGCCAAAAAATGCAACCGAAAAAGAGCATTTTCTACCCATTGGCACCTGAAAAACCTTGTCCGACCAGCAGTTTTGTTAATGTTAAGACTAAAGCTATGAATTGGCATCATTCTTTTCTGAAGCCGCGATGAGATAGGTAAACCTACGATCGCCTCCCGTACTATAATGTTCCCTAATATTACGATGATAGAGAACGCGAAAAAAGTGGATCTCGTCATTCTGTCCGTCTGTGTGTCCGTCTATCTGTCTGCACCTTGACCTGCAGCCTAAACCGTTGTAGCTATTTGGTTCAAACTTGGGACTTAAGGTTGTTAGGTGATTCCCTAGAGGGGAAATTGAATTTTTTTGTTTATCTCAAAAAATAACGGTAGGTACCTGCCAAACAACCAATATATAAAAATTGATTTATTTCAAAAACGGCGCTAACGATTTTGAAAAAAAAAATTACGAACAACTTTATGTCTGTTCCTTTACTCTGAATTTCTGCGATTTTCTGTGATTTTTAGTCCCAAGTTGTGTCAATTTCATTTTTTTATATGAACTTGACAGGACTTCGGACTGAAAATCACAGAAACTCAAAGTAAAGCAACAGACCATTTAATTACTACAGTTTATAGTTTGGTAGAAAAAAAAATGTATATCGGCTATTAACGGTACCTGTCATAGAACCTATTTTTTTTTTTGTTTGAAATTATTTGTTGACGGCTGCTCCGATATCAAAACAAATTTTTATACAAAAGCTCCCTCACAATTCAAATAATTTTCCATATACAGTGGTGGCGACCTAATTAAGAACGATATTTTTATAAAATTTTAAAATGCATAACTTTTGTTTGGGAAATCTGTTGAGGTTGAGAAGTGGTTTTATTAATAGCCCATGAACTACGGTACACTTTGAGTAATGTTTAGAAAATATAAGCATGACAATTATTGGTAGGAAAAAAATAAACATTAATTTAACTTTTATTTCGTTTGGCAATATATAATTGAAGGGCTTATTTGAACAATATGATAAGCCACACTTTTTCAAAAACACCGTTTTTTAGCTAAATCTATTGGTACATAGTATATCTTCATACACTTTTTATCTTATGGCTATTTCCCGAGAGAGACCGTTGTTATTCACTAGAGTGACTTTTTCAATTAAGACTTTTCGTTGAATTATTCAGTAGTAACGTGATAAGCCACAAGTGTAAATTAATCAAATTTTTGAAGTGTTTTTATAAAAAGATGAGTTTTCTCGAAGAAACAGTATTGTTGATGCTGATTTTAGACCATCAGATAATAACACATCATCAGAAATTGCTGAGGTATGTGCGATATTATTGTTTTTGTGGCTTGTCATGTTTTCACGCTCAAATTATTTGATTCTTTTTGTCTCAACTTAAAATGCTATTATCTCGAGATTTTGAAAATGTGGCTTATCATACTTTTGCACTAAGCCCTTCAATTAAGAACAGAAACAAAAGGTTGTCATAACATTAAAAATCTTTGAAATTTCAATATGTTAATGTGAATATATTGTAGGAAAACCTTAATTTTGTATAATTTCAGACAAAATTCTTTGCATATTTTCGGACAAGGTTTTTTAGGTGCCAATGGGTAGAAAATGCTCTTTTTCGGTGTACTCTATCAGATTTCCTCAATATTTAGAACATTCTGATCAAAATGTTTTTTTACTTTAACCATCCCCTGATGTCACCCCACAAGTTCTCGATATAATTTAGGCCCGAGCTTTGGACGGTCTAATCTAAAAAATGACTTCTTGAATACGCAAACACCTTCCTAGCAAACCGTTGAGGACTTTTTGGATCATTATCATCCTTTAAAACAAATTTTATGGGCATGATTTCAAATGAATAAGGCCCGTTTGCTGAAACGAAACATAAATCTACATCAAAGCTAAGTTCAACATAAATATTTATGATCTACTTAGCTATGCATAACTCTCATGAGAGAAATCGCTGCCAAAACGTCAATTTTAGCAATGTTAGCTTATGTACAACATAAATCGCCTTAGGGGTACTTTTTCTGCCACTTAAGTTATGTTAAACCTAAGGATATTTATGTTTAAGTTTACATTTGGTCCAAAACAATATGTGTTACTTAAGCGTTTATGTTGAGCTTAAGCATTTATGTTTCGTATCAGCAAACGGGCCTAAGACTCCATAACATGTTCCTCAATATCTTTATAAACTTTCTGGTCAATTCGAGCATTTTTTTCTAACTTATCGATCATAGGTACTATGCCAAGTCAATACACCCTAAATTAAATTAAGTTTTATCAAGTACATTGTATCGTCTTAAGAGTGTATTTTTGATTCAATTTCGTGGTCTAAGGGCTTCGAACATCATATTTACTTTCTGACCTACAAAATAAGAAATCCTCAGAACAAGAAATTTGACGCACTTTTCAACCTCAACAGATTTCCCAAACAAAAGTTATGCATTTTAAAATTTTATAAAAATATCGTTCTTTATTAGGCCGCCACCACTGTTTATATAAATTAAAAAAAAAAATAATTTTTGGATTTTCAAAAAAATATTGATTTTTTTTTTTCAAAATTCAGTATCTTGAAAACGGGCTATAGCCTAGTCAACGAAGACTCAAAATTATAAAATAAATGCAAAAAATAAGGCCCTCTGGATTATTTTTTTTAATGGTAAAAGTGACCCCAGGTATAAGATACCCAAAGTCCCCAGCCCAGGTCCGCGAGCTAAACTTAGGAGGGGGGGTTAAAGGTGCCCCTCTTTAGATTTTCGTGAACATTGGCACAATCTAGCATGTTAGCAGAAAAGTCTATGTTACTTAATTAGAGACAATTTAATTGTCTGTAAAAAAGTATATTCACATTTTTTCTAGAGTCAATAATAAAGGAGATGTGGGGTTTAGAAAAGTCAACAAATTTGAAAAACCTGTTATTGTCTTAGATATTGAATGTTTTATGACCAATTAACCTGGAAAAAAAAAACAAAAAAAGTTAAATACACATTCATTCACTGTTATTTCATCATGTCTTGAGGCTAAGAACGATGTTATAATTTCTTCTTTTTTCCATACATCCGATTCTATACGAAAAAGTTGATGTGTATTAATTAGGCAAAATTTAATTAGCAACAGTCATTTTCATATGGCACCAATAAATGATTTTTTTTTTTAAAGGACCTTTTTTAAAGGTTCTTTCTCATCCCCCTTTAGAGAGGAGGGGCATTTTTTTTAAATAATATTAAAAAACAACGGCAATATTAACAACAACAAAATTTACCATTTTTGAAAACCAGAACTCTGTTATTTTATTTTATTTTATTTTATTTTTAAATCAAGTTATTGATGTCCATAGTTTTTGTAAAAATTACTTTCAAACTCAAAATCAAAAAAATTGAAAATTTATAGACAATTAAATTGTCTCAAATTAGGTAGTATAGACATTTCTGCTAACATGCTAGGTTGTGCCAATATTCACGATAATCTAAAGAGGGGCACCTTTAACCCCCCTTCTAAGTTTAGCTCGCGGGCATGGGTTGGGGACTTTAGGTATGTTATACCTGGGGTTACCCCTACCACATAAAAAAATAATCCAGAGGGCCTTCTTTTTTGCAAGCAAAATTCCTTCGTTGACTGTACTACTAATGATTTTTGGTGGTATACAAGTTTAATTTTTGAAAATGAGCGAAAAATTGTATATATAAAAAATTAATTTTTACGAAAACCGCTCTAACGATTTTTTTTTTTTTTTTTATATATTCATATTTACTTGATTTTGAGCTCCATTAAAATAATAAATTTATAGTTATTTATAGTAATAATTTATTTAACTTTTTTAAATGCTATCATAATATTTTGGATCCAATAGCTATGTACAACATACACTCGTACATCATCAATTTATAGCTACGTTAAAGTTGTTAGCTGCTAGAGCAAGTTTGTGTGATACAGTCATGACCATTTTTTATTTACCGTTCCAAAAAAAAGTTAGCATGAACAAAGAAAAAAATGCGTACAGAAAAACATTTTTAAACTTTTTTGAATTTTAGAAATTTGGACAATTTAACAATTTTTACTGAGTTGATGGCAGTCCAAAAGTTTTAAATGCTTTTCGAGTTTCTTTTTACTTTTTTTCATGATAATTTTCTTATTTCAGAGAACTAAAAATAAAATACAAAAATTTATACCGAGATTTTGAGACGACAACCAATGGCCATTCAAATTTTCAAAAGCGTACAAAAAATTCCATGTTGATTTTCATAAAAATCTTAATCAGTTAGTCCCTTGCTGAAAAAGTCTGCTGTTTAAAAAAAAATATTCTATTAAAGGTATGTACTGTTGGAAAGTAGTTCTTTTAAGTTGAGTTGTTTCCTATCAAAAAGTAGTCCGACTTTTTTTTGACAAATAAAAATTATTTTTCTTAAATTTTTGCTTGAAAATTGCTCTTGTAATTTGGGACTATAATGTTGCTAAAAGCCATTTTCAGACATAAGAAAGTATACGTCTACTAATACAACTATTGCAGTCTTATTAAAAAGTGTGAAAGAAGACGAAAGTACCTTTTAATTGCTTTTTTCTCTGATTTTTCTTGTTTATAAAAAAATTATTGTAATAATAATAATAATAATAATAATAATAATAATAATAATAATAATAATAATAATAATAATAATAATAATAATAATAATAATAATAATAATAATAATAATAATAATAATAATAATAATAATAATAATAATAATAATAATAATAATAATAATAATAATAATAATAATAATAATAATAATAATAATAATAATAATAATAATAATAATAATAATAATAATAATAATAATAATAATAATAATAATAATAATAATAATAATAATAATAATAGTATAGTAATAATAATAATAGTATCTCAAAGGTGTTTTCTCGTGATAACACTTGCAGTTAGGCTGCATAGCTTTCGCTCCGTCATATTTAACGTTGAAGGTTTTGAATGAACAACACAAGTGGTTGTTGTTCATTCAAAACCTTTAATGTTAAATATGACGGAGCGAAAGCTATGCAGCCTAACTGCAAGTGTTATCATGAGAAAACACCTTTGAATGAAATTTAATTCTTGACCAGTGTCAAATCTTTCATACAATTTCCCTCCTTACACATATGCAACGAATTGTTGCGGTGATAACGGAGAGGAGAAAAAGAAAGAACCCAAATGAATGACATCTAACTTGTGTGTGGCTTGTAAAAATGCTAGTTGTCCAAATGCAATTGTGAATTAGAAAAACCTTCATTTGGATGGGCACGATCAGGTGACCTCGGTGGTGCAATGCGTAGTGCAACGGCCTTTGAGGTAGCTTGGTCTAAGTTGGAATCCAGTTGACGGCAAAACAATTTATAAATTAAAATTGGAACTATAGACTTAGCACCACTAAAAGGAATCTGATGACTGGTGTGGCAGCCATGAAATTGCAATTATTCCAGCCAAATCTAATACTCGGTGGTAGCCAACACAAGTGGTTGTTGTTCATTCAAAACCTTCAATAGTATCTATTAGTAGAAGCTTTCTTCTAAAAAGTAAGTAGCCGTTTACTAGAAATGCCCTCTTAAATAATAAACTCAAAACTGCATTTCCATTGAGCAAATTTTTAACTTAGTTTTATTTAAATTACTCGAATCATTACACCGTTTTCGAAAAAATTCTTTGTGTTGAAATTCACCCCAAATTACCACACAGTGCACAATCATCTGCCTTCCTTTCATCTCTTTTTGAATTCGATTCGTTTTTTTCCTCTCTGCGTTGTTAGTCACCAAAAAGTAACAGCGAATCAAAGCTTACAAAAATCACATTTATTTTGTTCGATTGACCGATCGTCGTCTTGACGATAGATGTCTGTATACACACCTATAGAAAAATATAGAGAGAGCAATAGTCAAAACGACGATCGTTCAATCGTTCAATCGAACAATCGTTTTAGTCTTATGCAATCTGGGCCCTGCTAACAAACCTGAACATTTCTCACCTCTATCTAATTGGGCATTAACTACTGAGAAATATTGACTTGAAACAAGGAACACACTTTTTATCGTTTTGAATGTCTGAATAAAGTGGTGGGAGACAGTTAATGCATACTAGATTCGTGAAGTGCTGATACTTGAATGAATCTCTGTAGGAAATGTAAGACTCAAGGGCACAACAAGCTAATTTCTACAGCGACGGTGCGGGTATTTTGATGAAATCATTTTTTTTAACATGCATTCAACAGAGGAGGGCGTGAGAATTTCAAGTTTTCAAATTATGAAAGACCAAAATTCAGTTTTTGAAACTAGTATAACACAATCAAAATTCTGTATGTCAGAATTCTTTCTATGAAAATACTGTATCTCTAAGTATCCGTTGGTAAAAACATACATCTAAAATGCACTATTTTTAATGTCAAGTCCTGATTTCCTATTGTAGGTCCCCCCAATTCCAGTCGAAACGCGCACACAGGAATGGTTGCGAGTTGTTAGTCACTAGGCCCTGGTTCTTCATGAGCCGTTGTGCCACCCGATTTTATTTATATTTTCGTTGACACGAAAACAATATATATTTCCCATAGAGCCAGAAAAATGGTCATGATTTCGTGCAATAAATATTTTAGACTTATTTTAATTGGCTCTTACTCAATGCAGATGGCAAACATATGCATCAAAGACAAAAATATATTATATGTATACAAAAATATTAATTATATACATAGCAAAACTTACGACTTTTATCCTTGATTTGCATCTTCTCCAAATTCATCACAGGTCTATCATTGAAAATAATAACTCCAACAGCACCTTTCGCCGCAACATTCCTCACCTTATCCTCAAATGTGCATTCACCCCTCCGCACCAATGCTATCCATTGTTCAGCCGGAAAAGGATTAGACAGTGTTCCCATTATATCAGGATCACACGCTTTATCATTCCTCATGTCATTTCGATTGGTCACATGCACCAATAATCCTTTGACACTTAAAATCTTACCCTCGCCATAGCGTGCCTTCTCCTCCGAGAAGCTCACCACTTGTTCCTCCTTATCCACATATGTATAATTTAAATATGCCAAAGTGTAGATATCAACGACAACACGATCCTCAACATTGGGTATGGTTGTTGATGAATTTATTGTTCGCAAATATTGCTCAAAGTCCTTGTTCACAGTTGACATTCCATAGACTTGGTATGATGTGAACAGAATTACTAGACAAACAACTGAGAGCAGCAATTCCTTGGACTCCATCAGACTTTTTGTAATTTTTTTTGTTTTGTTTTTTGTTATTTAGTTTTTTTGTGAAGATAGGTTAAGTGGTTTCTTCAAAAAAAAAAAATGTATTCTTCTACTTCTTCTGCTGCTTCGTTAACTTTGATGATATTCCAGTATGAAGCGCATTGAGCCCTGCATTTAGATTAGTTCTGCTGAATTGTTTTCTGTAAAATAAAAACAAAAAAATGAAAATTTAATTAACATTTTAAATTGCTGTTATTATTTTTTTGTGATTTGGTGACAACAAATGGAATAAAAAAATGAGTTTTATTGTTTTTAGCTCACGATAAGTTGTGATTTGTGAGTCAAGATAAGATTTTAAGGCGCACAATGTTAAAAACCTTTACAAATGGATTTTGTAACAACAGTGAAAAAGAACATAACTAAAATTTCACAAGCATTTTTGTTGCCGAATTTTTAGAAAAGAAGACAAATTCATTGAGATTTTGACACTTATGACATTAAGCTCAAAGCTTAAAGTTAAAATAAAATTCAATGAGTTTAAACAGATAAATTAATAAAAACAAAATAAAAATTTAATCACCCTTTGTGGCTATTTTTTCTGGTATTAAATACATATAGGCTCGATATAACATTTTATCCTCAGGCCCAGTTTTTAAGTTAAGGTTTAAAGTTGAACTGGAAATAACTCACCTAATTTAAAGTGACAACTCAAGTTAAATTTCGAAAATAGGGTGAACTCGCACTGAAAAACCGGTGCTAAATTTTTAATTACTATTTTCCTGCCGAAATTCATAAATAAAAATATAAAAAAATAATCGAAAGTTAGATGGATGGGGATGATGAGTTCACGAAAAGTCTATTTAGCTGATATTAAACTGATTGTATACCTAAATATTTCTTATTCGAATTCGTAGCGAATTGCAACGTCAAACATCGAAAGTGATGAAATAAAAAAAATGTGTGAAGTTGAGCACGTCGTCGTTGGAAGGCGGAAAGGTCAACATTCTAAAGCCTCTGCTGATCGCATCAAGTAGTTCCGAAAAAAAAAAACACGAATTGTAGGTATAGCTCTTTATCAGACGGAACATAAGACCCACTCAATGAAGAAATACCAAACTTGAAACTTCTCTATAGTATAAAGCCAAATGAGCATTTAAGTGTAGGTATGTCTGTCAAGTTGTTCTTTCCATATAAGTTAGTTATAGGTACTTTACTCTGCGATAAATGAACTGAGATAAGAATTCAATTAGCCGGCTGGATGACATTGAACATGATAATGGTATGGTATTGATTTTAGTCACTATCACAATATATTACGAGTATTAAAATAGTGAAATGTTGTTTGTTTTATTATGAATGAATTATGATTATGACTTGGGGCATTATTATGAGATTGTGTGTATTTAGTAATGTTTCAACAATGTAAAAGGTGTTCTTCAACTTCCACTTGTGGGACGAGTGGTATAATTTAAAAAGGTTAGGTTAGGTTAGAAGGGGTGTGAACAGCCTAGGCTGTTGCGTACACGGTGGCCTATTTATGTCCATTGTTATCCCCTTATTAATAAAAACACAGATGCTCCTCACTAATGGTTCACATAATTTGGAAAGGAATAATATTTTAACAGAAAGGTGAGTATAAATAAATATAATGAAAATTTCGGCGATGTCGGTGTAACTTTGACTTAAAGGTAACGTTTTTTTGAAATTGCTGCTTGATTCTAAATAGGCAAATGCCTGAAGGATAATAGATAGAGATAAATAAAATTATGTAAATATTTTTAAATATGTTTGTTTAGCATCTAAGCATTATTATTATTTTCATATTTCTGATAGGTTAGGTTAGGTAAGTGGTCTGACATTTGGTCTTGTTACCGTAACACTTGGATCAGTGTAGATCCATTGTGGTACCCATTAAGGAAACCTATGATAAATCCAATGACATTGACCGTAAAGGGCATCGATAAAGTTTTAGAAAGCTATTAAAGGTCGGATGGTGTTTTCAAATTATTTGAAGGAGTGTGTCGCTACATAAACACCGGGATGAGGAGAGTTTAACGCATCATTGTCTTTAAAGAGCGTGTTCATTTCCTTTACCCCCATCAGAAAGATTATCCCTCCACCAGGCCCGTAGGAGCAGTGGCTCCATGCAACGTCTGGTGGATGAGTTTGATATAGATCAGTGGCTGCTTTGTTTTTCTGATAGAATGGTTGCAGGTGTCAATTTTCAATCGAAAACTAAGCCTGAAATTGACAATTTAACTCTAAAATTTGTTTGTGAAATCATTAGATTTTTATCCAAATGGGTGGTTTCAAAAATTATACATATATAAATGCACGACTAGGTCGTGCGAACTTGCTGTGCAAGTGGATTAGCTTGTCTTCTGTTTAAGTGGATTATCTAACATTAAAAAAAAAATGATAAGACTATTTTCATATTTTCTTTAAAACATGCATCCTAAAAAAATGGTCAGAGCTTGAAATTTAATTTTGAATAGCCTAAATTCTGTAGTTTAAGTATAGTTTGAGCTAAACAAAAACGATGCCATTTGATTTATCGGACAAATAAGGAACAAAAAAACGAAAAATCGTTGAAGTATTTTTTGTTTAAATTATTTTCCATTCTACTCGTTTAAGATTTTGAAAACATTTTTACTTTTACTTTTACTTTTACTTTACTTTTACTTACTTGTGAATTTTTTACTTTTTTGTAAGTTGTCATGCTTGTTCCGAAATAGCCCTCCCGTAAAACCACCACTCTAACCTTAACAAACATACATTATACTAATTCATTTTATTTTCAGAGCTTGTATTGTGTTGCTGAAAAGGCCTGCTACCGGTGTATTTTGCATTTTCAAACAGGAAGGAAATAAATGTACAGGTACCTCCTCAATTTGGGTACGTTAAAAAAATTGTTGAAATTATCTTGACATCCAATACTCACTACGCAAAATTTTCTTTATTGCACTTTTACCACACATAAAATAAAAATCCATTGGCATCAAAATTCATTGCGATTATTTGAAACCGCCTGTTTTTTCTTAAGTTTCAAATCCAAACATAAACTTCCGGCAGATAAAAGTTTAAAGTTATTAATATTTTTTTTTTGTTTTGATTCTCTTACATGCTCGCACATTGTGTCGCGACTCAGCCATTGAACAAATTATTGATGTACATAATTCAAAGCAAAGTAAACTAATCGGTTTTGTTTATAAAATGAATCTATGTAGCCCCAGGCACACGACGTATAAGCTTACAATTTGTGAATTGCACTTGACCTCACGTATTGCACATTAACTACGTATGTACGCGCGTTATCTAAACGGAAGAAAACCAAGCGCAAGCTAAACAACTGCAAAGCTAAACAACTGCAAAACAATACTTTGGCCGCAAAATTAAATAACAGCAAAAAAGAAATGCATCTGGTTTTTGCTTTGAACAGATTGCCAACGGAATGGCAAAGTCAACGTCTTTGCTTAAGATATTTCTGATAAAAATAAGTTTTTCATTCGATTAGAAAGAGGAACGAAAATACCTACATGCACACGAACAATGTACATCCTAGGTCAATGCCATAGGGACATTTTATGGGATATTTTTATTTATTAATTTATTTTTATACTTGCACTGTATGTGGTAAATATCTCTATTGGTTTCTTATAAAATAATATGATGGAAGTCCAAAAATTGATTTTATTCATCCGTGAGTTCGTCGTCAGTCTTTGCGTTTGTCTGTACGCCTGTACGTACCTAAATACAGTTTATTTTTCCAATACTAATAGCTCCCATACTAAAATTTGAGCCTTTTCGAATTTCTATAAAAGACGTTTTTGTAAGACGTTCTTAAAAGTAATCACAGACGCCATAAATGAAATATTTTACATTATGAAATAAAACTTGAAATGTTCCAAATTCGATAAGTTCTGTAAACTTAATGGAATACGTTTAAAAGAACAAATTCTTATAAATTCAAATTGCTCTTTTTTTCTTGCTCTTAGCATAAATAAATAAATAAATTGGGTGGCGCAACAGCTTACGAAGAAGGCCTAGTGACTAATAACTCGCAATCATTCCTGTGTCGACAGGAATGGATGGGACCTACAAATTAATGCCGAATTCTAACGGCTAGACAAGAAGCACTTATTCATGACAAGTCAATTTTGTCAATTCCTCGCAGGTGGCAGTAGCCCTGAAACAAAACTTCTTAGTTTTTTAGGTGAACGAGGCTGGGAAGTGAACCCAGACCAACGTGACAATTCATCGCACTAACCATTACGCTACGGGCTACCACATGGTAACTTCCACACAAATGTTGAAAAACCGTTAAGAAAAAATTAATTTTTCTCGAAAACGGCTCCAAGGATTTTTCGTAAAAAAGATGTGCGAAGTATTGAATTACTACATTCTACTTTTTAATTAGAAAATATTGTTTGTTTGAGTTCTTATTAACAATATACTACTTTTACTTTTACCCCCTTATTTATAAAGAAAAAATAGTTATTTCAGTTCCCGTGTTTCGGAAAACTACACCATGTAATAAAAATGTTCCGGGCTCCAATGGAACACTAAGCAAATGCCTATATTTTGAGCCCAAAAATTTCGTATTCCATGGTGTAGTTTTCCTAAACACGAGAGCTGAAATAAAAATTTTTTCTTTATAAATAAGGGGGTTAATGTTTTCGACTTTCTTTAACTAACCGATAGCAATTTGTAGTTATAGTTTATGTTTCAACTTGTTTTTACAATTTTTATTTTAACGATATCATGAGGTTATTAAATTAAAAATCAACATCGTCATCGTATAAATACGTTGTTAGCTACGAGAGCAAGTTTATGCGATCCAGTCATGTCCATTTTTTTTTTTTTGAAAACGTCCTCTTTCGCCTAAACGTGGGGAAATAGACCCCTCCTCCTAGATCTTCTCATAGATTTGTTTGTTGTTTCAAACAAACTTTCACGCCTTTTGTGTCATATCGTATATGCAGAACACCCTGTGTATATCCATTTTATTATTGGCTCTATAGAACATACAATTCCAAGGACATTTGCGCGACATTCCTAAATTAACATCAACAATATCTAAAACAATTCATCAAACCACTTTGGAAATTCGCAATTTCGCATTCATAGCACATAAAGATACAACCACAACAAAACAACTCCACATTGTCGGTCAGGTGCGAATTCTAATGAAGTCTACCTCCATTGGCGCTGTCATCGTCCGTCCGTCCGCCGTTGTCGGTCGATCGTAGTCTTTGTCTGTACACAAGGTGCGTGCTAAAGTAAACGTTCTGTTTATTTGCTACTTCATACATAATGACGTTTGAAATATTTTAACATGTATAAATTAGTCTGTTCTGACAGACCAACTACGTAGTAGTAGTTGCCATAATGTATTTGTGTCAAATGCGCGGTGACTTTGTCTGTCAAACGATTTGACTGACAGATAGCAATAACTTGCTCATTCAATTCTATAGTGATGTCCTAGCAGTCCCAAAAAGAGCGCCCAACTTGCAAAGATAAGTTTATTATCATGTTTATCATGATTCAAATAAATGCGGATATGTTTTCTAAAAAAGCATTTATGTTTTCATCAGCATTAAAATTCAATCAAACAAAAGTTAAACAAAAAAAAAAAAAATTATATACAAATTAAAAATGCTAATGGTCGTTCTTTGTTTTAAGAATTTTTCATATAAATTATTCTATCTACATTTTGCATTAAGGGATTCATTTACATTATTTGTTTCACTGAGAAATGAACAGAACTAAGGAAAAGCACGTTCAAGTGCTGAAAACAAAATAACAACAACAACAACTTTGGGAAACATGAGGAAAAGGTTCAAAAATTATTTTTAATATTGAAACAAAAAAATAGGAGAAAAAAAATGAAAATATCGACAGTGAAACCCGCGAAACGTGACGGGAATATTAATCTAGCCATCCCAAGAAGAAAGACTATACGTAAGTTGTTGCCGGTCTCGCCTGATGGCGCACCATGCGTTTTTTCTTTAAACTATTTTTTTTTTTATTTTATTTTTATTCGTTTATAGGCATAATAGCTTAGCTAGCTACATAGGTATTCGTTTTTGGCGGTTTGACGCTGTACGCCGCGTTCGCTGTGAAATATGAGCAGAATAACAATGACGGCGAAGCCACAAGTACTTAAGCTACGAGTATAATGGAGTTTCATATCTTTTTTTATATTTTGAAAGGGGAGATGCATCACTATGGCACTGGTTGCATTGTTTATGGTTGTGAGTTATGAGTGGGCGTTGGTATTGGAATTGGTATTAGTATACCCGTAGTCAATAAAGACAATTTATTTAGATTCGTGCTGTTGGTTGTTGAATATTAAATAAATTAACTATACTTTTTGTTTTTATTTACCAACTCGCTTTCGAATGGTTGTTTTTTTTTTTCTTTGAAAAGTAATTGATTGATTTAAGACCAAAGACCTTTTTGTGGTACACGCAATTTTTAAAATTCAAGTCATTCTATTTGTTGGCAACATACTTTTTTGTCCCACTTTTTAAGGCATTATTATAGCTGCATAAATGTAGTCACCCAAAAATATATTAGCTATGGTATTGAATATGCTTATTGCACTCATGGTGCAGCCGTGCAGTTGATTTGCCAATAAAACGTGTGATTTGATTGCATCAAGTTCGTGTATGGGTCTTTTTTTGGCTTTACTTTTGTGGTTGCGATGGGGACTGGTTTTTCAATCAACTTATCGATTGTTAGAGAATAAGTTTTTTGTGTTTAACTTTTATTCAAAAAAATTGTCAAATATACATAGGTACTTGCAACTCATTTTAGCAGATACTAAAACCCATATTTCATAAAAATAGACGGCTTATTAGTTTTTGTGTGTATATGTTTTAGTATATGTTCTGCCGAAGCAGTCAGTTTGGCGGTAGCCACAAGCCTATTAGTATTTGGGAGTTTATGAGTCTAAAGGCCACGACCACGACAGTCTTCAGCACAAAGTTAATGAAGGAGCAAGTTACTAATAACACAAGTGTTTAATTGGTTAAACATGGTAATCCTAATCAGCTCAATTATTTTAATTGGTTCACTCTCTTAGATGTTGTTATTAGAAATCGATTAATATAATGTCTAACTAATTTTGTTTTCGGTCGGTTTTGTGAAATGAGGTTAATACAATAAGGATTTAAATATATCTTGAAACACCTATTTTATAAAATAGCATGCACAAGGGCAATTAGGCTAATGAACATACCCGAATATATAAAAGGAAGAAATTAGCAATGGCACTCAAGGGTTTTTATTATTGAATATATTTGTGTCCAATTCCTTCCTTAAGCTTCCTTAAATATACACAACATTCTGGAAGATTGGTCATACTGGATCACTTCTCAATATTGTTGGTATAACTCGAAAACCAAGATGAATTTTCAAACTTATAACGTAATATGTCTCAGTTTCTGTAGGAAGGGCAACACAGTAGATTAAGGGGAATCTTCAAAAGAATAATGCAACACTAGTGATATTGTCTTCAGGCTCTCTTTATTCCAACTGATCAAAGACTTTAACGTAAGTAAGTGCCTATGTAAGTTGGTGTGGTGAATTCAATATTGCAGTGAGCCTTTTATAAGATTTACTGCTCGTCTTTACTTCAATATTATCAAAACGACGCATTACAGCGTTAATTGGGTCATCAAGCAAGGATGCTTGTGACCGCCATCTCTACCTACCTTACTTTAATATATATCATAACGTTTAATACTTTTTGTTGGACATTAGATATTCTATGTAAATAGAAACTTCAGCACAAGAAGTTAACAAAAATCGACCTTAATAAAATTGACAAATAAAATTGGCACAAAATTTTAAACGGTCTAATAAATTAAGGTTGTAGTATTTTACTAAATATCATTTTTTAAATTTTTAAACAATTTACTAAAATTTTCTAAACCAGTTTCCTTCAAAAACTCCAGATGACCTCTTTTAAAAGTGTGAGCACGTGCAACAAATTGACAAACATACCTAATTTTGATATTTTATAATATACAATGCCACGTCAAACCTACCTTTTTGTAAGGCCAGAAATCTTTTCTTTTGTTCTGTTTTCAAATAAAGTTGTTCTAGAGAACGGTTTGTGAGGAATAAATGTTCGAACTCAAAATTAAAAAAAAAAAAAAAATTATAACTATATTTTGTAGTCAATATTTTAAGTAATTGAGATGTCCCTCAACTTAGCAGAGCAAGGTCAGCAGAACTTAAAAAAAATGTAAGGCCTTACATGCAAAGTCAGCAGAACTTAAAAAAATGTAAGGCCTTACAAAATGCTTATAAAGTTCTAATTAAGTACCCAAAAATTAAATTTTCTGCTAACTTTATTTCAAGTTAGCTGACTTTACCCTGCTAGATTGAGGGACATGTAATTGGGTACTATTTTTGTTTTCAAAATAGTATGCATTTATCAATTCTTAGTCACACTGAAAACTGGAATGTTTCAGGTCTTTTAACTTCTCAAAATTAAAAAAAAAAAATGAACCAACTTTCTTATACAACTTAGAAGAATATGGCTGAATAATCATTTCAGCAACCGGTTGATTTATTATTATCAGTTTAGTTTTTTCTTGTTTCTGTTGGTTTCTTTTTTTTTTTTTAATATTTTGAAAAGTAAAATGTAAAAGTCGTAAGACTATACGGTTTTACGTGTTTGAGTAAGAGCATTGAATTTTGAAAACCAAAACAGTACTTAAATAAGTAGAAATTAAAAAAAATTATTAGAATTTTTGTTTTAATTTTTTTTTTTTCAAAATGTTGTGTTTTTTTTTATATAGGTAGGATGAAAGAAGAAATTCCTGGGTATTTCAAAAGGTATAACATGGCATTTTTAGCAGCGTTTACATTATTTCGATCAACATTGTTGATTGACATTATTTCGCACAACATTGTTGATTTGGTATTCGTGTTGAAGTGCATACTTTCATGTGTCATATGCCTACCAACGGAGTCAACAAAAACCCATGTCAATCATGCAATGTATATTCTATATACAAATCAGATTATTTTCTTGCTGTGATGTTGGGCATCTCTAAAACCCAGTAAGTTCGTCCATGTAAATACACATTTACCTACTCAATTTAACATAAGGCATAGTTTTAAGCTTTCTAAGAATTATGCAAAAACAAATCCATCGATCAAATGCTCCCGCTCTTCTCCCTATTTACATATACAGGGTGTCCAGTAAATATTGGATATCCTTGGAATGCTTCATTGTAGACTTTATGACCATCCTGAAAACTAATGAAAAAGTCTTTCCCAACCACAAGAAAAGATATGTGCATTTTTTTGTTCAGTGCATTATTTTAGCGTTACTTTACGTTTTTGAATACCCCGAATACAAGTGAATGAATTCCACCGTTTTTTTTTCGTAGCAATATTTAACATTGTTTGTGCCAAAACATAAGAAGACAAAAATTATAATAACTGTTGGAATTCTTAGAGAAAAAAATTATTGAACTTTGATTTTCGATGCAAAATGTGAAAGAAACTAATTTTTGAAAAAGTTATATCATCTCTGGTATGAAAAAATGCATGAATACCTAAGTGGCCAACTAGTTTTAAAATATGCGTGTTGAATGCGGATTTCAAAATGGTATAATTTCTAATTGTATCTAGAACCAATAGCAAGTTATTTGTTAAAATATGCAATACTATTAAAACAAAAGTTTTCAAAATTAGCACAGTAAACGTAGAAAATAATACAATGCGTTGATCATGGTAGATTTTTGATTGATTGCCTGTCTTTATAATGTTGTCCCTATGATAAATCCAAGCTTTAAACTTCTAGGGCCGAATGCAATATTACCAAAAATGTTAACAAAGTGCAAAAAAACGAATAAATTTTCGAGCTTGTTTTGAATTAAAACTCTTCAATTGGCTTTTAAAAAACCATCGAATATTTTGGTAGTTGTTATTACCAAATTAATATTCTGATAAGAGGTGCATCAAATAAATCGAATAAAGGAAGCCGATCAGCTTCTCAGAGCAGGTATGGAATCTTGTGCAAGCCGCTGCATTACAAATATGACATATATACAGGCAGATGGATATGAGGTCTGGGACCTCATATCTGGTGAACGGACCTAAATCAACTTGATTGTTTTATTGGGGCTGCATTAAGAAAATCGTGTACAGCAGGCCCATCAGGTCCTTGAATGAATAAATCAATTTGGGGTTTGATGCACTGCGACCTTTGATCTATTGTGCCCCATCTAGAGCTAAAAGAGATTGCTCACTTAAAGCTCATCCTCCAAATTTAGTTCTTTTATAAACTTAAGTATTTGGAGGGTCCTTGGTGGAGCTAAGAAATCTTGTAGAGGCAGCTGCATTACAAGATTCTGAGCAAAACTTAACAAGATTATTATAAGATTTTCATTTATTCGGAGATGCAGAGGCTGTATAAGAGTGGGTGGAAAACAGTTTGAGCATTTGCTTTTAATTAAAAAAAATATCTATTTTTGTTTTTTTTTTCTAACTAAATGATTGAAAGTTGGATTAAAATTCAAAAGACTTACTGTTAAAAGAAAACAACAAATAAACTAAAAGCAACTGCAAAATATGGTTTTGTTAGGGCCCAATAGACCAGGTATACTTTAAAACAAGCTTGAAAATTTAGCCGTTTTTTGCACTTTGTTGCCGTTTTTGGTAATGTTGCGATCGGCCCTAGAAATTTAAAGCTGGGATTTATCATAAGGACAACATTATAAAGACAGGCAATCAATCAAAAATCTACCATGCTCAACGCATTGTATTATTTTCTACGTTTACTGTGCTAATTTTGAAAACTTTTGTTTTTATAGTATTGCAGATTTTAACAAATAACTTGCTTTTGGTTCTAGATACAATAATAAATTATACCATTTTGAAATCATGCATTCAACACGCATATTTTAAAACTAGTTGGCCACTTAGGTTTTCATGCATTTGAGGATATAACTTTTTCAAAAATTAGTTTCTTTTACATTTTGCATCGAAAATCAAAGTTCAATAATTTTTTTTCTCTAAGAATTCCAACGGTTATTATAATTTTTGTCTTGTTATGTTTTGGCACAAACAATGTCAAATTTTGCTACAAAAAAACGGGGGAATTCATTCACTTATAAATCAATAAATCGGGTGGCACAACGGCTCATGAAGAACCAGGGCCTAATGACTAACAACTCGCAACCATTCCTGTGTGCGCCCTTAGACAGGAGTGGAAAGGACCTACAATTTTATGCCGAATCCGAACGGCTAGACGAGAAGCACTTATTCGTGACAAGTGATACTCTTGGAGGATTTGTCAATTCCTCGCAAGATGCAGTTGCCCTGAAAAAAAAAACTTTTTTTTTTAGTTTTCATTCACTTGTGGTATTCAAAAACGTAAAGTAACGCAAAAAATAATGCACTGAACGAAAAAATGCACATATCTTTTCTTGTGGTTGAGATAGATTTTTTTATTAGTTTTCAGGACGGTCATAAAGTCTACTATTAGGCATTCCACGGTTGTCCGTTATTTACTGGACACCCTGTATGTATTTATATTTAAATTCCCTACATCGATTCCTTGATAACGTTGCTTGCAGAATGCTTTTCAGAAGAAAATGAAGCTGCATTATTCACTCAGCTATTACCAAGAATTATGCAAATCATATATACTGCAAAATTCGATATAATTATCCAGAAAATAATGGAGGAATGCGGCTGCTTTTTGGATAATTTTCGGGCGGAGTCCAAGATGTGGTATAGTTTTAACAAAATGCATACAAATGAAAATGATTGTTCAAAACTATGTAATTTTTTGAACAATGTATAGAGGATTTGCATCCATCGATTTTCTCACCACTTTGTATAGGGCTCTCAATTCCAGCAATTACTTGCACCGCTCGTTCAGCACCTTAGGCAAAGTTACAAATTGGCTTAGATCCACAATGCCAAACGACTTGATTCGTTTTGCATGATGTACCTATACATACATTCATCGAAATCTTTGTCAAAGAACAAACAAACTTTTATAACGAAATAATTGACCGTTTTGGAAAAGTGCCCAGGCGATTGCAGTTGCTTTTCGTCAAGTAATAAATAAAAAAAAAAAAATCATTTGATTGCTTCTTTTAATCATTATTTATTTTAACCCGAATATAATATCGCATTTTCCAGTCTTCAACAACAACTGACCTATACTTTGACATTATGTACATATCTTACAAAATATAAATTAACTTTTATTCTACATCGAACTATAAAATTACATACTAATTTTTTATCTGCACCGCACCCACCCCCCTCCCCCTTTAATTGTTTAATAATAATTTTAATTTTTTTCGTACCTAGATTGGGAGAAATAGACCCTAACCTCCAAAAAAACGATAAGAAAGTCTTAAAAATTTCTTATTCAAAAACTAATCACTAAAATGAATTAATTTAAAAATAAGAAAAATATTGGAAGTGTTGCCGTTGTTTTTTAATATTTTTGATTTTAAGTCATTGCCCTCTTATCTAAATAGTAGGATTAAAAAATGGAAGATTAAGTTTTTTTTGAATTATTTCAGACATTTGAAACATTATTACTATAATATTAAATTTTGTGTTCGATGGAATTGGGACAATTAAGAGCATGAGAGTGTGTGTGGTCTTTTGTATTCTTCACTGATTTAGACACTTTTAGAATTACTTATTTATAAAAGTCTGGAATTAAATTAATGTTTCAATATTTACCATAGGGGACTTTCACGTTTGTATCGGTGAATTCTTAAATTTTACACTTTGGGCTTAAACAGTAGGTATCAAGCATACAATACATGCACATTTTTAAAGAAGAAAACGACTAAATTTAGAATGTGGAGTAAGTTCCTGTGATGGCCATTTTAGGCGTATTTTTATGATGGATATGAAATGTTATCTCTAGCATTTTACATAAATCAGAAAAGCATTGTCTTACACCATTATTATTTAACTCAAAAATTAATAAAAAATCTATTTTAAACTCAAGCCTTGGTATTTTTCATTATGAATTTAAAGACACCATTAAAATAACGTAAACATCATTTTATTATATCTTCAAAATTCCTTTGTATGTTTATAGACTTAAATCATTTTTCTTTGCCTCATTTTTCAATGCCCAATTTATATTTTTTTCAGTAGTGTTTTTTTTGAAAATTTAAGGAAATGGGGAAATTCTTGCACGGCCGGCCGGTAGCACAATGCACCAGACCTTCATCTCAACCATTTTTGTATATATAATCTTCTATTTTTAAATTTTTTCAAATGACTTCTAACAACTCAATCTACCGCACAATATGACAAGTTGACACTTAACATTGACGTTGCTTTTCGATATGATTTATATCACAGGATATTTTCCAATCACAGCATCAACAGAACTATAGAACCACACGACATGAATCGTTCGTCGATTATTATAGTGGGGGTCTTCGTGAGCAGGATTTAATCTTGTTACTTTTGCCTTAAATTAGATAAATTTATTTGATTCCCACACCGAGAATCAAATAGAATAACAAAACAGTGTCTTTTATTAAGACAGTTTGCCTGTCGACATTGCGGGGATGATACGATAATGATGGTGTTTTGTGTTATCCCCCCACACATTATACACTATCTCTAGGCAAGGCGGCAATGCATTCAAATGCAACAGAGCTAACCATAACCAAAGCAACCTTTCAACCAGCGCAGCGCCAACAACTCATGAAGCTAGATACTTCTGAATAAATAAAATAAAAAAGATACGCAATATTTAGAGGTGAATCGGATTTGTTTATATTGTCGAATTTGAACTGAGAAACAAGAGTTCAAGCAACGTGTGGGGGAAGATGTTATGATATGATGTTTATTTTCCGAATCAGTTGAAACCGAAAAAAGTATAAAACAAAATAATTGTAATTCATTCTTTGAATGACAATAAAATACATAGAAGGCACCTACTATACTTATAGCGAACAAGAGGGATTTTGTTCGGTTGGATTGATTATTATTGGGGGTATTTTGGCTCACATTAGGGGATGGGGTATGGGAAAAGTGGCTTGTGTTGATGTTTTGATAAAAACCAAATAAAATGGAACTGCGCCAGAATTTTCTATTGTGTTTTGAGTTCAAGGTAGATAAAAAAATCAATGATGGGGTATAATAGACGTTTGCATTGTGTGAGATTTTTTTGTTTGTATTTTATTTGATTTTATTGTCTTCACAGATGTTCATATACATGATGGGGTTATTTTATTTAAAACTTAAGTATTTCCGAAGTGAGATAAATGTGTTGACATCGATTGAGATAGAAACAAAATGTTTTCTTACTAGGTATAGATACCATCGACTCGATAATGTTATTTTAATTATTTCAATGAAATTTATCGAAAATATGGTATTGCTAATTTTGTTAAATAGAATTGGCATCATTTAAATTATTAAAACGAAGTTTGTTCGGTCGGATATAGCCTAATCAAGTTGGATTTATATTAAACTTGGTAAATTCAATTCCCTAACAGATTTTGTTTTTACTATGTCAGCACCAAAACTTATACAACCTAACCATTATTTAAGAAAAGGGCACGACTGGATCGCACAAAACTTGCTCCTGTAGTTAACAACTTTAACGTAGCTTGCAGTTGACAATATGACAATGCATATATATATTGGTTCTATAACCAAATGATATCATTAAAAAATGTTTTTAAAAACAAAGGACCTGTTACATAACAATCAATATAAATTTGTTATTTAAATAGATTTGTATGATAAATATGAATTTATGACAACAAAAATTTCAAAAAATTTCTTAAAAATTAATTTTTTATATATAAAAATTCTTGAACATTTTTAAAAATTAAATTTGGTATGCCAACTTTTAGAACTAAACAAAATAAAATTATTTTTTCGCAAAATTGTATATGCAAAATTCTTAAAATTATTAATGACCTCTTACATAAAAAAAATTGGTTGAAATCGGTGTTAACGAGAAATTTGAAAACTAAAAAATTGGTTCTATGACAGATACCGGTAATAACCGTTATAAAAGAAAATTGACTACCAAATTATTAATTGTAGCAATTATAGTAGCTCGTATTGTAATTTTCAAAATCGTTGGAGCTGTTTTTGAAATAAATCAGTTTTTGTATATTGGTTGTATGGCAGGTATATCGTTATTTTTTGAGCTAAGATAATATCCCCTCTAGAGAATCCCATAAGAACCTGAAGTCCAAAGTTTGAAGAAAATCGCTTCAGCCGTTAAGGCTACAGGTCAAGGTACAGACAGACATAGAGAATTGCGAGACCCACTTTTTTCGCGTTCTCTATCAGTAATGTTAGGAATAATTATCATATCGAGCTTTTTTTCGCACGAAACCTAAACTTCCCTTACGTATATCGCAAGTAAAAATACAAATGTATTTGAACAGAAAAGTATCGGGTACTTTAAGATTTCCGGGAAGGAAACTAAAATACGTCCCTTATTTTGGCGGACACTTTGAGGCCGAATCAAAAAAATGTTTTCTATCCTTGTAGCTATTTAAATGCTAATTTATTGAGAAGACCAAAAATTTGTAGCTCACCTAGTTCTTCAGTTATTGAAATTAAGTTAATGTTTGATTGGCTCCCAAATTTGTAGCTTTTTATAAATGCTCTTCAGCAGTGAAAAACTCGATTTTGTACCTAAAATTGTTTTTTTTTTTAATAGTTTAATTTCCACTAAAGTAAGTCAAAAATTAGCGGACAAAAGATCCAAAATAATAATTACCATGCTGTCTAAAATTGTAGCTTTTTAAATGCTAATTTTCTGCTTAAACACCTAATTTTTAGCCCTTACGATTTTAATATACTTAAGCTTTGCGCTGACAAAACTTCTGAAATCTAAGAAAAAATAATTTTTTTGTTTGTCAAAATTTCAAGTTTGTTTATTTACAACTTAACTTAACTACCAGCTATAAAAGTTTTATGTACAATTTATGTTATTGAAAAAAAAGTTGATATAAATTTTTTAGAAAAGCTTCTCTGAACCAGGGTTAATCTAGTTTAGTTTAGTTTAGTTTAGTAAGGCCTGATTTTGTAGCTCGCATAGATTTTTTGTTATTCAAAATTCCGCTAATATAAGATCGTCACGGCCAAAATTTTCAAAAAATTCAAAATTATCTTAGCGGAATTTTTAATAAAGAAAAATCCAATTTTGACAGGTCATTACATTTCTGAAATTGCTTTTAAATAACTTCTTATATCAATTTGGAAGTTTTTTTGCGCCAAATTTGACAAACGTTCTAAAAATCCTTGGGTATGAAGTCTCAAAAAATTCCGTTTTACGAAATTTATAATGAGAAAATTCTTCTTTATTTTATGTTTCATGAACTTGTATTAAATCCTTCAAAGCCATGGAAACCATATGATCACTCATGACCACTAGGCAACCCATGGCTAGGGCTAGAACTATCAGGTTATCAGTTCTTTATACTAAAAATTAATAAGAGTATTGCATTTTGAAAACAAAAATCGTATTTAATAACGTACAATTTTGCAGAAAAAATAGATTGTTTATGTTTGATTTAATATTAAGTTTAAAAATTAATTTTTCAAAATTTGTTCATTAAAACTAAAACAAATTTATGAAAAAGAAAGAAGCGGTTTCTGGCTTAACAAAAAGCTATATCAAAGCTTTGTATGTGTTGCCGTTGTTTTTTAATGCTAATTTGGTTTCTGTTTCAAGTCAATTTCTTAAAAAATTGCCCCTCCTGCCTCAACTAGTGGGAATAGACTCCCTTATCTAATACGATTTTTTTTCTTGAATCTACTTAACCAAACTACACACCTTAGCTTTTTGTCATAAATTAGGTGAATCATAATTAATTAAACAAAACATCCAAAAATTCTTAAGATTCCAAGAGCTGACTGAAAACTTTGGGGGTGTAACCGTGTATGAACACAAAGATTTCTAGGTGTATTTGTGATCACGAAAAAATAGATTTTCGTCTTTAATTAATTTAATGAATACTTAATTTTTAAAAATTAATAATTTTCTAAATAACCAAAAACATCTTTTCTTACGTACATATATTATTGATTTTTCTGAAAAGTGGTTGTACATAAGGCTGGTTCAAAGACGTCGAAAGTATTTTTGAAATTTATTTCGAAAACAGGAGAAATTAAGCCAAAATCGCAAGATGTAGTGCTGACATTTGACTAAAAATATCAGAAACGGAGGTATACAATGTAAAATACACAAGACGAGCAGTAAATTATGACAATTTTTCTTTTAAATTATAAAATACTCATAAACTAAGGTTTTTCTAAACAAAAAACAGTTTTTAGAATTTTCAATTTTCACAAAAACTGGGAAGACATGAAATCATTTGGTTTTCAGCATTTAACCGAAAATAACATACAAAATTGAAAACTAAATTACTATTTAATTACGTAAAATTTTGAAAAAAAAAAAATATATAATCAGCCTAATTCTTAATATTCCCCGGGAAAGTAATTCCCAGGGAGATTTGTTCCACCAAAATTAAAATGCTCATCACATCAAATATATTTACATTTTCCATTTTGTGGACATTTAAAATGCCAGCTTTTTTCTCGTTTGCTTAGAATAAGGAAAAGGAACAAAATTCCCGCGAATTTATAGCTTAGAATAAGAGAGTAGGGAAAAGGGAAGTATTTCCCCGGGAATTTTTATTTAGAATAGGGCTGAATATAAAACTTATTTTTCGATTAGTGTTTTTTAAATTTTCATGTTTGAAAATCAATTTTTCGAAAACTATTGACTCAAATACTTTAATTTGAAAACAATATACCTTCACTGCCGGTCATAAGGTTAGAAGCAGTAATTTTTGAGAACTGAATTTGATTTGTGTCGTGGTACTACAAAACATTGACAGAAGCATTGTTTCCGCGAACCAATGATCTTTTCGGACAAACCGCATTGGTTTTCAACAGAATAATGCTCCTTTTCGTGCAGCTCGAGTGTTGAAATCATTAATTTAAGAGGAAATGTTCCATTGCTGCCTTGGTTTCCTGTTCACCGGATTCAAAATAAAAGAAAATTTATTGGGATGGCTCACATGAAAAGTACACGAAAAATCGAAGCAATGCGATGACTGATTCACACCGTTAATTTGGCCTTGATTAAAATTTCACTTGACTATCTTAAATCACTGTATAACTCTCTTAAACATCGAATTTTTGTTTTAAGCTGGCGGCAGCTCGTTTTTTTTTTCAATTTTGTATGTGCTTCTAACCTCATGACGCGATAAAATTACTTTAAAAAGTGACTCAGCTAACATTTATTCTCTTGGATGCCGTTAATTTTTGTTCTTGAAGTGCAAGCATAGGGATGGCTATGGCACGTTAAACAGTCTCTCTTGTGTCATACAAAATTTCGATCTATATGGCGTATAACACGAGACAAATCAAATTCAATTCTCAAAAATGACTGCTTCTAACCTTATGACCGGCAGTGTAAAAGGTGACATTTCTATATTTATCAAAAAAGCATTAACATAGTTTTATTTATTTTTGGTTTCTAATCATTTTTGTCAATTTTTAGATAATTTTTAAGAAAATTTCCCCTTTTGCATCAACCGGGGGAAATATAATCCCCCTCCAATACAGTTTTTTTTTGTTGCCTTGAACCAACCTACTTGCGCAATTTTTTTGTTGGAATATTATGAGAATCACCCTATAAGCAGGAATATTTTCACAAAGTATGTAATAGAATAACCTAAAAAGGTAAACCGGTTGAGCATGAGCACCCTGTTGCACAATACCCTTGTATTATATAGGGGCTTATTGCGAGAGTCTATTCAAAAGTCGAATAGACTTAAAGTCTACTATCGATATTTCAAAAATCTATTCGTTATTATTTCTCCGTCAGATTGCTATGAAATTATATGAATTTTTCTATTTGATAGAAAATTAACCTCGATCAAGAATTGCTGATCGACTAAACTCTACTAGATTTTTTCGGAGTAAACTCTCGCAATAAGGCCCATAAACAAATATTTAGGAAGTTGAAATTTTGAACAAATAATACAGTTAGTAGAAATAACAAAATTATTGGGTGGGAAGACCAACAAAATACAAACATGAAAATTGGACCACCCTATTGTACCTACATACATGTGCAGTGTGCAGATTTTTTCAAACATGGAAATTAATAGGTGGTAAAATACGTCCGTGGGCATTCTCTGGATCTAGGAATGGGGTGTATTTGTAATTAAAATAATCAAAAGTCAGGATATCTTGTAAAACCAAAACCATAATTTACAAAAGGGTTCCAATTTAATTGAATTTGCAAAATTAAAACTAAACAAAATATAAATTCACTTTAAAATTACCCCAGGGCCCATAGGAAGCCGATATACATACATATGAAGTTATGGATACCAAAATTACCACAAAAACATTTTTGCGGTCCAAAAATACATAGATTTACAAAATTGAATCTATTCCTGGTTTCGATGGTTTCGTATCCCTGGGTTTTGTGTGTTTTGTTTCTTTATTTTGTTTGCTCTAGTTATTTTTCCTTCTTTTTTCACAGCTCTGTTTGTGTTGTCATAATGCATGATGTTTGATTTTTGTTTTATTTTTGTAATCTAAAAGACATACGAGAACGAGTATAGATATCCATAGATAGCTGTAAGCTGTTGTGTTTTTGTTGTTGTTTTTCTTAGGTGCAGCTCAATACATATGCTGCAATATGTCGATATTCCCACGTTGAAATCAGATTGCATTTTGTGGAAATTATGTTTTGTTTTTGAAAGTGTTCTAAAAATAGAAGAGGCATGGTTTTTGTGTTAAGACTATAGAGACGTTGAATATACATATAAATAGATATACCACCTATTCAAATCTAGATAACAAAAACAATCGATCGTGTTTTGTTTTGATAGGGATATACAGATACTCGTGTTAAGTGGAAGTATTATTACCCTGTCATCATAGAGGCACTTATTTCATACGGTTGCGAGGACGACCGACGAGAGTCCATACTTTTGAAAGGCACATGCTTTTACAGGCTGCTGTAGGCACTATATTTTCTTAGCTTGATTATTTATTTGTTTAGTTTTATATTTTAAGAAGTACAAAATAAATATAGTGAGGAAGCTTTAAACACTTAACTATTGAGTCTCAGGTATTTTAAGAAAATGAAACTCTTAAATTAAAATAGAATGCGTTGCAAAAGTTTTTATTGTAATGTTATTACGTTTATTTTCTAATGGTGAATAGAATACTCAAATCATATACACTAAACAGGATAATTTATGTGCGTGAAGTTAGCATATCCATTTTGGAGTTTCGTAAAAAAAAAATGATGTGCTGCAATGTGCCCAACTTGTGCTGCCATGCGTCGTATTTTTTTTTTTTTTTTAATCAACTAACGCTTTCTTTTTTTAAGGGGGTTTTCATTTATTTTAGCGTGAAGTTAGCACCGCTATTTTGGATTTTCAAAAAAAAAAAATTTGCTGTATAGTGCCCAACTTGTACTGCCATGTGTCGTAAATAATAAGAAAAAAAATAGCAAATTCGCAAATTTTACGGATGAAAATTTTTTGAATTTTTGTGTAATTTTCAAAAGCAAAGTTTTGCTGTATTGAATTCATAAAATGATGCTAAGCGCCGAAGAGATACAAAAAAAAAAATTAAATGTTTGCAACTTTTACGGCCAAAACTAAAATTTGCGAAGTTAGCACCGCCATTTTTGAATTTCAAAAAAAAAGTTGCGCTGTAATGTGATCTCCTTAACTTGTGGTGCCATGTGCCGTAAATAAAAAAAAATCGCAGTAGAAGAAATGCAAATTGCAAATTTGCGAACGTACTTTTTTTTTTTTGCGATTTTGCGGCATTTTGCTCTGTTAGTGCTGCCATTATCCAAACAGATAATGAATAAATTCGAATATTTGCAACTCTTACGGCCGAAATTCTATTTCGCGAAGCGTGAAGTTAGCACTACTATTTTGGATTTTAAAATTAAAAGTTGTGCTGTAATATGCCCAGCTTGTCCTGCCACGTGCCGTTAAAAATTAAAAAAAAATCGAAAATTTGCAAATTTTGCGAAAAATAAAACTTATGCTGCATTATGCTCAGTTAGTGCTCCTATTTTCCAAAGAGATAGTAAAAAAAATTAGAATATTTGAAACTTTTACGCCCAAAATTAGATTCTGCGAAGCGTGAAGTTTTGCAAAACCGCAAAAACAAAAAAAAAAAAAAATACGTTCGCAAAATTTTGCAACTATGCAAATTTTTCTTTAGGGGCCAGTTATAGCTATCATTGAAAACCATCATTGAAAATATTAATTGTCAATTTTGAGAGATTTTGAAGAAAAAATTAATGATTATTTTGATGCCAAAATAAAGCTATTTGACTAAATAATTATTTCTAGGTAAAACAAAATTCAATTTTGCACAACTTTTCTCATAAAATGACTTTTAATTTTTCAATGATGAACTACCTTACCCATGATCATTGAAAAAATTAAAAGTTACGTTCTGGGGAAGATATGGGTCAAAATGATTTTTTTTTGGAAGAGAAATAATTTTGAAGTCGTAAGCTATATTTCTGCATACAAATATTAAATGATTAAACTTTCGAAGGGTCTCAAAATCAACAGCTAACTTTTTCAATGATGAATTTCAATGATAGCTATAACTGGCCCCTTATTTACGGCACATGGCAGCACAAAATATTTTTTTCTTTTCGAAAATCCAAAATGGCGCGCGGCGGTGCTAACTTAACGCACATGAATAAATTAGGTAACAGCATTATTTCTCTTTTATTAGTGCTTCCTTTGGAAATAAAAAAAAAAAAATTGGTGGCGACACTCTGTCTAAAGTCGCTAAATTTATTTATCTATGCCTAATGACAAAATGCTTTCAATTGCGTCTAACACTAAAGTTTATTTTTGTGTCAATAATGTAATCATATTCTTTTGTCTGGGATTAATGTTTTTTCCTTTAAAACTTTGAAATTACTTTTATCCACTTTGAAAAGAGCAATGTTTAAGCTACAATAATTATTTATTCAAGTGTTTAATAAATTAGGTAGGTATCTTATTCAGAAAGACAAGGCTTTCGGCTCTTTTTTAATGTCAATGATATTATTTTTAAATCGGTTCACTGTCACATGGCAACGATTATGTCTACGTTTTACAGACTTTATGAAGTCAATATAATAAACTTCTCTAAAAAAAACGCCACACTTATCTTTATGCATATATTTTTAAAATGAAACGTTTCCGAAGCTTCATCGCCGCTGATACGAACCTGGCTACAGGTTTGAACATTTATATTTACCATGTCAAGACTGATCGGTTAATAAGATTTTAATACTATACTTCATTAATCATTAGTTCATTAACATATGACATAACGAACTGCATTATCACTCGTTTTTTTAATTCAAACGCTCCGCTTACGGTTTATTAGTGACATCAAGACATTAAAGGTGTGATGTGTAAACATTATCATCAATTTGTCTTTCAAACACATCATAATTTATTTAAACGTCTGTTATAATGATTCACACATATTACAGACAAAACAATGATTAACATCAAGCATAACTATATGACTCTCAAGACCTCCCCTCCCTCCGTATCAACTAAGCCAGCGTTTTTATATATTTTAAACCAGTTTGTGGTTGTTTTTTGGTTTGCATAATTTGATTGTTCGTATTCTGCTTAAATTGATAGGAAAAGAAAGAGATTCTATAGTGACAAGAATAAACTGGTACGAAAGAATATTAACATTGATTAAATTATGGTCTTTGTGTGTCAATATAATAAGAAGATGTATAGCTAACTTTAAGCTTAATCATTCCCAGATTCGAAAAGATTCTAAAAAAACTTCGTCTACAAGATAAAACATCAAGGTCTACAACAATTTGTATTTAGATGAGTTTTAAATTAATGTAAGTAGGTATCTAGGTACATAAATATGTAGGTTAGGGTGGGTGAAATTAAGAAACTAAGAAAAATTGGTTGTTTTTTGGCACAAAAAAATGGAGTACAAAATTTTATTATTTAAAGGTCCCTCATTGCTCTTTTGGAAAAAGCTTTGGAATTGCATAACTTCCTAATTATTAAACCTGGAAAAACTTGGTTAACATATTTTAATAGGAAATCTACTAGTAAAAAATGGTCCTACCTTTGAAATGAAATGGAAAATTACATTAAAATATGCGTAAAAAGATCGGTCCACGCCCTCTACAGGGTTGGTTCATTCGGCAGAAGAGCAATTTTATAAAAGAAAAAAAACCTTTAATGGAAAATACATTATTAAAAAACAACGGCAACACCTACAACATAATATTATCGTCAAGCTGTGTCATCCACAATGGAAATTCAAAAATCTGATGATGCACCTAAAAAGATCCTAATTCCTGGATAATAAGTTTTAGAATTTCCGTTGTGGATGACGCAGCTTGACGGCACTCAATATTATGCTATTATATGAAGTTATTTTAGTCTTTTCAAAATTTTAAACATAAAAATATATTTTTTGTTTTAAACATAAACCGTTTTTAAATTTTTTCTGCAAAATTTCCAATTCGTTCACGAAATCAAATGGCATCTTTTTTGAAATAATTTCATGATTTTAAAAATTCTTTTAATAGGTATCCATTATTTGAAGTTAAGAAGAGGTACCTGCAATTGATTTGAATTAAATCAAAAAAAAATCAAAATCATAGACTTTTATAGCTAATATTGTCCCGTAAATGACATAAAAACATTATCGATCCATTATGTCAATATAGAGCTACGTTCTAATTATAACTACAAGACCAATTTCATGCGATCAACTCATGCATTTTATTTCTTATGCCAACTCAAACAACACCCTGTAGGTTTTTGTATTATGCAAAACAACCTGGGGGCCAATTTCACAGAACATAACATCACATACATTGTATGAAATTTATGTTTTTTGAATTGTTCTCAGATCACGCACAGTGTAAATTTGGAATGAAAAACAACACTATGTGAATAAATAGGACTCTCATATTTTTTTAAGATATAAAATTTAAACTGATTCATCTGTGATCCATTTTACCGATCATACATTGTAAGTGTAAAATTTGTGAAATAGGCCCCTGGGCTGTGAACCTTTAGCAACTCATATATGGGATATTCGCAAGAAAAAAGTATGCCGTCTAAAAGGTCAGTACATGGTCAAAAAAGGTTAACTTTGTTTCAGAAATTGGTCAGCCATAGGAAATTTTTAATCAATAGTTTAAGTTTTCCAAGGTCACCAAATATATTTGGGCACCTCATTTATGGGATATTCGCAAGAAAAGTACACCATTTGAAAGACCACCGACTCGTGACCTTGAAAAAAAAACTTTAAAATTGTGTGTTTTTTTTCGAATATTCCATAAATGAGGTGTTAGAAATAGTTCTTGAACAAAATTTTAAGAACTCATTAAAATAAACCTGTGGCTGACCAAATACTGAAACTAGCTGACCTTTTATCACGAGTCGGTGGCGATTCGAATTGTATATATTTTTTGCGAATATCCCATAAATGAGGTGCCAAAAATAGTTGGTGACCTTGAAAACCTTTAACCATTGATTAAAAATTTCCTATGGCTGACCAATTTCTGAAACTAGTTTACCTTTCTAGACCATTTACTGACCTTTTAGTTGGCATACTTTTTTTTGCGAATATCCCATATATGAGGTGCTAAAGGCTCAGAGCCAACACCCTGTCCCAGTGTATATTTCTTTCATCCTAGAATCCCCGAATAATTACTCCCCAGTGCTATTTTCTTTTGAAGGAAAGTAATGGGTTTGCCGAATTGTTAAAATAATTCTGAACAATAAATGTTGTTAATTTTGTAAGCGGACTTGACTGTCCTATCGGCTAAATGTAACGCTGTTCATGTTACTTCTATTATAAAATCTACATATTACACTTCCCTCTACCTTAGTTTAAAATAGAAAACGTGAGTTAACTTTATCGCATGTCTTAAAATCATTAGCCGGCAAGTCTACTTATTAGTGATGATTTAACTCTACCTATACAAATTTAAATAAGACAAGGTAATAAGTTAAGTACCTACACCATCTTTTTTTTTTGCGTTCATGCTAAAGGAAACTTGTGTAAAACAAAATAAAAATCAATACGTAATTTAAATTATTCACACCCTCTATCAAAATAAAAAATAAGCTTACACTTTCTATGGTTTCTATATGCGAGTATATTGCAAATTGCCTATTTATAATTTCAGCGAAAAATTAAAAAAAAAACTCAAGTTCACAAGAATTGATATGACTTTTTTTTGTTTTTTTATTTTTACTCACAAAGTTGTGTAAACAAATATAAACAATACATTCATAAATACATATAAAAAGGTAATAGGTGGATACATTGTTTGTTTGTATTTGCTAAGCATTTTTGTTATCAATTCAAGAAAATTGTAGACTTTTCTCCTATAAACAGTCTTTAAGCAGACATTTCTTGAATGCGGTGTCTATATTTCTAATTTGAGTAAAAAAAAAAAATGTTGCAAAATGAACAATGTAATCATACGTCCGTATTTGCTATTAATTATATAATTAATGAACAAATTTTTTTTTTCTAACTACGAGCAGTTATAGATACTTAAAGGTACCTCTCTCCGTTATCATAGCACTTTTTTTTGTTGGCAACGTTAACAAAAGATATATCTTAAAACTTTTATAAATTTCTAACATTTATATCATACAACTTATTTGTTATTAAAGGTTATCGAGATTTCGAGTTTCGTGCGTTGGCAACAGAGAGATGTCAATTAACGAGTGTGCTTATTATGTGAAAAACTATGTGGTTTTTTAATCACTCGAAATGGATCAATAAACTACGCACCATTAACACGGTGAAGATGTTCTACAGAAATAAAACTTCAATTTTTCGAAATGATTCTCTAACATGACGAGGCACATTTGCGCTGGGCAGACAAAAAAAAAACTCATAAAAACTTTAGCACTGGAAGTTAAAAATACTTTAAAGAAAATGTTCAAGGCATGAGTGTAAAAAATTCTTTACCAAAAATTAGCTTAATAACATTGCATTTGCATCCAAAGTAAACAAAATTTAAGAGTCACTTCAAAATATCTTAAAATAGCAAACTAATTTTAAAGGAAAAAGTATCCAAAGTTTTCTTCCACAAATTTTTTAGCGACACATAAATGTGAAGATGTGAAACAAAATTAACTTTTCCCGTTTGCCGGGAACAAATTGTATGAGCAAGAAATAGAGCATTTTATGAGTGATGCATTTTTGTTGATGAATCAATTAAGTTGGAAATAGAATATTTTTTGTAAAAAGTAGAGTAAGACGTGGTGAACAAAATCACAACCAAGACTGATGAGCTTGTGACTCACAAAATGAAGTTTGTTTTTGGAATTATATAAAATAGGTTACTACACTCTATGTCTGCCATTCTACGTCAAAAAATAAAATAAATAAACTGGGTGGCGCAACGGCTCGTGAAGATCCAGGGCCTAGTGACTAACAACTCGCAAACCATTTCTGGGTGCGTGTGTCGACAGGAATGAAAGGGACCTACAATTGTATGCCGAATCCGAACGGCTAGACGAGAAGCACTTATTCATGACAAGTGATACTCTTGGAGGATTCGTCCATTCCTCACATGAAGCAGTAGCCCTGAAAAAAAACTTTTTAGCTTTTTAGGTGGAAGAGGCTGGGAAGAGAACCCAGACCTCCAGCCAGCGTGACAGTCCATCACGCTACGTGCTACTACTTCTTCTTCATACTACGTTACCAGTTCAAAATTTTTAGGGTCGTGCAGAAAGGAAATCTAGTTTTCGACAAGGCACTAGATAGTTTTACATAGATTCTGGCAAGGGGCTAGCATGGTTAAGCAAAGGCTAGAACAGGGGCCTGGATGGCGATTATGAATCCTTTTGCCTCGCCAAGTAATAAAAATGTTGGCTTATATGAGACTTGATGCCGCGATCTTCTTCTTGTCAGTCCAAAGCGCTAACTACTGGGCTAACTCGCTTTACAAAAATTCAATACTCTAATGTTTCATACCATATTTCATAACAAATATGTCATATATATATATATAGAATAAAGCAGGATCTTTTCTACTTGCTTTTTAGGTTGAACAACTTAGAACAGGTTTTTCCTCACTGAACAGTCCTATAATATACAGATGTCTCACATCCATGGTAAAAAGTTTGATATGAAAAAGAAGAACAAGGAAAGAGAGAAAAATGTGTCGTATGATACTGAAATTGCATATTAAATGTTTGTTTTTGATTTTCCTGATGGGATACCGAAACATTTTCATTAAGTTTTTACCAGAGCGGGCCTTACGAGTGTTTGGAAAGTTTTTGGTACTGAAATCCAACATGGATTGCCAAGTATCTGACAAGTTTTCTTCGTCTAGATTTTCCTTACTGAAAACTTACTAGGGTCTTGCCCTAACTATACAAAAACTTGTCATTTTTCTAGACAGGTGGATTAATTGTTATGAAAGTAGAAATCTTGTCACATCTTTGTTTTTTTCAGAAAAGTTCAAAAACACATTCCTACTCAATAATAACAAAGTCCTTTTTTTAGCTAAGCTATAATTATGCTTGTAAGCGTAGTATAGTATGGAATTTTTTCAAGAAGTCGTATCTTTAAGCAATTATGTCTCACAAAAATGTGTCGTACTTACTCATTTTCCTCAAAATAAAATTTAAATAGAACAAAAACATGTTAGTAAAGTAATCATTATCACTTCAAAATGTTTAGAATCAAATAATTGGATTAATTGGTGTGAATTTGTATTGAAAGAAAAACAATTTCTGCACCTCTTTTTAAGTAAAAAAAAAGGAAGTGGCAACAATTATCGTGAACTTGTTAGTCCAGTCAACGAAGACCCAAAATTGTAAAATATATGCAAAAAATAGTGCTCTCTGGATTATTTCTTTATATATTCGGAGTTACCCCAGTTACAACATAGCAAAAGTCCACAGCCCAGGGCCGTAACTAAACCTAGAAGGGGGGTTATATGTCCCCTTTTTTAGATTTTTGTGAATATTTACAAAAGTAAGCATATAAGCGGAAAAGCCTCTGCCACAAAATTAAATCAAATAAAAATGTCTATAAAAACAGCTATGTTCAAATTTTTGCTAGAGTCAATAATAAAGGAGATGCGGAAGGTATAAAATGAACAAATCTGAAAAAAACATTTGTTATTGTCTAAGGGCCAGTTGTTCAGTGCGGCGTTAAAATTAATCCCGAGTTAATTCACCAAATTTGGTGAGTTAAATTAGAATCAACTCAAACAAAATGATATAATGATATTTTATCTTCAGTGTTTTTTAAGAGATTCTGCATTCATCATCAATTAAAAAACAGCTCCCTGACGTAACCGTAGACAGATCTATTTCCAGAGTTAACTAACTCGCAGGCTTAACCCAACACTAAGAAACTGGGCCTTAGATATTAAAAAATATTTCCTTTTGTCGTGATTTCTCTGCAATATGAAAAGAAAATTCTAATCTGGGCTTTAGATCAGTTTTTGAAAATTCGAGAATTTTCAAAAACTGACCTGCCCAGGCCCATATTAGGATTTTCATTTACTCACATATTAAATATTTTCTGAAAAATTTACCTGGAAATAACCAAAAGAGGTAAAACACACTCATTCACTGTTATTTCATATTACCGTTAAGGCTTTCAGTGGGAGTTATAATTTCCTTTTTTTGATTTTTTTTTTAGATCGGGTAGCTGTGATACAGGAGTTTCGTTTTTTTTTCAAATTTGGTGAAAAATTTTGTGGGCGTAATGTTCTTGGCAACAAGGAAAGAGAAATTTTGTTTGAGAAATTGCTTAATTTTTTTGTTAGGTGTTTCCACATATATCGCAATAGAGCGAGATCTGGCAACTGATTTTTCGTTGCCTCATGGGTAGGTATATGAAACTTTGTTCAAATAAATTTTGAGGTCCGTAGAATACAAAAACTCCAGTCTCTTACACTCCGCTTTGGCGAAGCTAGCCGATCTTATACTTTTAAACATAAGGACCTAATCTACCGAACTGGAAAGGTTCAACAATGTCTAAATTTTTGGATTTTGAATTCACATTCCAAATTCATTATAATTATAAAATCCGGTTATTTAGAAGTTCAAGTAATATTGCGTGACTCTTTTTTTTTTGAAAACGTAATTTCTTCAACTGAACTAGATTATCTGATCGTCAACTATCGTTAAATTAGATACAAAAATGTCACCACTTCGAAAAAATTCCGACAAAGTTGAATTTCGGTGGAGAGCTTCATTATTTTGTTCTAAACATTTCCTGAAAAGAACCCTTAATTTAGCTAATAGTTTTAAGGGGTAAAGGGGTTAAAATGCACTATAGGCTCTTTTGAAAAAAGTTGTAGCTACACATTGCAGCTCATACAATTCTACACACAAAAGATTATAACACTTTTTTTTAGTACAATTGATAAATTTGGAGAAAAACGGTCGAAAACATTATAGTGCACAAAAAAATGTAATATGGGAGGATATTTTTTATATTTTTGGGTGGGTAATTTTGTTTGGGTTTATGTGTGGGGCTACTAACCTTTAGAACCTCATATATAGGATATTCGCAAAAAATGTTGCCATCTAATAGGTCAGCAATTGGTCAAAAAAGGTCAACTAGTTTCAGAAATTGGTCAGCCATAGGTTTTTTTTAATGGAATTTTAAAGATTGTTTCAAGGTTACAGATCAAGAATCTTCATTAAAAAAAAAAAACCTATGGCTGACCAATTACTGAAACAAGCTGACCTTTTATCACAAGTCAGTGGCCTTTCCCATAAATGAGGT
Source organism: Melangyna quadrimaculata (assembly GCA_949320155.1). NCBI lineage: Eukaryota > Metazoa > Arthropoda > Insecta > Diptera > Syrphidae > Melangyna > Melangyna quadrimaculata. Next base: position 55,015,373 of record OX439483.1, on the reverse strand, counting down.
GCCAAAAACAGTTGGTGACCTTGAAAAACTTAAACCATTGATTAAAAATTTCCTATGGCTGACCAATTCCTGAACTAGTTGACCTTTTTTGACCAATTACTGACCTTTTAGCATACTTTTTTTGCGAATATCCCATATATAAGGTGCTAAGGGTTAAGAGCCCCAATCAAAATTCCCCATCCAAAAATATAAGAAATATCCTCCCATATTACATTTTTTTGACTAAATGTACTGCACCAAAATGTTTTCGACCATTTTCGTCAAATCTATCAATTGTAAGAAACAACTGTTAAAATTTTTTTTGTGCAGAATTTTATGAGCTACAATGTGTAGCTAACTTTTTTCAAAAGAACCTATAATTTTGGAGAACTCTATAGAAAAAGAGTGCATTTTGCCCCTTTTACCCCCCTCGTAAAATTTTAGCTCCACTCCAAATTTAGGATTCTTTTCAAGAAATTTTTAGAACACAAAAATTAAGCCCTCCTCCCAAATTCAGTTTTTTTGGATTTTTCGCAGTGAATATCTTATTTTCCTAGACTATCATGCCCCTCTACTTAAATAAGAAGTTTTTTTAACCTTAATTATGTCTTGATGGCCTATACAATTTAATCTCATTGCTTTGTCTAGCAAAAATAAACAACAACAAAAAAAAACCTAACCCCCATAAACTAAATCCACCTAAGTAATTGTTTTGTCCATCATATCGACTTTTAAGTGTCATTTGAGTGGTTTCTTATTCTTTTGGCGGGAATGACTTCTTAGTTGCTAGTTTTTGGTTTTATTTAATTTTCGGACTTGTAATTATCTGTCCGAGAAGCCTGTTAACATTTCAATGTATAGTAGGTAGGTATACCTATACATAGAGGTACTCTACTCTACTCAGGTATTTCTATAGCAATAGAGCAATGTGACCAGCGAAGCGTTAATTCTAAAGCAATTTTCGGTTCCTAACCTGGGACTTTGTGTTGTTATGTCTGCTTCAATATTATACTCATATAGATTAAGTGGGCTGGGAAAGTGGTAATGACATGTGAGTTCAGTTGATCGACCATTGCGTCTATAGTTGCCGGCACAAAGTAATGACATTATTGTATAGAAGGTTGGTTTTTCATTGCCTCGTACCGGAAAGAAGCGAAAATCTCTACGTCTCCCCACAAATTACTGTCACTATGACATCAAATGGCTAGAAATTCGGTAGTCAACGGTAATATTGCTGATGTTTTCCAAATTGACTTTATGCCATCGCAGGGTCTGTCGGTTTGGTTTTGCGGAAATCACGTACGCTTCCCGCCCACATCCAACGCAAAGCAACAAATTCAAAGGGTTAACATTGATTGAGTGCGACGATACTGATGGCGAAGGCGACTGGCGAACGAACCGAACCATCGCTGAACGAGAGTGAATGAACGAACAAAAATCAATAGACTGGTGGACACTGATGGAACTGGAAGAAGAAATGCGTGTGCTGCTATAGAATTACGTTGGGACTCCGGTGGCTATATGATGACTATGAGACTTAAGTTAGTGACTGACTATATGGCAATTGGTGCCAGAATGTAATTTTATTTTATTTTTCATTACTGTCTTCACATCGATTAACCTAATTAGGAAGGTGGTGATGGCGATGTTGTTGCCATTGGTGCGGCCGGCGCGGCGAAAAGGTAGCGTAGTACTGGTGATTCATTTTAATGATTGAAAAAAGTTTTTTTTCTTTTTATTTTGTAATGGTAAAGACTGTTCAATTAGAATTGTTTGATCTACTCACAGTTTATTGACTAGAAGATTGCCAATAATGAGCTCATCAACAAAGAAGAAGTGTATTTATGAGCTGCTCCAAATGAATAATTAATTACCTTTGATAGTTTGTTTGATTTTTTTTGTCTTCAACATTTCATTTGTGTGTCTGCTTCTTTGATTTTATTAAATTGGAAATTGAAATGTTTGTTTTTTTCTTGTTTTTTTTTTTCAAAGATAAAACCAATCAAGTATGAAATCAATCAAAGGGTTTGTGTTTGATTAAATTTGATGTAATCTAATTGATTTTATTTTTTTCATTTGGATCGTTTTTAAGAGTTTACAATTTGTTCTTTTTAATTGCTTTTTAAGATTTTGAAAACTCAAAAATACTTTCATTTTAAAATAAAAGGGAAGAACATTTTAAATAAATATATTGGATAAGAAACTTACCTTAAACGGTTAGTTATATAAAAAAAAGTCAATATCTAAGTGGTGGGTTCTAAAAAAGTTCTTTCTTTTATTTTTGTAGGCCATTAAGATTCGTGACATTTTTTAAATGCAATATAAATTGCATTTTTTTGAAGAACCAAATCGAAAGTTTTTAAAAAATTCAATGTATTCAATAAAAATTCAATGTTAAGGCGACGGAATATTCAAGAAAAAATCAGAAATATGGTTGTATTAAAGATACTTTAGTTACAAAATGTACCTATAAGTCCGAAGTTAAATCATAATCGTCACAGCCTCTTTTGAGTGAATTTGAAGAAACTGCACGTTCAACATAAGTTTTTTTTTTAATCCAAAAAAAATTAATTTAGTTAACTTTGCTTACCAAACATTTTTGGAGCAGTTTTAGAGGACTGTTATTGAGGAACATGATTTTTTCAAGTATTTTAGAAAATATTAAAAAATAATTTCGTGCTAATTTTATAAAAAAAAAATCGAAATAATGTAGTCCAGGAAAACTAGATAAAAAATGTCCTTACCCCGAAAAACTTCCGACAAAGCTGAATTTTGGTGTAGAGCTTTATATTTTTGTCCTAAACATTTCCTAAAAAATGTTCTAAATTTGGGGTGGAGCTAAACAATTTAGGAGGGGTGAAGGGTTAAAAATATACTTTTTTCTAAATTACTCAAAAACTATAAGTTTTTTTGAAAAAAGTTGTAGGTACCTATTGTAGCTCATAAAATTCTATACAAAAAAGATTAAAATGCATTTTTTCGTATATTTGATGGATTTGGAGAAAAACAGTCGAAAACATTTTGGTGCAGTACATTTAGTCAAAAAAATGTTATATTGGAGGATATTAATTATATTTTTGGATGGGGATTTTTTTTGTTGGGTTATGTTTAGAAACATATTTTCAATTAAAGAACCAAGTCTTAAGAGTTGTACCGGAAGGGAAATGCCGCCATCTTGAAAAATTTAATTTTCCTTTATATTGCTTAATAAATCCCGAGAAGTTTATCTTTTCATAAAATGATCTATGTATAAACAACTTGTAGACAGTACTAATATCTACAAAATGGCATACCTCTGTACAGCAATCTGTTCTTAAGTTATCGCGGTCCAAAGTTCAATTTATAAAAGCAGAGAAATATAGTTGCATCATTAACTAAAACCTCTGATTTCTCAAAAATAACTGTGAACTTTGGTGGTTTCCATTTGATTATATCATTACATACATATATATATAGGTAATGGTTTAAAAGAATCTTTAAAAACTATACAGGGTGTCCCATTAACAATGGTCCAAACGAAAACTGGTGAGAGGCCAGGTCATGGCCTATCAGAATTTGGTAACTTTTCCATACCGAATCATAACGTTTCTCCAGTAACGGCTATTTTTTGATATTTGAAAAAAATCCTACTGTGAACCAGTTTTTTGCTCACCCTGTCCATACCTAATTGATTTTTACAAATTTTGCATTAAAACATAGACTTATAGTTTCACTAACTTTACTGAGTAAAATATTTTTCATTGGCATCACCATTTGCCCATTTGTAGTAGATCGTGTTATGGTTAGTGAGCTTGACTGTCACGCTGGAGGTCTGGGTTAACTTCCTAGCCTCGTCCACCTAAAAACTAAAAAGTTTTTTTTTAGGGCTACTGCCTCTAGCGAGGAATTGACAAATCCTCCAAGAGTATGAATAAGTGCTTCTTGTCGAGCCCTTCGGATTCGGCATAAAATTGTAGGTCCCTTCCATTCTTGTCGACAAGCGCAGACAGGAATGGTTGCGAGTTGTTAGTCACTAGGCTCTGGTTCTTCACGAGCCGTTGCACCACCCAAATTAATTTTTTTTTTTTTTAATCACCATTTGCCTACAATTCATTAGTTAATATTGAACTATGTCAAAATTAATTTTTTACCTCAATCTTCTGAAGGGCCCCCTGAGCGAAATTCGTACAGCTCAATGCAGGTTTTTTATTTCAAAAATTGCCTATTTTGCTTTAGTTTTAAAAAAGGTATAAAACTAGCCAAAACCATGTTTGGTGATGCCAATAAAAAATATTTTACTCAGTCACGTTAGTGAAACTATAAGTCAATGTTTTAGTGCAAAATTTGTGAAAATCAAAAATCAATTATGGACAGGGTGAGCAAAAAACTGGTTCCCAGTAAGATTTTTTTCAAATTTCAAAACAAAAAGTTTTTTTCAGGGCTACTGCCTCTTGCGAGGAATTGACAAATCCTCCAAGATTATCAATTGTCATGAATTAGTGCTTCTCGTCTAGCCGTTCGGATTCGGCACAAAATTGTAGGTCCCTTCCATTTCTGTCAACACGCGCACACAGGAATAGTTGCGAGTTGTTAGTCACTAGAGCCTGGTTTTCTCTTCTCGAGCCGTGTCGCTACCCAATTCATTTATTTATTTTTTGTGAAAAAATAAACTTCTCGGGAGTTACTAAGCAAAATAAAATAAATTAAATTTTTTAAGATTGCGCCATTTCCCTTCCGGTAACAATTCTTAAAACTTGGTTCTTTTAATTGAAAATATATTTCTAAACATAACCCCAAACAAAAATCACCATCCAAAAATGTAATTAATACCCTCCATTATAACATTTTTTAACTAAATGTATACCGCACCCAAATGTTTTCGACCATTTTTCTCAAAATCCATCAATTCTACGAAAAAAAAGTGTTGTCATCTTTTTATGTAGAATTTCATAAGCTACAATGTGTGGTGTACCACTTTTTACCAAAAAAACATAGTTTTCGCGTAATTTAGAAAAAAAGGTCATTTTACCACCTTTTACCCCCCTAAAATTTTAAGCTCCACTTTAAATTTATGGTACTTTTCAGGAAATGTTTAGGACAAACAAATGAAGCTCTCTACCAAATTTCAGCTTTGTCGGAGTTTTTTCGAAGTGAATATCTTATTTTCCTAGAATATTGGGGTTGGACAAGAAAATTTGAATTTCGTTTTTTTTTTTTTTTTAATTTTAAAAGATTTTGTTTTAAATTTTATTATACAATATCTATCATTTAAAGGATGTATTTAGAAGCTTTCAAAAGGGTAGTTATGTGCATTCAAGAGGACACAAGCGTCCACAGGTTTTTTCTCAAAACCCACCTCTGTCTACCAACTCCTACTCTCACCTCCACGTGGTGAACATCGGGTGTCTAGTACCTCAGCTGGAGATGGGGTTTAAATCCCCGTGGAAAGCTGTTGGGGACAGCCAACGAGAGAGGGGGGAGGAGTGTTCCCACTAAGGCACTTCTCCTTTCATCGAGGCGGCAGCGGACGAATTCTCTAGATGGAATCAACGGTGGCGTCTACAGTTCCAGTTAGGTTGAACTACTTACACATTGAATCGGAGGCGGCTAGAATGGGATTGGCGGTTAATGAGGACAAGACGAAGTATATGCTGTCATCGAGAGAGGAATCTCAACATCGTCGACTCGGGCAAAATATCACGATGGACAGATATAACTTCGAAGATGTCAAGGACTTTGTCTACATGGGCTCCACTATTACATCGCAGAATGACATCAGTGCAGAGATCAAGCGAAGAATTACTCTTGCCAACCGCTGTTTCTTCGGTCTAAGAAGGCATTTAAGTAGTAAGGCCCTCTCTCAGAGAACCAAGAAGACTTTATACAAAACCCTAATTATCCCAGTCCTGCTTTATGGGTCAGAAGCATGGACACTGAAAAATTCGGATAAAAATCTGCTAGGGTGCTTTGAGAGGAAGATTCTTCGTGTGATTTTCGGTCCGGTGTGTATCGAAGGAGTATGGAGGAGAAGATTCAACGACGAGCTATACGGGCTATACAGCGACGTTGACATGGTCAAAAAGCTCAAAATACAGCGGCTGAGATGGCTGGGGCACGTGGAGCGTATGGACAGCAACGCACCTGCCCGACGAGTCTTCGAATCCAACCCCGATGGGGTACGCAGCAGAGGAAGAACCCGTAACAGGTGGCGCAATCAAGTGAGTGACGACATCAAAGCACTCGGTGTGCGCAACTGGAAGCGGCTAGCTAGGGACAGAGCTGGCTGGAGGGGCTTGTTAGTTGAGGCCGAAGCCCATCCTGGGCTGTGAGCGCCATCAAAAGTATAGTAAAGTAAGTATGTAAGTATTTAGAAGCTTTGCCTTCACAACAAAAATAAACGGTATTGTTTTCTAGAAAATCAAAATCTAAAATGATAATTCTACTATCGAGCGGTAGCAATTTTAGCAGTTTTTGAAAAAAATAAGATTTTCCGTTTTAGCTATAAAAAAAACCACTAAATTTAAAAACAAAAAAAACTTTTCAAAAACGATTCAATTTTTTCAAAAAATGTGGATCAATCGTACTTGCATCAATCGTTTCTCAACATCAGAGTGAAGTTAATCGGTGGTGTTCTTACCGATTTTGACGGAGAAGCAAGATTTCTCCATTGTCATCCTGCCCATGCGGATGAGTTTGTGCAGGGATGCCGAGATATGACATGGCTCTGTATAATTCGTCCCTTTTCCCTGGAATTCCTGGGTTTTTTAATAAATCTGTCGGGGTGTGAACATTTTTGATCTTTCTGCATAACAATCGTCATTAAATTTTATTTTGAATGCAGAATATTGCGAATTCTTGCTCAACATCAACGCACCGATGATGCAAGATGTGCATACAATACATAAATGTATATGTAAACATTTTCTGAAAGTTATTCAAAACGTCTTCTCAACTTAAAAGTTCAATGACCTTTTTACAACGTTTATTTTTTTTTTTCTGTTCTCAATCTTATATTTTTTTTTTATGATTTGTAACTCAATTTGTATTAAAGACACTAAAAACAAAGAATCTTTTCAAATACGATATTTTGAATATTTTATTAGAAATTAATAACAAAGGTAATAATTAATGCAAATTGTTTTGAAACTTGATTGGGTGTTTAATTATTTAAAGAAACGAAATCACATCACGCAAAGGTTTTGTTGATATATTCTCACTAATTTTAAACAAGAACTTAATTGTTGTTATTTATTCAAAAAGGTATAATTTGTTATTGAAAATTAACAAAACAAAAAATCAACTTAATTTTGATTTCCTTAATATAAACGGGATATTAGAGCTTTTCGCTAGCATGAACTTATACTGTACTGAACTTATGATTTTGTTTCAAAATTGTCTTGAGTCTTCTTGCAAATCTCATCCGTAAAACTGGGAAAATGACAGTAAATACAAATGTTCAAATCATTAACTGCGTAGAAAATACTAAATTGTAGAAAAATTCTTTTGAGGCTATAAATTATACAGATAAGAATTTGCGGCGGTAACAAACAAATGCATTTATGAATAAAAAAATGTAAACAAATAATAATTGTTTCTAATCTTTATCACTTGGTCGAATCGATTGCGGATATAAATTATTTTATATCAATAGTTCAAAGTTAAATATAAACAATAATATCGAACATTTATAGATATACGACCTATTAAATTATATAGGTATGATAACTTCCTTATAGGTATATTTCTTTATGATACAGCATTATTATTTAAAATTCACCCCTGTTAGGATTGTCGTTTCACTAAAACGACAGTTAAATGACAAGGCTCTAGAGGTGACAGTTGGCGTTTAAATAAACCCAAATCTTCGACATCCTCTTCAATCTCCACGCATGTCATCATTATGACGAAATTCGTTTGAATTAAACATCAATTGCGGCCTCCAGGGACGTGTCGTTTTGCTGTCGTTTTAGTGAAAGGACAACCGTGATAAGGGTAATTGACTAAAATACCTATAATCAGTTTAACTGCATTCAAAATTAAATTGACTTATTTTTGTTGTTTTAAATTTATAAAAATAATCACCCGGTTTATTTATATGTTCATAATAACCCCGCTGATCATTAAAAAGTGTTATATTGTGAAATTCAAAGAAAAAGTGTTAGTCATTTTGATCATTCATTAACCTTATAGGTATGTGTGATCTGACTGTCTGAAAAATGTGTGATGTTGAGGTTTTATATTAAACAAATCGCAAAATTTAACTAAGAACTTTCGTTGGGGGTAGAATTAAAACAATATTTAGTTATTGTATGCTCTTAAGTTATTTTTGTATATTTTTCTTAAATTAAAGCTTTTTCTTATGTACCAAATTAAAGACAGACAGCCTTTTTAACGTTTCCCACTGTAGGTGTTGTACTGCTTGCTATGATTAAAGCTTCGACATTTTCTCTACTCCAAATCATAAAATCATGAAAATGTGATACAAAAATAAAAGATTGGCAAATTTACTCTGTTAGTTTCTTTTATCAATCAACAAATTCAAAGGTTTTACTTTTAACTTCGATATTGGAACAAAATTAAAAAAAAACATCAAATAAACACTTATAGACTAAGAGCCCTGGGCCGCCAGACATACGTCATTTTATCAAAGCTGAGATTTTTTCTGCGAACAGATACTATGGTAGCTAAGACCATATGGATACTAAGAATCTTCAATCCGGGTGCAAATAAGAGGTAGCGAGTGTTAAAGTTGCATACAAATGTTGCAACATTGCGTTATTTTATCAAAGCTGAATTTTTGATATGTGTTAGGGGATGGTGTCATTTAATTTATTTGACACTTGAATGAATGAATAGAAAATTTGAGGGATATTGCACTGCGACCTTGAGATCTATTGTGCCCCCATTCTAGAGCTGGATGAGGCCTGCTCATCTCACAGCTCTTCCTCCAGTTGTATTCCTCTTAAGAATTGGAGTATTTGGAGTATTTTAAGAGATGGTAAGTCGCTCTCTTCTACCTGGTAGCGTCCCAGGTGTTTTTTTCTTTGATGTATGAGTGTGCTACATCTGCCTAGAATGTGGTCCGGTGTTTCCTCATCTGTGTACTAGGCCAAGTATACTAAGATGTCTTTTTAGTTTGCAGTACCCAGTGAGGAGACCCGTTATTATTCTTAGGTTGTTCCTACTTAAACTGATACAGTCTGTAAAACGTTGTTGGTTATAATTCCCAAGTAATAGTTTAGCCTGTCTTTGCTTTGGGAGTTCTTTCCAAGTTTTGGATCTTATTACCTCCTCTTCTTTTTTGATTTTGTTTCTTATAACATTTTCCCCTATTCCGCAACATGGTTCAGGTCCCGTTAAGGGAGTTGTTGCACCTATTTTTGCTAGAGAGTCTGCCTCTTCGTTGCCCTGGACACCTACGTGGCCAGGTACCCAATGGAGTGTGACAGTGTTATTTTTGCCGAGTTCATTAAGCCTTCCTACACATTCCCCTACCAGATTAGAGCTGATGGAGTAGGAGCTCAGAGCTTTGAGTGCGGCTTGGCTGTCTGACATAATGGCAATGTTTTGTTTCTTGTAATTTCTTTCGAGATTTTGACATGCGCATGCTCCTATCCCTTGAACTTCAGCTTGAAATATGCTAGAGGACTGTCTCATCGGTATGGATAGTTTGGTTCTTGACCCAAAAATTCCCGCACCAGTCCCTTCTGTCGTTCTCGATCCATCAGTGTACCACTTGATGGTATTTGCATTGAAAGTGTAGTTCACTGTTTCGCCTACCGTCTTTTTTGCAACTTAGCTTCGTTTGAAAGTTTTTGACGAAGTTATATTTTTTAATCATACCATCTCTTGGAATGTCAATAAGCTTTGTGATTGAGGATTTCGGAATACAGTCTCTTGCCCTCAGACTGATGCATTTTCCATTACCCGTTCCCTCCTTGGCAAATCTCATAATGGCTCCCTTTGCAGCACTTACAATAACCTCGTGTACAGGGGATAGATGGAGGATAACCTCAATAGTTCTCATGGCTCCAGTTATGCATAAAAACATGCGAGCCTTTGTAATTTTCCTAGAGCTTTCCTAGTAGTTACTAATTTGGTTCGTTTGTGCCAAGAAACCGCACCATAGGTGCGGGTCTTACCATCATGGTGTACATCCATCTATGGATGTGAGGCTTGCAACGCCAAGATTTGACACTTGCGAGACATCTACAGTGGGACCATACGTGAGCCAGACACTTAAAATCTGTCAAACTAATCGTGCCATTTACATAAAAGGATCAAATCAATATTTTATGTTTTCTTTGGGCAAATATTCAACAATATTTTCTAACCAGCAAGACACATACAATGGCACGATTAGTTTGACATATTTTAAGTGTCTGGCTCACGTTAGGCCCCACTGTATATGTCTGGCAAGTGTCCAATAAAGTAAATGACACCATCCCCTAACACATATCAAAAATTTAGCTTTGAAAAAATAACGCAATGTTGCATCATTTGTATGCAACTTTAACACTCGCTACATCTTAATTGCACCCGGATTGAAGATTCTTAGTATCAATTTGTTTTTAGCTACCATAGTATATGTTCGCAGAAAAAATCTTAGCTTTGATAAAATGACGTATGTCTGCCGGCCCTGGGCTCTTACTCTATTAATAATAATTATTTCTTTTATATTTAAGTATACATAGAGATAGACAGATTGCTTAGAAAAATATCAAAGAGCAATCACCTACGTATCAGCTTCATATACGAAACTTTACGAACGTGTTGCATGATGATTGTTAATATATTGAAAATATGTAATTTTGAACAAACAACAAATTACATCTTATGTAAGAAAAATTTTTTTTTGAATACTTTTATGTTGAGTTGTGAAAGAAAAAAGAAATATTACTTTTTCGTTTTCTAATTATAAAACATTCAACACATTCCATTAAAAACAAAAATTAAAATCAATTTATCCTCCCCCAATATATGTAATTTATGTGACCCCATTAAAATGAGAATGAGAAAAAAAAATAAACTAATAATTTCAAATTATTTCATGATTAACAAAGAAAGCCCCCTTTTGCATCCGAAATTCACCATAAACAAGTTAAGCATAAAGAAGTTAAATTTGTCAAGTTAAAGTGTGTAATTTAAAATTACAAGTTCAAGAATATGTTATAGGAATAAATTATGTCACGTTGTCTTATGTAGTTTTAGTAAACAGTGGGGTATTTTCGAAGGAATTTAAATCTCCACAATGTTATTAACTTGCTCTACGGGGCAAGCATTGGTTTCGTGGCAAAAAATCAAATTATTTTATTTTTTTTTTTAATCCAAACTATCATTACGATGATGGAAAAGTCCAAAAACAGTGATTTTATGAAGTACATATACGTCCGTCAACGTGCGTCGCGTCGGTGAGTTTGTCTTCGAGTCCTGATGGCGTTAGACAATAACGCGAACGGAAAAAGTGACCAAATCAAATTTGAATTCTCGGCCAAATATTTTTTATCATCCAAAAAACTAAGAAGAAATATTGGAAATATGGCCTAAAATAACGTTTGTTCAAAATTATAAAATGGAAATGTCGCCCTAATATTTTGAATGTACATTGTTTTTGTAAAATTTGGGAGTTTTTTCCTTAATTTTGGGCAATTTTTCCAAACAGAATCTCAACGGACTTTATTGTCAATAGTTTTCTTTAACTAGAGTACCTTGGGTGGACCGCTTCCCGGGTCCAAAGAATTTTTACCCCCCTTTTGGGTCCTCTGTTCCGCTGACGTGAGTCCATTACACCACTTAACGTATACTCAGTCGTCAAGCAAGCGCCAGTTGAAAACTGTTGAAGTTATCTTGGACAGGAGTAGTTTGAGCGAAATACGCATTCTCAAAATTTTGGCTTTGGGCGATATTTTCTTGCATTTGGGCGTAACTACATTATTTTGTAATTGTTTTTGACAATATTTCCTTTTTGTGGAACTCCAGTTTTCCAGTTTCCTATTTCAACTTAAAATTTTGGTTGTTTCATCTTGATAAAAAATTTCACAAAAATGGAAAGAATGCTCAAAACTGAAAACAGAATTACAACGAAAATATATTCAGAGTTTTTTGGGCCATATTACCAAATCCATTTGGGTGTTTTTTCCTTGGGCGTTATTGCCTAATGGCAGCCACCGCGTCGTCCTGACGTACATCGAGCTAGAGCTTAAACAGTTTGACGGATTTGCTTCAAATTTGGTGTAAAGCATTTTTATGTGATTTCCAAGAGGAAAATTGAAATTTTTATTTTAGCTCATCTAAAACGGGTAGCTGCCATACAACGATTTCTGTTTTATCAAGTTTTCTTAAAAACCACTCTAACGATTTTGATTAAACTTTGTAAATTTAATTTTATTTCAGTTTTATTAATACTGCGAACAGTATCCACTGGTAAAATAGTACACAAAATCTTCCGAGAAAAACTTGATGACAACGTTACATCGAATAAAGAATCATAAAAATATCTCGTAGGGAAGGATTTTTTTTGGTGGGGAGGGGAGGAGAGTGGGCTATTGTTGCACATCCAATAGAAAAAATCACTTCGGCACAATCTATGCATAGCATAAATGGCACATGATTTGAAGGTACTTTTTAATATTGAATCTAGTAATACTTAAACCAAAACGACACGACTACCCAAAAAATGCGATAGTTGTTATTATGTAAGGTTGACTATATTTTTAGTACGACAAGAAATTATTCCCGAAATCACTTTAAAATAATTATCAGTTGTTGAAACTTGGTATAAATATTTTATTTCTCATGTAAGCTGAAAATAAGAAGAGTCCTTTAAAATACTTATGGTTAAAGGGTCCTTTTTTGAGGGGAAGTAAAAAGTGTGGGACTATACCATAACACTTATGAAAAAAATGCTAACCTCATGAAACTTGGTACAAATGTTAAATGTGACAGAAAAATTTAGAACCATAAGATCCCATACAAAAATGGGCACGACCGTATCGCATAAGCTTGCTCTCTTAGCTAACAACTTTAACGTAGCTTGAAGTTAACAATGTGCATATGTATTGTTTCCATAACATTATGATATCATTGAAAAAAGTTTTTAAAAACAGAGGACCTCTTACACACAAAAATTAATATAAATTTGCTATTTAAATTGCTAAATCAGATAGAGCTAAAAAAAAGTATTCTATCTGATTTGTTTGAAAAAATTTCAAAAATTAGAGCGGTTTTCTTTAAAACTAATTTTTTTATATAAAAATTCTTGGACATTTTTTGAAAATAAATTTTGGTATGCCAACTTTTAGAATTAAATAAAATACAATTTTACACAAAATTAAAAAAAAATATTTATTGACCCGTTTTCAAGATATTGAATTTCCAAAAAAAAATTCAATATTTTTTTAAAAATCCAAAAATTATTTTTTAGAAAAATTGATTAAATTATAAAGGACCTCTTACAAAATTTGGTTGAAATCGGTGTAGCCGTTAATGAGAAATTTGAAAACCAAAAAATAGGTTCTATGATTAATAACCGATTTAAAAAAAAATTTCTACCAAATTATTAGTTGTAGCAATAATAGTAGCTCGTAATTTTTTTTTTTTCAAAATCGTTAGAGCCGTTTTTTAAATAAATCAATTTAAAAAAATTTTAATGCAGGTACCGTTATTTTTTGGGCTAAAAAATTAATTTTCACTCTAAAGAATCCCCAAATAACCTAAAGTCCAAAGTTTGAAGAAAATTGTTTCAGTGGTTTAGGCTAAAGGTCGAGGTATGCACAGACAGACAGACAGAATTGCGAGACCTACTTTTTTTGCGTTCTCTACCATCGTAATGTTAGGGAAATTTATTATCACTAGTTCGATTTTTTGCACGAATCCTTAACTTGCCCTATACGCTATACTACGTGTATCGCAAGTAAAAATCACAAGTGTTGTTATACAGGACTGGTTCAATGATGCCAAACTAAATTAAGTTATAAAAACCTCGCGATATCGATGCCAGCAGAGTTCCAAAAGCCATATCATCAATTTTATTAACTTCTTAGCATTTTGTCGATAATTTTAAAAATAAATACATTAAATAAAAAATAAAATAACTTGCACGTCTGACCGAGAAGAATCTCCAAAAATGTCATGAAATGTGAACAGATAATTTTTATGTAAAATTGTAAGATAATAATAAGCTTTGAAGTGATGTGTTTAAAATTTTGCAAATCGAATCTATAAATCTTTTATCTCTAATCTCTTATATTTATTTTGGCTTGCTGCGTCTATCTGCGACGCAACAGATAGTTGGGTTGCGACCTGAGGTTAGAAGGGAGACTTTTTAGACTTTAGGGCAATTATTGGTTTCCTATTATATCGAATATTTCGCATGTTTAAAATATTAAAACAAAATAAATACATAATGTTGATAAAAAATCAAGACTGTTTGAGTGTAAAACTAAAAACAAAAATATTTTAGTCCCATAATGTAATGGTTAAATAATCCACTGTATACCATGGTCGTCGCACTTTATAATTACAAAGCTTCACTCATGAGTCATGCATGATGCATATCCACCATTCAGTAGTCATATGGAAGTATGCTGGTTTTAATCAAGTCTGATGATCATACCGAGAAGAATGGTATTTCTTGAGATGTGCATGTACTGTTACTCTTATAATAAAGCACAAAAAGATTAAACACAAGATAAAATCTCAAAGAAAATAAAAAAAAAAACACAGTATTAAGTGTGTTAAAAAGCGCGCGTAAATTAAAGAACACTTTTCAAGTGGAAAATCATCATCAAAAAAGATTGTCTTTTGATCTTGAATAATTTTTATCTTTGCTCATGCTTCGCTCTTAACATGGTTAGATCCAGTTTTTTTTGTAATGAATCTTTTTTTGTTGTTCGTACATAGATACATAAAATGTAATCGGTAATTTAATCGGGAGCATAAGACACCATATGGTGTGTGTGTGAATGTGAAGTGTGATGCCTTCGCCTTTGCCTTCGACGTTTAAAATGATGATCTTACTCTAGAATGTAAAAGTTTTCTAGAAAAAAAATTGTATATGAAATCTGAGTAGAAGGTGAACGGGTAGCTATAGAGTTTTTTGAGAATGAATTAATCACAAGATGATGCATGTTCAAGATCCTACGTATAAATGCATTGTTGACTTTAAAGATACCAAATAGGTTTTCGTTTATATATAGACACGGCCATTAAGCTGATGATTATTGAAAGATTATTTTTCATTCTGTTGAATCTATAATTATTAATTTGATTATTCTTACTAAATTGCAGTTTTGTTTGAACAATTAAGTGAATACTTATATTGATAGTCAGAAATGCGAGAAGGTTAGGAGGGTAGGTACATACTTAAATTTAAAGGTGATAAATATTTATTAAAAATTTAGCAATGAGTTTAGTATTCACGAACTTGCCCTCGTCAATTTTAATGTAGCTAGTACTTGATAATGCATGTTATTGGTTCAATAATAAAATGGTGCTGTAAAAAATAAAGTCTTAAGTGGGGTCTATCATCGTATCCGATCCGATCGTAAGAAATTCTCTCGGATTTGATCAAAATTTGAGAAGTTTGCTATTGGTTTTCGATTGATTAATCTTTCATTTCATCGCAAAAAAATTAAATGTGTGTCGAAATGGCAACTTCCGACTAAAGCGTTGCGGATTTATTTGATGTAAGACGGTCATTTTATTTCGAGCCTCTCCGATTTTGTCCGACAGCAAATCGTTACGTACATTTTAATTCATTAAAACGAAAATAAATAAAAACAAAATCATTTCGGCGACCTAGAGAGACAGACATTTTTTTTGTAGGAAGTTGACATAAAGCAGCGTCCACATTATGGCAATCAACATTGTTTATTTAAATTGTCGATCAACACCATCAACATTTTAATCTGTCCACACATTGCCTGTTAGTGCGTACGTGTTGAAGCGTATACTGTTATGTGTTATATGATATAATTTGCCATGTACCTACCAAGGCACAAGACACCATGTTGTGTCTATACAAATCCGTTTGTTGATTGTTTTGTGGCTTTGATGTTGGGCATCTCCAAGCCCAGTAGGTACGTACGTCAAAGAAAATACTAATTTTTTACCAACTCAATTTTGCACGTGCATTTTAAAAAAAAGCAGCGATTTTTGGTCTGACCAATTATTTTAAATAATAATACAAATAAGACTACAAACGAAATCAAAACAGTATCAAATTACACAAATCAAAATACAAAACAAAATATATTGCACGCAGACGCCACAACCGCAATAAAAATGATATCTGTGCTGATCAACACGTCAAGACTTAAAAATTATTGTTCAGTCGAATAAACATTGTTGATTTCTACCCATTTGAATCGGGTTACGTTCGGGTCAATAAAAGTTGATCGACTCTGTTGATTTACGGGTCCGCATTAACTCAAGATGGTTGATCAGCACTGTTGATATACACAAACCAATATAATGTGGTTGCTGCTTAAAACAAATATGCTCTGGTAAACATCAACATTTCCAGTCCAACAGGAATACCATGACAAAATTAAACTTTACCATCGTAACTTTTCTCCGATGGTAGATTTCGAAACGGATACGATGGTAGGGCCAATTTTTTAAAACTTTGTGAATTGTTGTATTTTAATAAATACTGAAAGTTGGTTTACAAAATTTTATTTATTTATTATTTTCAAAAAAAAATATATGTAGATACAAAATTAATTTTTACGACCCAAACGAAAAATAGTTGGCCTACTCATCAATTATTACATTAATCCTCTTTATATACCTTCATTTTCTGTACCAAGCAGTTGTTGATTAAATATTTTTTTTGGCAATGTAATAAATTATATTTAATGAGTAAATAAGACCAAACAGAACTTAATTTGAGAAAACACAGATGGCTTCAGGTTGCATTCTCTTAAACAAAGATAAGAGCATAATAGTTGGACTACTCTCTATGGGATGCAAATGAGTTGGCCTATGACGATTTAAACAGATGTTCAGTTAACCGTTATTAAAAAAATGACATGCACTTGTTTTCTTGTTTATTGATCTCTTGTTTTAAGTAAGCCAGCAACAGTTTAGTGTCATCAATCATGGTGTGTGGTGTTGCATTATCACGAGACCTAAGGGAATCTATAGTTAAAGCCTTCGAAACGGGATAGTCGAGCTACAAAATAGCAAACCAATTTAATTTACCTCGCTCATTAATTCGAAACATTATCACAAAATTTAAAAATAGTGGAAATGTGGAGGTTGGTAAAAAAACTGGACGCCCACCAATTGCAAAACCTCGAGATTGCCGAGTCTTAAACAAAATAATAAAGGAATATCGACGTCAAACTGCGCTGCAATAACTGTTCAATGGAGAGAAAGAATCCAAAAAAGTGTTTTAGTCGACACTTGAAAGCGGACAATGAAAAAAATTGGATATAAATAAATAAACATAGGCCAAAGAAAAACCACTTTTAACACCTAAACAAAAGAAAAAGCGCCTAGAGTAGGCCAAGCAACGTAAGAACTGGACTTTAAGTCAATGGCGGTCCGTTATTTGGAGTGATGAGTCGAGGTTTGAAGTTTGCGTGGGCGACTAACGAAAACGTATCATAAGAAACTCCAAAGAGGCCTTTCACAAAGACTGCCTTAAAAAAACAGTCAAGTTTCCAGCATCTCTAATGATATGGGGATGCATGTCTGGGCGAGGTTTGGGCTATTTACATTTTGTTAATGGAACTGTCAATGCTACCAAGTACCGGGATATTCTGGAAAATGAGCTACTCCCATCAATACCACGACTTCAAACTAGTGGTGGAGATTTCATTTTCCAACAGGATGGTGCTTCCTGCCATACAGCAAGGTCTACAATGGCGTGTTTATCTGCTGAAGCAATTCCTTTACTGGAATGGCCTTCCAGCAGCCCTGACCTTTCGCCAATTGAAACTGTCTGGCATAAAATGAAGCCAAACCTCCGAAAAGAACCATGTCGGAATCTTCAAGGCCTAAAAGCTAAAATCATAAATATTTGGGAATCTTTTGGTACCGAAGAATGTCAAAAATTAGTTGACACAATGCCACGACTCATAGAAGCAGTTATCAAGGCCAGAGGTGCGGTAACACCATGGTAAAATAAAAATTAAGATGCGTAGGCCAACTATTTTGCGTTTAAAAAAATTTATCAATCGTTATTTTATTTTATTTTTTAAGACTGTTCTATATGGTGATTTAATTGAAGTCATTTTGTTTTTCTTACTTATTTCTATCTAGAATAAATATATCTAAAGAAAAATACCAAAATATTGAGTTTATTGCCAATGGAATTTATGAACCAGCAGATTTTTGCTTTTTATCATAGGTAGTCCAACTATTTTGCGTTTGGGCTCGTATTTATACTTAAAAATCAAAAAAATATTTTTTTTAAATTTGTATATGTCAAATTATTTATACTAAAAAACAGGACTCCAGTGTAAGATATTTGGTTAAATCAAATGAGAATTTGGAAATCAAAAAATTGAAAATATAACAAAATATTGACTACATAGTTGGACCACGCGAATTACTCGAAAAATAAAAGTCCTACACGAAAATGTTTAATCACAAATGAAGCGTGTTCGATTAATAAACACGTGCCAAACTGGTTTAACTTGCATTTTGTCAGAAGAACGGCAGCCACACACCGATTTGTGTTTTTGTAGTGTTATTTAATAAAAACGTGCGAGTCCTACAACAATTTATAGTATTTACTTAAACACCGTTATTATATTTTAATGTTTTTATTTAGTGATGACCTGATGGCTCAATATGTGCAGTGCATCAAACTAGGTGTGGGGTATGTTAGACCGGTGGGGGTCCAACTTGCCCCGCTAATTTAAAAATGCATGCTTTATATTGGACTAAGTGCTATGCTTACCCATACGAAAGGCTTATAAACTGGACACTTAGTCATATTAATTTGCATTAATTGCAAAAGCGATTACGATACGTAATTTTACTTTATGTTGTACCTATTTACTTTTTTTATATCCTATTTTATCCAAGAAGATTTTTGTTTTAATTCGATAATTTAATTTTTGATTTTAATTCCATTAAATTTTGTTTGCCCTATATTCCAAGAAAAAAGCAAATTGAATTATTGTTTTTAAAGTGCGTTTGATTCAACAAAAGGTTATTGACCCACAACCTCTACGAGAAAATACATGAATCAGTGACAAAAACAGAAAAACAAATTACAATTAAAAAAAATAATTGCCAACAAAAAAGATGTTGTACAGAATCGATATTTACCAACAAAAACATGTTGTTCTTATGTCGTTCTTTAATTGGAGCTTAGTTTTATTTTATTATAAGGACCATTCAAAAACAGACATCAACCAACAAGCTTAATAAATCCTATTATGTCAATTTTTTATTAACTCATTAACCTACTACCTTTCATTCATTAATACAGTCTGTTAAAATTTTAAAACAAATATTGATGTTTTGTGAGAAAATTCGAGTAATACTTTATGAGAAACTCAAGTCAACGGTTTTAAAAAGAAAAAAAAAAAAAAGATAAGACAAATAATTAAATCAAAATGTTTTATATTCTTCGGCTAAATTATGTCATCAACTGATGCTAGCGTACAAAACAACCAAAAAAACAAACAAAAATTTAAATTATCTTAAAAGTAGAATATATTTCAAGACGCAATAACAGTATACCTATTTAACCTATTGTTCAAATTATGATATAAATGTATATTCGAAATTCGTATTAATTAATTAAATGAGCTGAGATAAGGTTTGTATCATTTATTAAATTTAAATTTCTTAATAAATTGTTTTTCTAGACTAAAATGTCGCCAAAATATACTAGTGCAAATGAATAGACATTATGAACCTACATACATAAATTATACACACACTGCCGGTCATAAGGTTAGAAGCAGTAATTTTTGAGAATTGAATTTGTCTCGTGTTATACGCCAATGAGATCGAAATTTTGTATGACACAAGAGAGACTGTTTAACGTGCCATAGCAAAACATATGCTTGTATTTCAAGAACAAAAACTAACGGCAGCCAAGAGAACAAATGTTAGCTGAGTTACTTTTTTAAATAATTTATTTTATCGCGTCATAAGGTTAGAAGCACATACAAAAATTGAAGAAAAACGATGGTTTAAATTTGTGTTTTTTTTTTTTAATTTTTTGGCAAATTTATTTACTTAACAGAATGTGCTGCCGCCGGCTTAAAACAAAAATTCCAAGATTCAATGTTAAAGAGAGTTATACAGTGATTTAAGATAGTCAAGTTAAATTTTAATCAAGGCCAAATTAACTGTATAAATCAGTCATCGCCTTTTTCGATTTTTCATATACTTTTCATGTGAGCCATCCCAATGAATTTTCTTTTATTTTGAAGTCCGGTGAAAAGGAAACCAAGGCAGCAATGGAACATTTTTCCTTAATATAATGATGAGCATTATTTTGTTGAAAACCAATGCGGTTTGTCCGAAAAGATCATTGGTTTGCGGAAACAATGCTTCTGGCAATGGTTTGTAGTACCAAGATGACTGAAAATCAGGCATCATAGTACTTTCAACTGCCAAGTTAATTGTTCACTAATAGGATATTACGGTCGAGATCATTACGCCTCCATCCGTGTTGTGATGACAGTTCATAAATCGTTCCTCTTTTCTTATATCGTGGAAAAATTACTATAGCCATCTTGTTGAGGAAAAATTAGTTATTTCTGAACCTTCATCACAACAGGGAAGGATGCGTAATGATCTGGGCCGCAATATCCTATTAGGGAACAATTAACTTGGCAGTTGAAAGTACTAAGATGCCTGATTTCCAGTCATCTTGGTACTACAAAACATTGCCAGAAGCATTGTTTCCGCGAACCAATGATCTTTTCGGACAAACCGCATTGGTTTCCAACAAAATAATGCTCTTCATTATTTTAAGGAAAAATGTTCCATTGCTGCATTGGTTTCCTATTCACCGGACTTAAAAATTAAAGAAAATTCATTGGGATGGCTCACATGAAAAGTATATGAAAAATCGAAGCAATGCGATGACTGATTCACACCGTTAATTTGCCCTTGATTAAAATTTAACTTGACTATCTTAAATCACTGTATAAACTCTCTTAAACATTGAATTTTGGAATTTTTGTTTTAAGCTGGCGGCAGCATACATTGTTAAGTAAATAAATTTGTCGAAAAAATAAAATAAAAAAAAATTAAACCATCGTTTTTCTTCACTTTTGTATGTGCTTCTAACCTTATTACGCGATAAAATTACCTAAAAAAGTGACTCAGCTAACATTTATTCTCTTGGCTGTCGTTAATTTTTGTTCTTGAAGTGCATAGGTTTTGCTATGTCACGTTAAACAGTACCTCTTGTGTCATACAAAATTTCGATCTCCTTGGCGTATAACACGAGACAAATCAAATTCAATTCTCAAAAATTACTGCTTCTAACCTTATGACGCGCAGTGTAGTTCACTGACTTTTTGATGATTTTGATACAATTTCATTGTAAATTTAATAAAGGGTACAACTGGGTCGCACGTATGTGAACTTAAAAGCCACACAAACACATTTAATTAAGTATACATTTGTAAATATATTTTCGTAATTAAAATAAATTGAAACGAAATTAAAATAAATTGCAAAATAAAATTTTTTAAACCATTTGATCTGAAAAAAATATTAATTATGATCCTGAGCTATTTGGAAAATCTTTATTTAAAGTTTTTTTTTTGATAAACTTTATGTTTGTAAGGAGATTCGTATATGTTCTCGATCTCCAAAAATTAAGAATTGTCAATTTTAAATTAAAAACGAAACAATTATTTTCTTTGTTCGTGGTAATCCCAAAAAGTATTGAACTGATTTACGTGAAACAAATTTTTCAATATTCTTTGTTTTTGTGAAATAAAAATAGACTACATATTTTGGAATTCATGTGTTGGTTCAGTGCAAACTACTCGGTCTGGCAACGATATCACGGCTTTATCACCACCAAAATGCATTTTAAAAATACAACAACAAAAATTACACCTCCAAAAGAGCTTTATTCTGCTCCAAATTAACATAACTACAGCCTTGTACCTATACTAACTAGAATCCATCAGTATGGCAGTGATACGCGTCGACCTAACACCACTCAAATGCAGTTTGAAAGTGAATTTTGGTATTATATTTTACTGGTGTTAGGGCCGAGATATCGCTGCCAAAACTATGGAATTTAGGTTGCACTGATACAAATGATATGACCACAAAATTTGGAGCGGTATAAAACATTTTGAGTTAATGTTCAGCAGTTGCTCGGATCATAAGGGGCGGATGCTTTGTTTCAGTTTTCATTTCATTCCGCAAGGACTTGCTGCAAGTAAGTTGTTTTAAAAATCTATACATGGTACAAATCAAATGAAGTTCTTTGCTAATCGCACCACTTGAGAACGACTGCAGTGATTTGGCTCAATTTTTCTTTTAAAAATGTTCGTATCTAGTTGAATGAGATTTATAAAACAAAAATTTGATCCGATGACACTGTGGTCGAATTCTATATTTAGGAAGCGAAATAATGGCAAAGGAACATAGGGACAACATCTGTATTTTTTCTCTCTTTACAAACAAAAAAGTTGTACACTCGGGCGTACACTTACTTTTTTTATTTTATTGAATTTGTGTGATCCTGAACTTTTCAGACAATGAGCGAATTCGTAATCATCTGACTAACTTAGATCTGCAAAGTTTATGTTCGTAAACAAAAATTAAAAAACAAATTACGTTTGTAAACATCAAAAGTACGCAGAAATCAAGTCGGCTTCGGACAGTTTGTGCAGAAACAAAAACATTCTGCTGAAAAAAAGTAATTTCTGCTGAAAACAAAATTGAAATTAAAGCAGGAAAAAATGTACATGTAGGTAGAGGTTGGGCCGATAGTGGTTTCTTTTTGAACTATAAGAATTGACAATAACAGCTGTTTTCCAAACGAAATTTTGACAGAAAGTCAGTATTATACCTCCGCGGAACGAAATGTGTCGCTTCAGACTTGAACAATATTGGGTTAAAGTTACTGCTATTAAAGACATGAATTTAGACGACCTCTGGTTTATGCAGGATGGGGCGCCATGCCATGCCATAAACCCCATACCACAATCGATCTTTTGAGCACCAAATTCCCAAATCGTGTTATCAGCCGTCTTGGCAATGTCAATTGGCCACCTCGAAACTGCGATTTGAACCCTTGGAATTTTTTTTGTGGGGAACCCTGAACCGATATGTTATGCCAACAATCCGGAAATGATTCAAGCACTTAAGGCCTATATCATCCAAGCAATCCGTAAGCTACAGCCCGAAACCATCAACAAGATTTTAGAAAATTGGAGTGACCGAATGCGCTACTGCGAAGACAGCCGAGGCAGCCACTTGAACGACATTGTGTTCCATAATTGATGGGAATGTTTGTTGTAATGAATAAGGCCATAATACATGGACACAATTAATTTGTTTTCATTTTATTGCATTTTTAAAAGGAAATTTGTATTTGTCCCACCCTGTATGAAATGGCTTCGAAGTACATATGTATATCATCAGGATATTTGTCTATCACAGCATATTTAATTATTTTTTTTTTAGTAATCGGATTTTTTAGAAATATTTATCTGCGATGTGATTTTTACGAATACAAATTTATTCAAAAACTGCCGCCTGCTTACTTTCTGTGGGTAGAAGAAAAATAAAATCGATACGCAGAAGCTAAGCGGACATGCGGCAGATCTGAGTACTGCTGCAGATTTCTGCGATTACGCCCTCACCCAATGTGTCCGATGAAGTTTGAACAATCACCAAAGTCGTAATACTTGTGCGATTTTAAAAACTTAACGGCAATCGCTTCCTCTAGGCAAAATTTAGTGCCGATATTTTTTTTTTTGTATTTGTCTTAACAAAAAAGTTAAGGTCAAAAGATTCAAAAACCACCAAAATATGAACTTAAAAAAAAAGTTTAGACTTCTGTCACCATTGTAATATTGGATGCATTTTCGTAAAAATTACGGCAATCGCTTCGCTACGGAAAAATCTAGTGCCTATATTTTTTAGTTTTTTTTTATTTGTCTAAACAAAAAAGTTATGGCCAAAAAAATAAACTTGTGTTTATTAAATGTTCCTTAACGACATGCAGATCTTAGCAAACTATTTCTATCCACACCTTCAATTTGTAGCTACATTCTATACTTATAAGCTACGAGAGCAAGTTCGTGCGATTCAGTCGTGCATATTTTTTTTTTTTTTATCACAATTAATCAATTAAACAAAACAAAAGTCAAAAGCCAAAGATTAAACAGATGAGATTTCTGATTTAACTTTGATAACTTATTCAAACTAAATAACGGGTGATTTTTTAGCTGGTTTGTTTTGGCAACACTGGTTTTGACAGCTGACGTGTGTTTAGTACCTTGTGTCACTGTCAAACAGCTTCAGTTTGGTTTGCAATTTAACCATGGATCGTCTTACAAATGAACAACGCTTGCAAATTATTGAATTTTACTATCAAAATTCGTGCTCGGTTCGAAATGTTCATCGCGCGCTGCTTCCATTTTATGGTCGGCATTCTCGACCTTCTGAGCAGTCTATTCGGAAGATTGTGACCAAATTTCGCACCAAATTTACTTTGTTGGACATTAAACCACCAACACGTTTACGTACTGTGCGTAGTGAAGAAAATATTGCGGCCGTATCAGCTAGTGTGACAGAAGACCGCGAAATGTCGATTCGGCGCCGTTCCCAGCAGTTAGGCCTTTGTTACAGCACTACGTGGAAAATTTTGCGGAAGGATTTGGGCGTAAAGCCTTTTAAGATACAGCTGGTGCAAGAACTAAAGCCAGCCGACCTACCACAACGCCGAATTTTTGGTGAATGGGCTCTTGGAAAGCTGGCCGAGGATCCGCTTTTTTATCGAAAAATTGTGTTCAGCGATGAGGCTCATTTTTGGTTGAATGGGTACGTAAATAAGCAAAATTGCCGCATTTGGAGTGAAGATCAGCCAGAAGCATTGCAACAGCTACCAATGCATCCCGAAAAATCCACTGTTTGGTGCGGTTTATGGGCCGGCGGCATTATTGGGCCATATTTCTTTAAAGATGATGCGAATCGCAGCGTTACTGTCAATGGTGAACGCTACCGAGCGATGATAACAAACTTTTTTTGCCCGAAATGGAAGTTCTTGACTTGCATGATATGTGGTTTCAACAAGACGGTGCCACATGCCACACAGCACGCGAAACAATGGCGCAATTGCGAGGCGAGTTTGGTGAACAGTTAATTTCACGTTTCGGGCCGGTCAATTGGCCGCCTAGATCGTGCGATTTGACACCATTAGACTATTTTTTGTGGGGGTATGTCAAGGCTAATGTCTATAGGGACAAGCCCGCTTCGATTGACGCACTGGAAGCCAACATCCATGCATTCATTCGTGAGATACCGGCCGATATGTGTGAAAGAGTATGCCAAAATTGGACTCAGCGGATGGGCTACCTGAGACGCAGCCGCGGTCAACATTTGCATGAAATTATCTTTAAACATTAAATTGCAAGGTTCAAACTATCGATTCAAATAAATATTTCATTCATTTTTTCGAATTTTGTGTGTTTTTTTTTTTTTAAGTTCTAAACCTCTTAAAAAATCACCCATTATATGTAGTAATTGGTTATTGGTTGGAATTATTATGATTTTTTGTAGTACCAAAAATGATAAAATTATAATAGAATTATCTTTTTAAATTATGAAAAGTATATTTGTGGGAAAAAAACTAATTTAAATATTTAACCAATTTTTCAAATTAAATTTGTGTAGCTATTTTGTTTATCTTTTTTTTGTCATTTTGCGCATATTGATTTTTTTTTTGCATTTAACGATATCAAACACAAATTACTAAATATTTGAGTATTTTTTATAATAATAAGAAATTATTTGACTACGCAGCAACAAGTTAATATTTTTCTTTCACTAATTAGCAGGATTACTTTGTAAGATTAAATGCAAAAAAAAAACGATAATTTATGTATTGAGTAACTGTACTTAAAAAAAACTTGCTGTTTTATTTGAACTTGGCACTAATAAAATTAAAATGTACATATTGGTACACATATTGAATTTATTATATTTATTTTTTTTCGTAATACAATCATCAAATATTGGTTAGATACACACAAAATGTGATAATAAATTAAATAAATATTATCTTAGGCGTCCTAATAACTATGTATTTATGTAGTGGTAGGTATTATGTAAAACAAAACAAAAATATAACTAAGAACTGATGTTACAGTGATCTTGTTATATATTTATTTAGATTTTTTTGTATTTCATTCGACTGCAGGTACTCAAATTTTTAATTTCTCAGTTTGGGTGGAGTGTTATCTTACAATGAATAAGTTTATTTGTTTGTTTTGTTCTTAATTATTTGCGTTTTTAACAGGTATTCTTAACTTATCTAAGAAGACAGAAGCGTGTTACCAATTAAAATAAAATTTAATTTCTGTTTTATCAGAAAAGATAAGCAAGATTTTCGGTATTATAAAATATGACGATGAAAAAGAAAAAACAAAATTATTTGAACTTTTAAACTTAGTACTGATATAGGGGAAACCACCCAATAATTGGAAATTTACGATACATCTTAGAATTTGGACGCATAGTTGTTTGGGGATAATAACAAAAAAGCAAATAGTAGATATGTATAATGGAGTAAGAAAATAAGTACCTAAATTATAATATTTAATGCAAACCTACGAACTTTTGGATTTTCGGTAATTTGTATGACGAGTTTAGAATTTAAATTTAATAAATAGACAATGCACTTAACAAAAAAAAAAATAAATAAATCGGGTGGCACAACGGCTCATGAAGAACCAGGGCCTAGTGACTAACAACTCGCAACCATTCCTGTGTGCGCCTTTCGACAGGAATGGAAGGGACCTACAATTTTATGCCGAATCCGAACGGCTAGACGAGAAGCACTTATTCGTGACAAGTGATACTCTTGGAGGATTTGTCAATTCTTCGCAAGAGGCAGTAGCCCTGAAAAAAAACTTTTTAGTTTTTAGGTGGACTTAACAACACTGCTTTTAAAAATTTGTTCTACCATTGGCATAATTTTAATTAACCCTATAATTGGGGCTTGAAACAACGATCAGGCCTGTAATCAACAAAACAAATCGTGTAGGGGATTTTGAATGAACTTTTGTTTAAAAGTTGTTGGCGATTTTTTTGTCCATTTTTATATTTGCAACTAAGCTAAATTCCCATGAAAAATAAAATACAGAAATGGAAACGAAATTTTTGTTTTATTTTACATGGGATTTTTGTCCTTAAGACACTTGTCCTTAAGGAAAAAATAAACGTAATTATGTTTTACTACACTTCCAAAATTGATTAGGAAACAATAATCAAAATAGTTTTTTCTTGACATAATTTTTAATCAAGTTGTCTAAATAAACATCTTTTGAATAAGTAGTTTTCAAACTCAACATTTAAAAAAAATGAGCTTTGTTATAAAACTCATTTTTTTTTTTTTGAAAATGTTACTATTTTAAGTACTATTTTGGATGTTAATCTTCGAAGTTTATTTTAATTTCAAATCACACACTGAAAATCGGATGATTCTAGGAATTTAATTTTTCAAAATGTTAAAAATTAAAGAAACTAACTTCTAAATAAAGATTATAGACATAAAAAGTCAAGTCATTTGCGTAATGTTGAAACCCATACCAATACATACATAGCTCTGGAAGGGTAAAACTAAGGTAAAACTAGCTTGTCTGCCTGCCCACACCCTTGACGAAGTGGTGGAGGTTGAACATTTAGATTTTCTAAAAATTTTATCAGGGGTATTATCACTTCAATGAATTTTTAAAAATATATCATGATGCTCTGTCATTTTTCTTACTTCTAAACACATTAATTTTGATGATCCGACTAGAAGAACTCAAGATATAAGCTTTTTAAGCGAACCTTATATTTGTTTTCTTGGAGATTTTTAGAGCGCAAGAAATCAACAAAACAAAGTCTCCAAAAACAGTAGATAATGGTTCGTTTAAAAAGCTTATAACTTCAGTTCCACTAGTCGTATCATCAAAATCAATGTGTTTAGAAGTAAAGCTATGATTAGACGGTCAATGAAAATGGTCAACGCATTGACTCTCTGACGTCAAAATGACGTCAAATTCTGTCCCACGGCTTTCAAGTCGTGTGATTGTCATTGCAAAACGTTGTCAACGCACTGACATCAGCGTTGACACTTGCGATGACATGGTTTGAAAAGTCAACGCGTTGACTGTTTTCATTTACCGTGTAATCACCCCATCAGAATTTTTCGGACACATTGACAGATATTTCCTGACTGCCCATCAACGCGTTGTCCAGGTACCAACGTTGACACGCTATAATTTTCTGCTGTGTCAAAGAAGCTGGCGTTGACATTCTTTTCATTTAAAGAAACAGCAACAAAAAGATAACAGCAACATAAAAGAAAACGAAACATTTCCAAACAAATTTATTTAAAGTTAAATTAGTTTGAGTTAAAAAAAAAATGAGGCAAAGCACCAGTGAGTGGAATGCAGTTTTGAAGAGGGGTTGCTTCTTAGCATAAATCTCGATTTCCGGGATTTTTGGTCTTGGGGGGCGTCCACCATCTTGGAAAGAATTTTTAATTTTGAGTTTGAAAATTATTTTCTCAAAAACTGTTTGCTCAAACAACTTGATTTAAAATGTTGTTTGATATGTGTGAACGTCAACTCGAAAAATTACAGATTTGTACTTTTGTCAACGGTCAAAGCGCGTGAACATGGTCAAGCCGTGTGATCGTCAACGATTACTTGTCAGCGCATTGACACCGATTTGGATAAATCCCGTTGACACATATTACCTGTCAACGCATTTTGGGACAACATTGAGGGACTTGTGTCATTTGTGTGATCGTCAATATTTCGGGTGTTGACTCGGTGAGCCTTGACGTTGCCATGTCAGTGCTTTGACCGTTTTTTTGGTGACGTCAGAGAGTCAACGCATTGACCATTTGCGTTGACCGTCTAATAGTAGCTTAAGGAAAATGACAGAGCACCATGATGTATTTAAAAAAAAATCTCCATTTTCAACCCCCCACCCCTTCGTTAAGGGTATAAGCAGGCAGACAAGGTAATCCTTGTTTTACCCTTCCAAAGCTATGTATTGGTATGGATTTCAACATTAGGCAAATGACTTGACTTTTTATGTCGTTGGCTCTCGGTCTATTAGAACAGGTATTTCGTCATTGAACAATCCTATACAGATGTCTCACACCTATAGTAAAAAGTGTGATACGAAAAAGAAGACAGAAGAAAGAGAGAAAAAAGTGTTGTATGTTTGCTTAAATTGCATCGTGCTTATAAAATTTGTGTTTCTGGTGTACAAGAGACATTCCTGATGGGGTCCCGAAACATGTCAAACAACTTTTTTTCTAGGGATTGCCCCACAAGTGTTTGAAAAGTTTTCCTCGTCTAAATGTTTGGTACTGAAATCCAGCAAGGCCTTGTTAAGTATCTGACAAGTTTTCCTTGTCCCAACTAGACAGAAAGATGACATTTTTCCATCCGGGAACACACAATATAAAAAATAAATTGGTACAATAGATCGTGGCAATGACATCTGTGAAGCTGTCAAGGCAATTTTAACATAGAGTAATGGGACCAACGCAATAATTTGCATTTTTTTGCATTTCTATTACCGATTTTGCAGTTCATCAAATAATGAGTGTAATCGAGTAACTTCCTAACTTTACAGTGAAATAAACGTATCTTGTTGACCAAGCATTCTAGTAAAGCTAGCAGACCACATGGTGTATCTCGAGAACCAAGTAGGTACGCTTATAATTTGCAGTAAAGTTTCAGATTTTCAGTTTATTTGCATTTCAAGAATTTGATTTGTTCAAATTTTCAAGTCATTGGGGCATATTCATAGTCGCAGATAGACGCAGGTTTAACTAAACTACAGTTTAAGACAATTTTGGCTCAATGAATACAGACCGATTTTAATTACAAATTGTTGGTTTTATATTTTTATAAGATAATTAACTTGGTATACAACACAAATAGCTTCAACTATTTTGAAATGGTAAACTTAGAAAAATAGAATCAACGTCCGAAAATTCAAGTAAACCTATGTTTAAATTAGACCCAACTCTAAAATGACTATGAATACGCCCCATTATTTTTAAGGTATAATGTAGGTACCTAATGAAAAGAAAATGGCTGCAAAGTTATGTTGGAGAGTAAAGAAGTGTATTTCGAGAACCAAGCCAGGAATTTGATGTAAAAGGCCCCAAATTTTTATTACTGGCAAATATTTTATGTTTGCATTTCGAGAATAGGCTGGGTCAAAATTTCGAAGTACACAGTCTACTTCAAAGTGAAGTTAACAGGGCAGTATGATTTTTTTTCTCTGCAAATTTAGAGCCTTACAGCAAGTTTATCGCAGGCTTTGTCCACAACATACATTTTGTTACTTGACAACTTCACTGTGAAGTCTATATACTTTAAGTTCCTAGCAATTATGTGTACACACGATACACCATGTGATCTGCTAACTCCACAATCACGCGAATAAACCCACTATTTATTGAACTGCAAAATCAGTAATAGAAGAACAACAAAAACTCCAAATTACTGTGTTGGCCCCATTAATCTAGGTGAAATTTACCCTACCAACTTCACAGACGTAAAAAAATGATCACTTTTGCATCATTGTACAGGATAATGTAGGTATAGGTACGTTCCAGATTCAACTGTGATCGAGTTTGCTTGTTACCTACAAGGTATGTATGTATTTGTGCTAGTACCTACCTTACATTTAAGTATTTTTTTTTGTTCTTACAAAGTGGTATATATATCACCTTCTTTACCTTTAATAGATATACATACATCTTTTTTTTTATTTGGAACTATACTTACCTACCTATTCTTGAGCCTTAATCTCTATTCATTCTACTTAAAAGTACCTATCTACCTAAAGCATAATGCACAATGCAAATTTTCATAACACTTTCAAATGAGTGTCAGCCTTGGTTTAAAGTATGTTAAAACAGAACACAAAAAAAGAAAGCAATACCATTCTTCTCCCTTTATAAAAGTGTCCTCGAACACTATTATATGTATATTGCAAAAGCATACCTACCTACTTCAAACATTCCCCAAAAAACCCTTTAACTAAAATATACTTATAGTACCTACGTAAGTATACACCCTATCTACACCTACATTTGTTTAAGAACAAAAAAAAATCAATAAATCAAAAGAAAATCTGCACCATTGTGTTCATGGTTTCCCAATGCACCACCACCGTTATCATCATCATCATCATAAACTGCAGCAGCAGCATCAGCAACATCACCAGCAGCATGAAGGACAAATTAAGTTCCACCAACCTTGACCGAATTACTCTGACATACCTAAAACCCAACCCAACCAAACAACCAGTTCCAACTCCCAACCTCCCAACGTCCCAGCTCATCTCATATGGGTGTTTCTGTTTTTTGCAAAATGTTTCCAGGTCACCGGTCAGTCACACAGGCAGGATTTTTTTTTAGAAATAAAAAGCGTTAACCTGTTTTTCGATTTCCTTATAGGTTGTAAATAATAAAGAAAAAAATCATTCAAATGGAAAAATTAAAAAACAACTTAAAGAAAAACTCGTCTTGAACTTTATTTTAAGGTCACACAAGTCAAGTTATCATCATTATCAGTAATATTAACATAAAGTACCTTACACTCACTATAGGTACCTATACTATGTCCCTCTGCACAAAATTTTCCCTATGTGATGCCAATGTACAAGCAAACAAAAAAATTTAATTGACAATAAATTTACTTGTTTTTTTTATAATTACAAACAATGACAGCAATTTTTGCATATATGATGATGATGTTTATCGTTTGACCTACTTTTCATCAAGCCATGGCAGAGGCGAGATAATATCTTTACACCCTAGGTACCTACGTACCTAAGTATATCTACTAGAGCGATAATTTACATACAAAAGATACATCATCACATCACACTTAACTCAACTCGACACTCGACTAATCATGCCCACAGAGAATAGTCTCAGACACAACAAATATCTGGAGACGCCAACAAAATAATACTGTAAACCTCATTCAAGTGTAATTAAATGACAATAATTATTATTTTAAGTAGGCATAGGTAAGAAGACGAAGAAAAAAGTAAAAATATCGTCTGACCGATATGATGCATGTCGTTGACTGGAAAATTATCGCATTTAAGAGACATTAGCTAGCTGTCTATCTTTAATTATTGGTTTTTTGTTTACTCTTCGAATTGAATATAATAAATAATAATTTTATTATACCAACCAACCAACCAACCATACAGCTACAAGGTAATCTTTTAAGTTCACCGCTAAAAGTGAGCTCTAAACCGAACTTGTTTAACCAGTATCTTTCTATCTGATGAAGAAAACCACAACATCAATTGACAGACGACAACGTCGACGTCGAGGACGAGGACGAGGACTAGCGACGGCGCGGCGGAGGCCGAGGCGACGACTATGGCATACGCCAACGACTCAAACCTCGACGCCGCGTCGCGCCATGGCATAATAAAGCAAAAGCAAAACAAATTAACAAAACAAAAACAAAATAATTTGCAAGAGATTTGATTTTATTTAAATGCATTTATATTATTTGTGTTTAGCTTGGCTCTTCAAGTTTTTTATTTATTATTTTTTTTTTTCAAAATGTCAGTTCAACGATCCACTGGATGTGGTAAATCTAATAACAAGGGCATCTCCCAACCGAGCATTTAAATTTTATCAACAAAAGATATTTAGATTCTTACGATGCGCATGTCACAGCACAGATACATTTTGTATCTTTTGTTCTTTGTTTTTAAATTTATCTTTTTTAATGCAAACATTACAATTTTTTTTTAAGAAATTTTAAAAAGTTAAATCAAAATTAGGAGAAGTCGATTTGGCATTAAGAAACTTACTAAAATTGTATCTAATTTATTACAAAAATATACATACCGTGATATTAACTATGTTGTTTTTGTTTTTTATGTAAGAAAATCACTTGTTTTTGTTGCTTCTTAGATGTGGGTTGTTATTGATTTTTCCAATTCCAATTTCAAACAAGATGAAAAATCCTTTTCTGGGAGTGGGTTTGTATTTTTTTTTTGCGGATACCTAGGTGTAACTATTTATTTGTCTCTTGGAGGACTTGTAATTTTCAGATACTTTCTCTATTTTTATCTCTTTTATTTTTTTTGAAAATATTTCATTCACTTTGTTTTTTTTTTGAACTTTATTCAACGTTACACAATTTTTTTATTTTTGCACTTGATAACTTCATCAATAAACTTGCATTGGATAATGGCTTTAAATTGAACTGCAGCACCTTAACGGTGAAGAGAGGTTAAAAAACAAAAAGAGACACAGTTACACACACAAAATAATAAAAAAAAAAAACACGACTGCTTAAATGTCGTGGTTGTTGTCAACAATCTAATAAATTAGCCAACTTTTTCTTGCAGGTTATGTCTAATTCAATTTGCCAACTTTTTTTTTACAATAAGAAAATATCCACCGTCCGTAACCGATTGACGATTAATGGTATTTATTTTTTTTTTTTTTTTTCAATTTATTTATGCAACATTAGATACAAGCATTTAGTTTATGAACACACAAACAATATAAGGAATTGCTGCAGTGCAACAAATTCAACAAACCATTTGGAAAGAAAATCAAACAAATAACAAAATACGACGATAAAACGATAAACGATGGCGGATAAACAAAATCAAAACAAAAAGTATAGTGGAAGTTAATAAAAAACAACAGATAGATTCTCCAGCTCTGTCGAACCATGCATCAAAAATATAGAGTGCTTCGTATGGTACTCTCTGCTAAGCAAATTAGACTTATAATAATATCGAACGGTACCACGACGGACACCACGAGCCCACGATACAACCAGATAGAGATACAAATTGCGACTGAGGCGATCCGAAATTTTGTTGGAGTGTAGAACCGCTCCTCTGTCGAACATCGAAGCTCAAACAAGAAAACCTAAACAGCTAACAGCTTGCTTGTCGAACTTTTGGTCTGGTGGGGAACTTGATTTT
This sequence comes from Melangyna quadrimaculata, assembly GCA_949320155.1. Lineage (NCBI taxonomy): Eukaryota > Metazoa > Arthropoda > Insecta > Diptera > Syrphidae > Melangyna > Melangyna quadrimaculata. Next base: position 54,981,239 of record OX439483.1, on the reverse strand, counting down.
CCATTTGACTCTTATAGTAAGAGTTTGGGAATACTTTATAAGACTATGTCTTTGTTTAGCCCTTACAGACAGGTGGGTGGATTGGATAGTTATCTGTGATTTTATTTTTTTTTTAATTTCTTTGTTTGCAACCGAGTCATTTTGGTTCGAAGCGCCCTATATAAATAAATAGAGATAGAGAACTCAGGTGCAGTGTTGCCGCAAGCTGAAATGAGAAGTCGCTATACCAACCTCCAAAAGTCGCTAGATAGGCTGAAATTTGGGGGCCACAAAATCGCTAGAAGTCACTAGACAAACATTTGTAAATAAGTGTTAAACAAAATTCTCTTTGAATAACTTTTTATTTTTGTTTAAAAATTTAAAGTAAAGTAAAGTGAGAAATAATTATCTATGCTGAAGACGCCTGCTTGCAAAAAAAAATTAAAAATTGTATATGGTGGCTTTAGGTCAGAACAATTTTCTTATGTTTTTTTGCAACCATGTTTCTTTAGCGAACATTTTAATTTCTCACTTTTGTACTTTTTGCAAAAAGTAGGTCTAAGTAGTTAAGTCTTAAATTAACAAAAAAATTAGGACTATAATAAATTTGAAACAGATGAATTGCTTAAAGTAGACTATTGCGCTCACTCGCACTTACATCTTGCATATGTTTTGATGTGTGTGTGCCTGTGTGTAGTGAATTTCAGTATCTAATTAATGGAAATAGAAAATTTTAGGAATGAAAAATCACCAGGGCCATTTCATAAAAAAGTAGTATTTGCGTGTCTAAACTCACAAGTTCTTAACTCCAAAAGTCGCTAGAAAAGTCGCTTCGCTAGAAATAATCTAGCGACATAAAAAATATTTTTTGTCGCGGAAGAAATTGAAATGTCGCTAGATCTAGCGACAGAGTCTCTAGTACGGCAACCCTGCGTCAGGTGTAAATGTTTTTTTTTTTACTTGTAAGTTGTTGTTTATACACCTATGCTAATTTGTGACGATGATAAATATTTGATCAAGAACGAACATTATGAGTCTATTTTTATCTGTTTTGTACCATGTGCATTATAATTGAATCTATGAGGTCGCTGTGTGTGGGGAGTTGTTGAATTTAAATGATAAGTCCTTTGGGGGTATGAATTTTATATAGGCACGCCACGAACCTAAAATAGTTGAGATGGGACTTGGGAGAGATAATTTTTACTTGCTCACTCACAAGTCTCAAAGTAAATGTTTGAGTTGGTTTCATGCAATTGTAATGAGGATTGGGGACATTGAGGTAATGGGCATGAATTAATGAAGTTGGACAATGGGCATTTTTTTCATTCTTATGTTTTGCAACCTTCAGGTTGTCACTTTTTGCTGTTGCTCATGGTATATGAACCGTAGTGGTACCTAGTGATTTATTAAAAGGGAAATTAGGGAGTTTTAATATGGGCGAATTAGGTTTGAATGGATTTTTTTGTTGTCTATCGAACCTTTTGTGTACCGGAAATGGATATAAAAGTATTAAACAGAATACCTATTGAAGGCGTTATAGCAGTAGGTAAGTACGAACTAGGAAGATAAAACAGCTGGAAAAATGTAACCTGTATATGAACTAGGTAACACAAGTTTCTGGGTGTATAAAATTTTAAACTCAATAGGGGCACCCGATAGCATAGTAACCTGGGGTTTACTGTATAAACTTAACGTTCATACGCGTACAATAATGCAGTCACACTGCGACGAAAAAAAATATATTAAAAAAAAACATCCTCTAAAAATATTTGGGTATATAAATATGGGTATATTTCCGCCAGTTTTTATTAAATTATCTTTTGGATGATTTGTTCTTCTTTTCTCTTAAATACCCGGCTGGAAAAATGCAAAGCTTCTATCTAGTTTGCGCAAGGCACTAGAAAGTTTTCATAACGGAAAATCTATTCAAGGAAAATTTGTCAGATACTTGGCAAGCCCTTGCTGGATTTCAGTACCAAAAATTTAGACCAGCCTAACATGTAAAACACTCGTGAGGCCCTCCCTAGTAAAAACTTGTTAGACATGTATGGGTACCCCATCAGGAATGTCTCTTGTTCACCAAAATCACAAGTTTTTATAAGCAGTATGCAATTTCAGCATTATACGACACTTTTTCTTTCCTTCGTCTTCTTTTTCATATCACACTTTTTACTATGGGTCTGAGACATATCTGTGTAAGAATGTTCAATGAGGAAAAACCTGTTCTAAGTTGTTCTACTTAAAAAGCAAGTACATAAAATCCGGTTCTATTCTGTATGCATTTGTTATGCAATGTGGAATGAAATTGATTAACTTTCGACGTTGAATTTTTGTATAGCGAGTTAGCTCCCACATAAGCCAGATTTTTTTTTTGTCTGACGAGGCAAAAGGGTTCACATTCGGCAAGGCCCGTGTTGTAGCCATTGCTAAATCTTGCTAGTGCCTTACAAAAATCGATTTAAAACTCTCTTGTGCCTTATCGAAAACTAGATTGTATTTCTGTGCGGGGTCGGTTAAATATACTCGAAGTTTCTAGCCTATGTCCACAAGCCTTAGGCAGGAGAAGGGGGGGGAGTAAAGGTAGTTTCTCCAATATTTGGGAAACTAATTATAATAGAGGCGAAGTCTTTATAACAAAGTTTAAGAAAATTAACTTCACTACAAATAAAATGTTCATAGTTCTACTAGAAGCTTTAATAGATATGCGGAACAAACCGATAATTGAAACTAGTTTAACCGTAATAAATTTCTTGTTTCGGAGAAACGATTTTTCAGTTATGAACTGTGCAGCTAAGCGGATTTGACATACATATAATCGGGTATATAGCCTGTCACACGATTTTGGTTTCATCAAAATTTATTGATAATGATGGATTTAACAATTTAAATTAAACTGCATACCTATAATGTGTAAAGTGATTGTAAGAAAACTTCATTTTAGATTATTGATAAAAATAATATATCTTCTTATAAGGAAGATAAGTTTTTGACTTTTTTTGTTGAAATTCCCTTTTGTGTGTATAAGTCTGGCATAACACGTAAATATCCTGGCCAATTTTGAGTAAATTTTGCACACATTTTTTTTATGAAATAAAAAATATCCTATTCCAAAATTGTTCATAGAAAAATAGAGACAAAATCAATTTTTCTTGGAACTTTTGACTTTTTCATATTTTCCCACAGCAATAAAATTTTAAAGTAAATAAACAAACACAATACGTCTTCTTATTCATTGTAAAGTTTACTAGTAAATGCATAAAAATTCATCCGCTTAAATTCACGAACGATTTTTAAAAAAATTGTATTAAAATAAAAAAAAGTGCGTAAACGCCCTAGTGCACCAACCTATCTACGCCACTGACTAAAGTGTTCTACCACCAAGTTATTTTTGGCTGTGGAATTAGATAGCTTTTACTTAATTGTCAACCCATTCTTTTATAGTGCTTTTTTGATTCGTCGAAATGAATTCAAATTAGAACTAAATCGCCTTAACAAAATTTGTTGGAAGTAATTTAATTTTTTGAACAATTCACTCAGAGCCATTTTTAAATAATTTGCCGCCCTAGACATTATTTTTTCCTGCCACCCGACACCTAAAATTTGTTTTTGGAAAAATCGGGTGGCACAACGGCTCATGAAGAACGAGGGCCTAGTGACTAACAACTCGCAACCATTCCTGTGTGCGCCTTTCGACAGGAATGGAAGGGACCTACAATTTTATGCCGATTCCGAACGGCTAGACGAGAAGCACTTATTCGTGACAAGTGATACTCTTGGAGGATTTGTCAATTCCTCGCAAGAGGCAGTAGCCCTGAAAAAAAACCTATTAGTTTTTAGGTGGACGAGGCTGAGAAGCGATCCCAGACCTCCAGCGTGACAGTCGAACGCACTAAACATTACGCTACGGGCTACTACAAAATTTGTTTTTTGGTCACCGTTGAAATAATAGTAGCTAGGTGGTCAAGAAGTGCCGCAGATTTATACAATGAATACCGTTGAACGTCTCAGTACTTTACTGCCCGTTTTTAAGGACTACATCATCAATAGCATAAGAAAAAGGAATATATAAAATTTGTATCGTGTATTTCTTTTTTCAATTTGAAAAAAGATTGAGTTAGTTAGCTTAAGTAATATGATTTTACTGATCAGAAATTGTAGCTGAAATTAATGTTAGTTTGTTGTACAAAATTGATTTTGCTAGCTATTAGAAATAATTTTTTAAATGTGTTTTCTCGTGATAACACTTGCAGTTAGGCTGCATAGCTTTTGCTCCGTCATATTTAACACAAGTGGTTGTTGTTCATTCAAAACCTTCAACAAAAATAATTTTTATTTGTCCAATAAAATAAGACGAACAAAATCAGGAAAAATTATTTTTTTTTATTTTCTTTGCCTGAAAGCTTTTTAAATGCTAATTTGTTATGCGCTAAACTTAAATCTGTATAGATAATTTTAGGTCGAAATTTTCTTTAAACATTTTGTACTATTATCATACTTTATTTACAAAAACAAATAAGAATGGATTCCTAGCTTTAAAAAATCAAAGCAAAGAACATTAGAGGTACGTGTTTCAAAATTGTAAATGCTGTTTTCGAGATTTAAAAAAAAAAAACTTGAATAAATGAGTAGGTAAATGAAAAAAAAAAAAATGGGGTCGATTGGATCGCAAAAACTTGCTCTGGTAGCTGACAACTTTAACGTAGGTAGACATTGATGATGTACAAGCACATAGCTATAAATTCCAAATATTATGATAGCATTAAACAAAAATTAAATAAATTATTACTATAAATTTATTATTTTAATGGCTTTGAGAGTAAGAGCTCAAAATCAAGTATGCAATCTGATTTTTTTGATAAATATGAATTTATTAAAAAATAAAAAAAAATCGTTGGAGTGGTTTCTTAAAAATTAATTTTTTATAATTTAAATCGCTCATTTTTTTTAATAATAATAATTTTAACTATATGCCTGTAAGACCTCAGGTCTTTTGAATGCAATGCACGGCACTTGTTAGAAGGAATAGAAGGAAAGGAAAGATTTTTTTTGGCACAGTGGATTGAGAATTAGATGGTAATTATCTCATAAATTCCACGGGTGGCATCCAGTTAAAACTGGGGAATATAGAAAAGAATGCAACCTAGACTGGGACTCGAACCCACACGTCCACGTTAGCAGTCAAACACTATATCCACTGTGCCATTGCCACCCACATCTAGTATGCCAACATTTAGTATTTAATAAAATACAATTTTACACAAAATACAAAATTTCATTAGCTCGTTTTCAAGATACTGAATTTTCAGAAAAAAAATTCAATATTTTTTTAAAAATTCAAAAATTATTTTTTTATGAAACTGGGGAATATAGAAAAGAATGCAACCTAGACTGGGACTCGAACCCACACGTCCACGTTAGCAGTCAAACACTATATCCACTGTGCCATTGCCACCCACATCTAGTATGCCAACATTTAGTATTTAATAAAATACAATTTTACACAAAATACAAAATTTCATTAGCTCGTTTTCAAGATACTGAATTTTCAGAAAAAAAATTCAATATTTTTTTAAAAATTCAAAAATTATTTTTTTGAAAATTGAAACCCCAGTTCATAAATGCAAAATTATTTTAATTGTGAAGGAGCTCTTGTAAACAATTTTTGGTCGAAATCGGAGTAGCCGTTAACGAGAAAATTGAAAACAAATAAATCGGTTCTATGACAGGTTCCGTTATTACCCGTTATTGGTAAAATTTGTTTTCATCAAAATATCCACCATACCTTAAAAAGTAACCGCACAAATTTTTATCAAAATTCTTGGAGCCGTAATCGAGAAAAAGAATTTTTTTCTTAACGGTTTTTCAACATTTGTATGGAAGGTACCGTAATTTTTTAATTTAGAATGATGATTTTTTCAAGTGTTCTACAAAATTATAAAAAACTATCTTACACCTAGTTTTGAAAATATTGACCAAGTCGTTTTCAAAATATTTAGTTTTCAAAACAAATTTTGATTTTATTTTTAAATTTTCAAAAATTTCTTTTTTTTTTAATTTTGGTTCACAGTTATGTTTATATTTTTTAGAAGATTTACCATAAACAAAATGAAAATTTTCAACTTAACTGTTTTCGAGAAAATCAAAAACCAAAAAGAAAAATGGTCGTACTGGAGGTACCCAAAATATTCAAATTATGAAAATACAAAAATTATTAAAATTAGCATTTCCTTACTTAATTTATTTGAATTTTTTAACAAAATCCTCGGACTCGTTTTTGAGAAAAATATTATTTTCCTTTTTGGCGAAAAAAATTGTATGGCAGGTACTGTTATTTTTGGTCTTAAAAAAACGTCTGGGCATATTAGTCAAAAACACTATGTACCAAGTTTGAAGAAAATCCCTCCAGCCGTTTATGCCTTACGAACGAGGACAGACAGACAGACTACCCTAGGAAATCATATACAAATAGTCTTTTCCAAATTTAAAAACACAGCAATGCCCCTGTTTAGGCTCTAGCTCAATCAACAGTGAACTGACGAATATACAGTCGTATACAGAGACGTATAGATAGACGTACCGGCACACTCCTTCTTCCCAATGTTAAGTTGATTAAGACTTCGAAGTATTTTGTGTACATACCTTATAAGCAAATACACATTTTTTAAGAAATGACCTTTTTTGAATCAAACGTTTTAAGGTTTGTTTCTTAAGTTCACACCAGGTAGCTGACGGCGCGCGGTGCACGGTGGTCCGTTTGTTGAATTCTGTGGACAAAAATCTTTTCCCACACCAATTCTTGACGGAAATTAATAAAATTGGGTACACTTAATGATTTGGAGACGCAGAATTCAGTGGTACTGCCTATATTTTTGTACTTGAAATGGGGGCTTCACAATTTAGGCCAGAACATGGTTCGAAATGTAAAAGTTCCGAAGAAAGCCTTTCCAATGCTCGGAAAATTATAAAATTTAAATTTTGATATGTTTTAAGATATGTGCTCAAATGTGTACTAAAATATATTAAAATGGTTCAAATATAGATATGTACCAAATTTAGAAAATTTTATCCAAAATATTCCGCCAAGTTCTTTGGGAATTAGAATTGTTTTGTTTGCTATTCCTTTAATTTTTTTGTATTGAAACTTTTTGGACTAAATCTCAACGAACCTCTTAAGAAATTTGACAGTTTTCTTGGTTTAAACTTGACTAACCAAATTTTCGGTCAATTACTCATTCTTCTGAAAAGTTCGAAATATTGTTAAATAAAATCTGTACAAAAATTGTTGTTTTTTTTGTATTGTATCGTTTGAAACTGATGAATTCTAACAGTTAACAGTTGTAGAATAATCTTTAAATAGACGTTATGTATACTCATTAACCTTTTCAACTATTTTATTTTATTAATTCACAACTGTTAACTAATACTACGTTTTCATTAGAGCTGAAATGAGGTAATTTCGAAATTTGGCAAAAAACGTGTTTTCATTATCAAATTTGCTAATTTCGTTTGACATCTCATTTCATTTTGAATTTGGAATCGCAGTTAATCGTTTGTTTTTGTTGTTTTCTCTTTCTGTTTTATGTTGTTGAGTATATAGTGTATTGATATTTTCATGCAAAAGCTTTTAAGAGCTTTTGAAACTGTTTTCCGCTGGATGCATTCACATAATTTGAAACCTTATTTCGTGCAAACGAGGTTGAAATTACCTCATTTGGAAATGTGATTTTGTATGGGAAATTAGGTAGTTTCGGATCTCATTTGGAAATTTGCAACGAAATTACCTCATTTGGCCCAGAGAAAACGCCAAATAACAGAATTCTTAGTTTTACGTCAGATTCAAGCGATTCCTTAAAAAATAAAAATTTTTGTACAGATATAATTTAACACTATTTTGTTCAATACACAAAATTAAAGCAATATCAAACAAATCAATTCTAACAAATTTTAATACTCAAAATTTGATACATATTGGAACCATTTTTATATTTTAGCACACATTCGGAAACATATCTTAAGACATTTTGAACATAAATTTCATAAGATTCCAGGCTTTGAAAGGGCTTTCTTTGGAACTTTTACATTTCGAACCATGTTCTGGCCTAAATTGTGAAGCTCCCATTTCGAGTACAAAAATACATGCAGTACCACTGAATTCTGCATCCCCAAATCATTAAGTGTACCAAATTTCATTAATTTCCGTCAAGAATTTGTGTGGAAAAAAATTTTGTCCACAGAATTCAACAAACGGACCGCTGTGTGGCGGTAGAACGCCGCCGTGGTTGTGGGGCGCGGCGGCGCGCGGTGGCAGCGTTGTTCACTTTTTGATTGCGAAGTTTCGTATGTTTTATGTGTGAATAGGACTTCTGTTTTACCAGCTGTACAAAGACATTTTGTATTATTTTTAGTTAAGGAGATATCAATGAACTTTGTATGTTTTGGTCCATTTTTTTATATTACTACGTGTTATCAGAAGATACCTATTCTAATTATCTTTGTGTATAGTTATTGTTTTAATTTATATATTATGTAGCTATTCATATTATAAATCCGTCGTGTCTTTGTTTGAAATACTCAACAAACAAATCTATCTATAAAAAATTTGTCCAATTTACACAAAGTATTAAGAATATTAATTTATAATAAATGTGTTGTTGTTGTTGTTTTATATGATGCCTTAATCAAATCAACTTATCTCCTTTTATTATTTGTGCTAAAATTAATAACGAAATAGTCTTTTGATGGATTAATGGTTTCGAACAAATTGAAATGAAAGAAAAGAGGGAGGATTTATGAAGCTGTTTAAGTGGCAAATTATATGATTAGCGCAAATGTGTATCTTTAACACGTAGGTACCTACAGAAAGATTAGATATCTAACTCAACTTACTATAAAATTGATAAGACAAAATTCTGTTTTACCTAGGTGTATAACAGAATAGATAAAAAAACCATGAAAAATATTGAAGGTTTTTAAAGCTTTGTGGTTTATAAAATGTACCTGGATACTCATTGAATTTCGTTTTTTTGTTGACGAACAAACATTTGTGATGATTAACTACTTATATTTAATTTTATTTGAAATGTATTTATTTATTATTATTTTTATTGTAGCAAAATTTATATTATTTTTTGTTCACAAAATGCATGAATTGCAAAATTATAATAGATATGGCTTTATATTCTACCTTACTAATACCAATCACCCTGTATGAACAAATTAATAAATAAATAGATAATTAATAAATAAATAAATAAATTAATTTATTAATAAATAAATAAATAAATAAGCAAAAAAATAAATAAATAAGTAGATAATAAATATTTAATAAATAAATAAAGAGAAATAATTATGATACATGACATCAATTAGATTCAAACAAACAATGTTATACATTTAATAAATACGAGTCCACATAAACTTGCTATGAAGTCAAATTGGAAATCAGTATATTATCTGATGTTTCGCACGAGAAATAATAATTTTCATTTAACTTAAGAATTCTATCACGTACATATTCAATATTTGATAAGATGTGAAGTTCTTCTGTAGAGAAATGCCACGGTAACTTATCATCATTTTTACTTGCGATATACGTAGTATAGGGCAAGTTTAGGATTCGTCAAAAAAAAATTCGAGATAATAATTTTCCCTAACATTACTATGATAGAGAACCCGAAAAAAGTGGGTCTCGCAATTCTGTCTGTCTGTGTGTACCTCGACCTGCAGCCTAAACGACTGAAGCGATTTTTTTCAAACTTTGTACTTAAGCTTTTTATGGGATTCCCTAGAGTGGAAATTGAAAATTTTTTTTAGCTCAAAAAATAACGGTTCCTGCCATACAACCAATATACAAAAATTGATTTATTTCAAAAACGGCTCTGCCGATTTTGGAATTGGATTACGAACTACTATAATTACTACAGTTTATATTTTGGTAGAAAAAAATCTTTTATAACGGTTACCTGGCATAGAACCCATTTTTTTGATTTTCAAGTTTCTCGTTAACGGCTGCATTGATTTCAACCAAATCTTGTATGTAAGAGGTCCTTTAAAATTATAACAATTTTGCATTTATGTACATAAGTACAATTTTTCAAAAAAAAAACTTTTGGATTTTTAACAAAATATTGAATTTTTTTTTTTTTTTTGACAATTCAATATCTTGAAAACGGGTAATGATTTTTTTTTTAAATTTTGTGAAAATTTGTATTTTAGTAACTACTTAAAGTTGGCGTACCAAATTTAATTTTCAAGAATTTTTATATACAAAAAATAATTATTTAAAAAAAACCGCTCAAACGATTTTTGAATTTTTTTTTTTCGTAAATTCATATTTATCAAACAAATCAGATGGCATACTTTTTTTGAGCTCTATCTGTTTAGGCTGTTAAAAAAAAAAACAAATTTATAGTAATTTTTAGTAATAATTTATATTTTAAATTGTTTTTAAAACTTTTTTTTTAATGATTTCATAATGTTATAGAACCACTACATATGCACATTGTCAATTTCAAGCTTCGTTCTAGTTGTTAGCTACGAGAGCAAGTTTGTGCGATCCAGTCATGCCCATTTTTAATTATTTGTTGGATATGTAATCTATATGTAAGTTTACATCAAGGAGTACACCAAGATATTTAGCACTTGTATCCCAATTTATATTAGGACCGACGATTTGAAGGCTGTTGCTTGGTAAGAGGAAAACTTTTCGCTGACGAGTTAAAAAGACAGCTTGCGTCTAAGCAGCATTCAATTTGATTTTCCAATCATTGAAATATGCCTGTATCATATTTAAATTGTATTGCAGGTCGGTTTCCATTATGGAACTTACTGAATCCGATGTATAAATACAGGTATCATCTGCAATGTGAATAATCTACTTTGATAAAAGTATTATAATACACCTTCGTAGGTATAGAAGGCTAATAAAGTTTCAAGTGTTCTTAAACTGTGCAAAATTTCCATAAACTACTGTTGGCAGAATTTATTATAAGCCAATCGTATTCTGGCACTATACTTCAAAATGTTTATTGTTTTTTAAAATAGTCACATATAGATACTACAAATAATCTTATTACTGGCCAACCTGTACTCAAATAACAAAAATAAGCTCACTAGCATTTTTTATTTTATTCGATTTTATTGCAAATTTATAAAATACGAATTAGAATTAACCATAATTTATTATTATTCCATTTTATTCAATAAGAAAATTCAAATAAGTTGCTGGATTAATTGTTTGAGCTTTCTTTGTATGTGTATGTGTATTTGGGTTGATTTTTGGCATGTGTAAGAAATAAAAATATGAGTAACAGTTTTAAATGTCGAAATATATTAAAATTTCTGTTTAATAATTCAAAAATAAAAGGCAAAAAGCTTAATTTTAATAAATAAAATCCATAACTTGCAATATTGTAACTAGACATTAACTTATAGACGATGTATAATAGTTCAGAAGTGTAATGTATAAAACGAATTAAAATACAACTTTCAAATCTAAATCTAAAAATATGGATATTAAAAACATGTTCAAAAACATGTAATTAATTTTTTGAATTGCTTAAAATCTTTAGCTATAGAATCTTGAGCTTAACAAAACAGATTTCTTAGTTTATGTGAGTTTATGGAAAAAAATAAAAATTGTTGAAGTGGTTTTTAAAAAAAATATTTTTTCTTAATCCTAAAATTTTGAAAACATTTTTAAGGAAAAAATTGGAACTCGAATTACATACATACAAATTCAATTTCAAAAAATTTCACTAACCAGTTTCTTTAAAATCGATTTAAAAAAAAATTAATATTTTCTACATTTTTACATTACATTTTTTTACTTGCGATATACTTAGTATAGGGCAAGTTTAGGGGTCGTGCAAAAAAATAAATTCGAGATAATAATTTTCCATAACATTACGATGATAGAGAACGCGAAAAAAGTAGGTCTCGCATTTCTGTCCGTCTGTCTGTCTGTACCTCGACCGGCAGCCTAATCGGGTGAAGCGATTTTCTTCATTTTTGGACTTAAGGTTCTTAGGGGATCCCTAGAGGAGAAATTGAAATTTTTTTATTAGCTCAAAAAATAACGGTACCTGCGATACAACCAATATACAAAAATTGATTTATTTCAAATACGGCTCTAACGATTTTGGAAAAAAATAACGAGCTACTGTAATAACTATACTTTATATTTTTGTAGATAATTTGTTTTATAACGGTTGTTAACGGTACCTGTCATAGAACCGATTTTTTGGTTTTCAAATTTCTCGTTAACGGCTACATCGATTTCAACCAAATTTTTTTTGTAAGAGGTCTTCTGTAGCTTCAACAATTTAGCATATTCAATTTTTCAAATAAGTTTTGGATGTTTAAAAAAATATTGAACATTTTTTTTATTAAATATCTTGAAAACGGGTCAATGATTTTTTTTTAGATTTTGTTAAAAATTGTATTTTATTAAATACTAAAAGTTGGCATACCAAATTTAAGTTTTTTAAATGTTCAAGAATTTGTATATATACAAAATTATTTTAAAAAAACCGCTCTAACGATTTTTTAATTTTTTTTTCATAAATTCATATTAATCAAACAAATCAAATGGCATACTTTTTTTTAGCTCTATCTGTTTTAGCTATTAAAAAAAAAACAAATTTATAGTAATTTTTAGTAATAATTTATATTTTAAATTGTTTTTAAAACTTTTTTAATGATATCATTATGTTATAGACATATATACATATGCATAAGCACATTGTCAATTTTAAGCTACGCTCAAGTTGTTAGCTACGAGAGCTAGTTTGTTCGATCCAGTCTTGTCCATTTTTTTAAATTTTAATAATATTTCTTATATTTCTCAGGAGCATCTGCATTAAAATAAGTATGTATTTAAGAAAATATGAAAAGTGGTTCTATGGGAAGTACTTTTAATAAGAACGCAAACTAAATTTTTTTCTTATTTAGAAGTAGAGCAAACTTATTAAATATAATACACATCTTTTTATCAAAATTATTGAAGCCGTTTTTCATAAAAAGACTTTACTTAACAGTTTTTTGTTACTTTGGTTCGAAGGTATCGTTATTTTTGAATTAAGAAACATGAATTTGAGAATATTCTACAATATATAAAAAACAAAGTTGTTTTTAAAATAAGTATTGCGTTTAATTATTTCGAAACTCTTTTTTTTTGTAATTTCGGTTAAAAATAATGTTTGCCTACACCTGATTTTTACATAAAAAATCTGAGAAATATCTACCCAACTGTTTTCGATTCGAAATCAAAACCAAAAAAATGGTTGTACTTAGAGGTACCAAAAATAACAAATATTTGAAAAAAAGAAAAAAAAAAAATACGAAATTTTACTATTATAATTATTATTTGAATTTTTTTTGGAAGAAAATTGTTGGAACAGTTTTGAGAAATATAATATTTGCCTTGTTTAAGAGCATTGAATTTTGAAAAGAAAAATAATACTTAACAGGGTAAAATTTAAAAAATATATTTTTTTTTATTTTTTGAAAATTATTTTTTCAAAAACTGTTCATTATTTAAAATAATTAAAAAAAAAAAAAAAAAAATAATAAAAGAAAGACTTTCTGGGTTTACAAAAAGGTATAACATTGTTAGTGTTGCCGTTGTTAATAATTTGTTTTCTGTTTCAATTCATTGTTTCTTTAGAAAATTACCTCTCCTACTTTTTTTTTTTTTGTATATTCCACGCGCGCAAAAGTGATTATGGCTACCCTTAAAAAGTTTTTAACACAGCACTAGCGATTAGGTAAGTACAAGAGGATTTAGAAGGAGATAACGATGCACATTGGTTTTGATCGTTTGCACATCGAAATGGGAGGGGAAAGTCGAGTCAGGTAAAGCATTCCACATTCGTGTGGTGCGACTGAAGAAAGAATCTCTGTACATTACAGTACGTCCGAAGTTGGGCTCGAGGGTGAACTGATGGGCATTCCTAGAAGCGCGAGTATTACTGTTGAATTTTTTAAGGGGAGGAATGCAACTGACTATTTCACTAGAATACTGATTATAATAATAGCGATAAAATAGAGAAAGACACGAAACATTACTGCGGTGTTCGAGGGATGTAATTGTTTCTGTTATACATCTTTCGCCTATCATTTTTAAAGCTTTTGAATTCTGTCCAACAAACTCAAGTGAGTTTTTGGAGCTCCTGCCCAAACATGAGAATTGTACTCAAGTTTTGGACGAATAAAGGCTTTGTAGATCACAGCCAAATCAGAAGGGAACAAAAACTTCTTGCATCTACGGAGAAAACCTAAACACTTAGCAGCGTTTTTGGCATCAAATATGTGGTCATTCCACAAAAGGTGGTCTGTGACACACATACCGAGAACTGAGAGCTGTTCGGTTTCTTCGATGCAAGTGCCACCCATGGATAGCGGCATTGGGGGTGGGTTTCGCCTTAACGACAGGAGACAACATTGAGTTTTAGAAGCATTAAATTCTACGCGGTTTTTAATTCCCCATTGAACAATGCTGTCGAGATCAGAATTTAATGAGCTTATCATACTCTGCTGTTCAAGTTCCACATCCGAAGGACATGGATGCATGGTACTATCGTCAGCAAAACAGTTTAATGGATTAGAAGTTTCAGACAAAAGATCATTTATAAAAATAAGGAAGAGAGTCGGAGACAAAACGGAGCCCTGGGGTACACCAGCATTTATTTTGTAGATTTCAGACTTGAAACATTCCAATACGACTTGTATTGAACGGTCCGAAAGGTAATTTCTAATCCAACGAAGAAGAGGTTCATCGAAACCAAATGCGCGCATTTTCGATAAGAGAGCTTGGTGCCAAACTCTATCAAACGCTTTTGAAATATCAAGTGCAATAATCTTACTTTCTCCAAAACGATGTAAAGATTTGTTCCACTGTTCGGTGAGATATACCATCAGATCACCAGTGGACCTATTGCTACGAAAGCCGTAGGTACCGCCGGTCATTAAGAAGCTGTCGTTCCTCGAGATATTTCTTGAGCTGGAAATTAATCAGCATTTCCATGACCTTGGAAAGACGGGACGTAAGTGCAATTGGTCGATAGTTAGAGGGTGAGGAAGATACGTCTTTTTTTTGTAGACAGGCTGGACAAATGCTGTTTTCCATCCACTCGGAAAGAGACCAGTAGTAGGACAGATGTAAAAGCTTACGCAGTGGTTTTGCCAGCGTTGAAGAACACCTCTTCAGAACAATGGGAGGGATACTATCCGGGCCAGCGGATTGGTGTACATCGAGATCCTTTAGAACTCTAGCAACTACACGAGTGCGAAAGAAGATTTGTCCCATAAAATCATTTACGCTCTCAAGTACAGGAGGAGTCATAACACTTCCTTGCAGCGTCGAATTAACAGCAAACTGTGCTGCCAGCAAATTGGCTTTATCTTGCGAGCTGACAAAAGGAGTATCATTGAAGACGAGGGTTAGAACCGAGGACGAGGTGGTATTTCGTATGTTTTTTACAAATGACCAACAGTTTTTACTACCTTTGGGACATTGTAGTATTTTTTGCCGTAATTTTTGTTCATGTAAAAATTTGGTTCTTCGAATATGAACGTTACAGGTCTTTCTAGCTTATTGAAACTTTTTCCGGTTTTCCTCAGTAGAGTTGGCTTTATAACATCGGAAGCTTACTTCTCTAACCCTAATAATAATAATAATAATACTGCCTTAATGTGGGGGATTGGACCACAACCCCCCTCTCATATGAATTTTGTCTTTTCTTGATCAAACCTACATGCTCAAGCTTTTTGTCACACCTTATTTCCTTTATCATCAGTAGAGCTCACTCAAAAGCTCGAACATTAAATCACAAATTGAACTCACACTTATCAACAGCCGATTAGCTTCATTTGATAATAAACTGTAATGTCGCGTTAAAACGAGTGATAAGCTGTCATTACCTATATCTTCCATTTTCTTGCCATAAATGACCAAATCGTGCAAGTAGTCAAAAATCTGTCATTCAATTTGTTTTGTCATACAAATAATATCAAGTGTTAGAAGTGATGTTCAATTTTAGCATGATACCTTTGTAATGACATCGTGTAAACATTTTGCTGTCACTTGTCACCTGCTCATTTTTTCCATAATAATGACGTACTATCACAGCGCCATTATTTGAACTTATTTTGAGTACATGGCACTAAAGCAAAGATTTTAATCATTATTTTGACAGTTTCTGGCAAAACTAATGCCAATTTGTTACTAGTGTTAATGTGGAATAAAAGTCAAATTACAAATGCAATACACTGTGACCAAACAGGGCCTAAATAAAATTTACTTATTTCGAGTTTCACAGTAACCAGGTAAATATTTGTATAAAGATTATCTATAAAAACAAAATAAAACCATAACCTACAAAATTAAATGCGATTTGACTATAACCGCATTAACTTAACAACAGATAGATAAATCAAATTCTTTTTCGCATTCCATTTCAATCCATTTAATAAATTCGAAATGCGTTTAATTTGCTGTCCCATCTGATTAAGGGCATCGACCATCTACTGGACTAAAGTCTAAATCATCATAACCTATAAAAGAAAAACGAAAACAGAAATCAACTTGCATTAATTTATTACAAGTATTATAAATATTGGCTTATTGTTTCTTGCTTTAATATCACGCACAACCAACGCACGTTCATACATCATTCCATATACTACATCGTCTACATCTGCATCTTCTGTTTCTGTGGGTATTTATTCTTTTTCTTTTTAATTATTAAAACTGCAAAATGTATCTGATGGGAATAGAAAGTAAACAAATAATGTTAAAGATACACGAGTTCACTGTATGCATTCAAATAAAACAGAATCCTTATTTTATTATTTGTGCAAAAATTCAAGAGCCTGATGTCTCTGTATACATTTTTAAGATATCACCATGCACAGAGTTGTTGTTTTTATTATCCCTCCCAGTCTGCGCGTGCTTATTTTTAGATTTTTTTTAATCGCAATATACAATTTCGTATTTAGTTTGTGAAACGACCTGGAATATGTCGGAATAGGGAATAACAATGATGAAAACGTAAAGGCCAACGGGGGACTTACATGATTTATTTAAAAAAATTGCAGTTTTTTTTTTTTTCAAATAAACGTCTGAAGTGAGCTGTATATATGTTTATAATATTTCTCAACCAGATGTCACTGCTACTACCGTAGGTTCTCGTCTTCAATAAAGCAATAAATAGTTCCGAATAATTCCAACATGTAATATTTCGGCGCTCAATAAATTTGCTTATCAAATTCACAAACCTTTACTTAAATGGTTCGAAAATTGGATATTTACCCAGGCGGATTTCTAGGGAACTATAAATTTACAAAGAAATGCAATAACAGAGATGACACTTTGATTTTTTTTTTTAAATCTTTTCAAAATTATTTTAAAAGTTTGGTAATTATTAAAAAAGTTCGCGGCTCGGAACGTCAAATTTGTATAAGAAATAACGTTTCAAAAATGAGCTAATTTCGAAATTACCTCATTTAGGCTCTAATGAAAACGTAGTATTACTCAAACAATCATTTAATATCTATGGTAGAACTGATTCTAAGTTGCCAGTTATAACTTTCATTGAAAACCATCATTGAAAATTTTGTCTTTCAATTTTGAGGATCATAAACAAATAAATCAGATGGCGTTTTGGTCAAAAAATGTTTAGTTTTCCTTACAACTTTCTTATAAAATCATTTTTAGTTTTTCAATGATGAAAATCGTTTTCCATGAATGGCTGAGATTTTGTTCCCATAAGTGAGACACATTCGTTCCAATGATATATGCTCCTTTCTCTTCCTGCTCTCGTCTGTCAGTTTTTCGTTCAAGGAAATCCCTCCCAGTCTGCGCGTGCTAACCCCAAAGTTATATTTTTATGGGGAATGGAGTTTTCAATGAGAGAAAATTTCATGACGGCTATAACCGACTTGTCAGAAAAATATTTCTCCATTTCACTGATATTCGTTTCAATGATGGATTTCAATGAAAGCTATGAGTGGCGCCTAATTTAATCTAATTTTTGTGTGGATGAAAAATTGGAATAAAGAACTGGCCATGTCAAGGTGGTCAATTTTTCAAGTCAAATAGTGTTATTGCATTTAAGGTTTTACCAAAATTATTCAATGTGTTCGAATTGTTTTAATTGAGAACTAATAACCTAGAAAAAACAAAACGGAGTTAAAGTCGTTAAAGTTACTGGCGCAAAATTATAATTTAATTACTACGACGCGTGAAAGCATTTTTCTGTGGTGTTTGGTATAAACATGAAAACTCCATACAAAAATTCCCTTTTGACGCCCACTTTACATCGAGCTACAGCCAAAATAAGTTTATCGATTTGCTTCAAATTTGGTACAAATATGCATTCAATTAAATGAGTACCTTATTTTTGAAAGAGATTTTCCAACATTTGAATGCAAATTTAAATGCGTTTGCCTTAAAAATACTTTTATGGAGTTATCATGTTTAAACCACCGATTTTTAGTCTGAAACTAAGTTATAAAAATTATTTTATAATTTTAAATGAGTTGAACATCGCACTATATGTTTACATAACTAAAGAACAAATCACGAAATGGCTAATTTATTTTTTTTAGTATCGTATTAAATCCATATGCACTTTGACGTTTATAAAAATTGTCAAAATGGGGTATGTTTGTGAATTTTTTGCACGACCTGTCACTTTTTGGAACGTCTTCAGAGGAAGTTCATAAACGAAATTGGTTTAGTATGATACTAGTTCAAAAGTATTTAAAATTTAATATTAGGCTGTTTAAATTTTTCTGCCATTTCATTAAATTATCAAGCTATGTCTATGGTGACCACCTGTACCGAAATGACCGGCACATTACTGGCACTTAAAGCTGTGTAACGTGTACCGAAAAATGCCTTCGAAATCCTATTCGTGTACCAAAATTTAAAAATAAATTGGGATAAGACCTGAAACGTGCAAGCACATTCTTTGGTATTTCATTACTTCTTCTTGCAACTTTATGTATTAACGTCACGGGCACAACTTTATACTATGTTTCCACCGAACACTACACCAGTATTTAGGTAATGAGAGTTATTTGTGTTTTCACTGCAAACAAAGATCAAAAAGAGGATTATGACAAAACATTCAAATTGTTTTTTATGCCAAAACGTGCAAATGAATTGGAAGTGAGAAAGATAGTTTTTTTTACATTTCCACCTGTCAACGAAGGAAAATGGTTTTAAAATGGGTCGATTCCACAAGAGTTTACCGAAAAAAAGTATGTTTGATTTGACAAAACAATTTTTATAAGAAGATTTAAATGAATTTTAGTTCAAAACTACATTTGAGGAGACTAAAATTGGTATGGTAAATTTGCGAGAATTAAACTCGATTTATAAAATGATAAATCATACTAAATCTCCTGTTAGTGCTCGCTGAAAACGTAGTATTAGAGTTTGACATCTCTTTATTCTTGTCAATGATGTGTTTTGTTTTTGATTGCATTAAAATGATTTTCGTTTCGAATCGATTCTGACGGTATCCAAGAGCTTTTTTATTTGTTTGTTACAAAAAATTTAAACTGAGCTGAAAAAATCGTGTAGTTGGAATAAATGTGACCAATGAAAATTAAAAAAGAAACACAACTGTGCTCTCTTTAATAAACGAAATATGGTCTACCGGCAGTGTTGCCATGATCTCAAATTTCATAATCTTAGATTTCAAATTTTATAATGCTAGTTCGTATGGGAGCTCCAAAAACAAAATGCTAGATTTCAAAATCCATATAAAAACGTCCATATCGATATTTAAAAAAACAAACATTTTATAAAAATGCAAAAATATTTGTGTTCTCATAAATACCTTACATCCATTTATAGGTAATATCTCCTTATATAACAACAAAAAAAAAACGAAAACAAAATTATTTCAAAAATAACAAAACTTAATAGTACAATAGCCGACAGCAAATTTTGGGAGTGGCTGTATAACCAAAATCTGAGTATTAGGGTTTATAGGTGCATATTTTGTGATATCGAAATCAAAAGTCTGGCAGGTTTTTATTTCAGCCTTTGACGGGGGTGGTGGGTTGAAAATAGAGATTTTCTAAAATTCTTACCAGGGGTATTATCACTTCCATCAATTTTTTGAAAAAACATTATGATGCTCCGTCATTTTCCTTAAGTCAAAACATCTTAATCGTGGTGATATGACCAGTAGAACTCAAGATATAAGCTTTTTAAATGAACCTTAATCGACTTAGTTTTGTTGACTTTTTGCGGCTTATAAATCTCCAAGAAAAAAGCTTATATCTTGACTTATATTAGTCACATCACCAAGATTAAGGTGTTTGGACTTAGGGAAAATAACAGAGCATCAATGTGTATTTTTAAAAAAATTGATGGAAGTGATAATACCCCTGATAAGAATTTTTAAATATCTCTATTTTCAACTTCCCACCCTAACCAAAGGCTGAACAAAAAACCTGCCTCACTTTTGATTTCTATATCACAAAATATGCACCTATAAACCCTCATACTCAGATTTTGGTTATACATCCACTCCCAAAATTTGCTGTCGGCCCTTAGACTATAAAGCTTTATATGTAAATAGGTAATAGAAACTTTTACAGCAAACTATTTTTAAGTAAGAAAATGTTTTAGTAGTTATTTATTTAATTGGAAATCAGTCAGACATTCTTATCTTTATAATATTTTATCTATTTTATGAGTTTAATTAAATAATAAGTTAGCCCAAAGTTCTTCATACAAGTAATCTTCTTCACCCTTAGGTTTTTCATACTTCGTCGAGGCTCCAACTTACTCTATTACACTTCTTGAAACCTTACAAGAAAAGTAGCATTTATATTCTATCTTTAGCCCATTGCGTATTTGGATTTGGAAAATGCTATTCAATAAAATTTTTTTCCAATTTTATGACGAATATTTGTTTTAATTATATTCGTTTGGCTGAACAGGCGCTCAAACTCAGCATTTGAAATGGGAAGTGAGGTCAGTCCAATGCCAATCACAAAATCTTAACAAATTTCTTAACAATTTAAGCAGCTGAATACCATATTATAATATTCTTAAATGATTTTTTGACAGACCAAACTTTTGTATTGAAATTGATAACAGAATAGCAGAATAAATGCATTTAAGAATGCAAAAAATAAAAACAATAATGCCAGAAAAGCATTTAGCATAATTTTAAAATTTCATAATGCTTTTCTCTTCTCTATAATGCTAGTTCTAGCATTAATAATGCCGTTATGGGAACACTGTCTACCGATAAAAGCCGATTTTTTTGTTATGTACAATATAAAAATGGCTTATCTTGAGTTCTTCAAGTTCTTCTCAGTCAAAAAAAAATTGAAGAAATTTTGTCGGATGGAAAAAAATTAATCAAAAAAGCGATAATCATTTTTATTTATTAAATTCTAATATATAAAAATCTCGTGTCACGGTGTTTGTTATAGAACTCCACCGAAACGACTCGACCGATTTTAATGAAATTTGGTGTGTATATTTGGTAGGTATAAGAATCGGTTTTAAAGTAGTTATACCTTATACCGGTAGGTGATTATGATTAGGGGGCCCTTTCCAGAAATATTTTTTTTTTTAGTTTTTTGATGACATTTTTTTTTATTTTTTTTTTTTAGATTTGATATCAAAAAATACTTCTAACCCCAAAATTTCACTTTCCTACTCCAACCACCCATTTTTTAATCGCGATTTTAAAATGTTCATATTTACTGTTCATATCAACATAGTTTAGCGGTTGCGTCGTTTTAAACTCAATTATTTATGTTGTTAAAAGACAGATGGCGCTACATCCGCATAATAAAACTTTCACAAGGCAGTGGGTCCAAACATTGTATATATACTCTTATAGTAATATCATGGCTCAAATTTTGTAGTACTAATAGTACTCACGAAAT